>JANPWX010000172.1:80000-204976 GCA_024734555.1 Trochalopteron elliotii
TAATTGACTGACGCTGATACTGCTGGCTGTCACAACAGTGCCAGCAGTGTATGTGCGTTTTTAATAGTTGTATTTTTCCCTCTTTCTTAGATATAATGCTTTCTGAAAGATACCGGCTCTCTAAAGCTTGATGCAAAGCAGGGAGTTTAAAGAACTCCTGCTCAGGGAATCTTTCTGCCTGGCCTGCTATCTCTCTGCTTGAAGGGTACAAGGGATGGGTAAAGGGGGCTATGGGGGCAGAGATGATATGAATTTGGACAGCTAAGCGTCCCACAGCTTTCCCATATGGGGAAATATTTGAGCCTCACCAAATAAGAAAGTGTTGCTGGCCAGAATAATGGCAGAAAAATTAAAGAACCCAAATTCACAATCAGGAGGAAACAACCCATGCAATGTTGCACTTTAGGCAGACAAAGAGAGGGGAAAAGCACGTTGGTTGTTTGAGTGTGTGCTTAGCCTAGCGCAGTCCGAGCACAGAACCCAACCCTACACACGATCAGCGTGCTGAAAAAGCGCACGTCTACTGTATCATCAGATGCATTCCAGAAATCTCCAACTTCAGAATTGTTCAGCGCCTGAGATTCCTTATAACTGAGGTTTTTCAGCAGAGGTAAATTGTTGAATGACTGCTAACATCTCTCAGCTTCAGCAGTACAACTTCATGGCATTAAGACAGTGTAAACAGAAACTGAATTTGGCCTGTTACTTCGTGTGTGTTCAGAATGAATTATGATCAGCAGTGCAAGCACATATTTTTATTTGGTGCTCCTGATGACAAAAAAACCCCAAAAGAAACAACCAAAACCAACCAACCAACCAATCCCCCAAGAAAAAAAAAAAAAAAAAAAGAAAAAACAGTTAAAAAAAATTCTTGCCTGGTAATTCAGTTACTAAAGAGTCCAGAATTGATGAAATTAACCCAGGGAAGTGGTGTTTTTAGATTATAAAATATTTTGAAAGGAACACTTCAATTTTTCAAACCAGCCTTGTTAAGCATTTTGAAAATATAAACTTCATGGGCTTTAATTTGAAATATTAGCTGCTTTAAGACTTTAATTCCTAATGTCCTCAAATGAAAAGTCAAAATCAAAGTAAAATATTTTGGATTTCTTAACACAGAGCATTGCATTCCAATGTACTTTAATTCTTTATAATTTTTTTTTAACATTCGAAAATTTGTGGCTTTCAGTTTATGATGGGAAACTTGTTTGAAATCCAAAATTCTCACAGGACAGGACAATTGCTGTCCACAATTAGAAATAGCTCCCAGGAGTTTATTGATGTCAGAAGAAACTGAAAATAAAAAGATAGTTACTGGAAGTACATTACTTTTAGCATATAACTCTGTGTTAATGCTTAGCACAAAACAGAAAATTTAAGATCCGATTTATGAGAAAATTACGTCCCCTGTTTGTCATCTTGAACTTTTATTCAATTTGATTTTCTAAATAGATTTTACTTTAATATTTCTCTAGAATACAAAATCTGGATATTTTGGAGTAGAGATCTGAAGAATAAAACAGCTGACCAAGAAGTTTTTAAAAAGGAATTTCAACTGTGAGTTCATGACCTGAAATAAATGTTGCATAATACTGTCACCATTTTAGCAAGTAAGATATTGCTACAAAAGGCTGTAATCTATATATTCATTAGTCTATCAAGAACANAATATGGTTCTTTTTAGAAGCATTTTAAAAGAAATAGCAGTTGCAACAAGTTAGCACAGAGCACATCCACATTCTCTGAACTGATGTAGTAGATGAGGGTTGAATTTCTGCTCAAGAGATCAGGTTAATAATGTATGTCACAGCTAAAAATTTCATCTATGATGTTAGCTTAGTGTTTAGAAAATATTTTGTAGTACATTTCAATGACAATTTATATCATCAAGCAATACTCTGGGGGCAAAAGCTCCCAGATCTGGGCACTACTCAAAGGATACTTTACCAGGAGTTGTGTCTTGCTAGAAATTTTTACTTAAAACACAGACACCAGGCCAGTAGCCTGTGAAAAACAGCCTTCTGATTTTTTACTTAGTATGCTTAGACATGCAAAAGACAAATGAAATAACAGACTTCCTGATAGAAAACAGCATGGAGAGAATTTTGGGTTCTATGCAATTCTTTTTAAACAGTCTCTCTATTTTCTTCAGCATCAACTGACATTTAATGTCATCTTTCTAAGCCTCATGACTGAAAATCCATTAACATCCTCTGTTAAAATAAAAAAGCACAGCACAATTTGAGTTCACATTTCTCCTGAAAATTTGACATGTCAGCATTTCATAAAACATTATTTTCTTGAATTGTTATATTTAAGGAAATGCTATGCTCCAAATAGCAGTCGGTAAAACAGATGGGGAATGGCTGGCAGGATTTGTAAGAATTCAGTCAGCCAATTCAATAACTACAGGAATACCCCTGTTGTAAAAGTAGCCAAGGCTTTCCTCCTCTTTCTGCTTCTATCTGAGGAATCACAGTCAGGGAGTTTTCTAACACTGTAATTACAACTTTCTGAAGTGACCAACCCTTCCACCCCTCCTCATAACATGTGCCTGCTGCCACGTCAACAACCCAGCCAGAAGTTAGGCAAACTTTAAATTTCATTACTCCTTCCTCACTTCTAGCCCATGCATCAACCATCCTAAGCTGTCATTGATCTTGGTGGCAGCACACATCACTGTAATTTTTATTTGCCCTTGGACAGAGCACTCAAATCTAGTGCTTTCTTCAATGTGTTAGCTTCCAATATCCATTGATGACCTTGGTATATCTTCTAAGGAAAGATCTCACCCATCCCATAACCATGCTCTCATAGAGTACTGCAGCACACAGCTGGGAAATACCCATCACCCAAACTGTTAATTCGAGGTGTGCCCGGGTGACTCCTGTTCTTCTGAGCAGTGAGCTGGACACCCTTTTCCTGCTTCCCCACTCTTGTTGCAGAACCATGACAGTACCTTGGGCTGTAATCCAAACACTTTGCAGGCATGAGGTGAAATATCAGGGGAAGGCAGCTGCAGGCAGACCTCAGAAGGGTGAGGAGTCAGGTAGCAAACAGCTGGGTGCTCACCTGCTGCAGAGTAATAACAACTTCCTGTGTAAAGAGTTGAATTTAAGAGTACAAAAGGAAATAAAAATCAAAGTCTGAGCCTCTGAGGTGTGCAGTCATTTGGATCTGGAATTATGCAGTTGGGGAAATTCGTACCTCAGAGCTGGAATTCCAAATTAATTGAAGATCGGTATGTGTTACGCATTATCCTGAAAAAGTAAGAACATGCAAAAAGTCTAAGATTCTGACACAGAGATTTTGCTTGGGTTTTTCTACAATTGCATTCCAGATTATATAATTTTCATAAAATATATAGCACAAAATATTGGTAAGTAATTTCAAAGGGATGTCCTTATCATATTATTTGAATAAAATACCAAAGCAATATTCTGTGCTATTTGCAGGACATGAAGTGAAGATATTTGCATTATTTGGTAGTATCATTACCTTACTGGGTATTTCTAGAGTAATGTTACTCCCTCTTAGGGATGTGACATATTGGTATTGAGGACCTGGAAGCAGGACACTTGTTCTGCAAGTGAAGCCTTCCAAGACACAGTCCCTGTGTGAGATACTACAGACACAAGTGGAACAGAAGATCCATTATCCTTTTTTGAATACTGATTAAATGAACTCCATTTTCTTAGAAAGGAAGTTAATTTCATGATAAAATATCCATTATGAGAATGAAAAAAAACAAGCTTTATCTTTGCAAATACTGAGTGGCAGCTTTTTTTCAGATTTGTTGTTAATGGGTCAGCTCAAGACAGTTACTTGGCAGTCAGAACCACCAATACTAGAAAGTACAGTCAATTATTTTCTTTTAAACAGCGTTACAGAATCTTCTGATCTTCTTTGTATATTCTACATGGGGACAGCTCTGGCCCATCTGAAACATGATCCATATTACAAATGACATTTGCCCTTAAAAGAGAAATCTTGGGGTTCAGTAAGACAATCTGTTTAACCAAGGTGAGATACAGGACAGACATTAGACATTGAAAGACCCTGGGAAAAGTTGATGCAGGAAGATTATAGACACATAGCTGGCATCTGAGTGTGGCCTAGTCGAGGAATGTAGTTTAGTTCAAACAGCATAAAAAGTTTCTTGTATGGCACCAAAACATCCCCTAAAGGTCGGACATATATATACATAGACACTGTCTCACTCCACTTAATGAATGAATATGGTAAGGAAAGTGTTTGGATAGGAATAGCCACAAGTAGATGACTCCTCATGTAAGATTGGTCTTCTGTCTATTCTGGCATGTCTTGGTGAAAGCTGTATTTGGAGGACTGTAACTACCACCAGACCTCCTTAATGTGCAACACATTCTGTGTTTTTACTATTTTTAAAATTAGCCAAGAGGCCTATGTTTGTTTCAACGAATGTCTTTCTTTTCATGAAATATTTCACAAATACCATTTATTGCTATGTGCTTGATTCTTTCCAGGGTTTCAAGACTATGATTTAATATCTTAGATTGTCTAAACAAAGCCCTACTTAAAATTTGCTCAGGTTTGCTGAGAAACCCAGAAACCCTGTAATTATAGGGAGAATTTGAAGGAGAAAGCAGTTTCATTAACACCAGAAACTACTGTTTATGCCCATGAACTGTGTAAAACTGCAGTTTCAGAAATCCTGCTGAAATAATCCTTCAGTGTACTCAGTAAGCCAAAACAGTAAAGAAGCAGTACTTCCATGTGACCTCTAGGACTGGACCTATTGCTTTTACACGTGATTTTGTCCAATCCCACATTAGTTGATTTACAATGCCTGAAGTGCAGCTAATGCAGCACATCCTCTTCATTGCTGTCATCTCCTCCAGCAAAAGAGCAGGGATGTCAGAGCTCCTGCTGGTGCCATGAGATGTCAGTGGGGGTTCAACCTGTAGATGCAGGGCTGTGCATGGCCTCCAGTTTGTTATTTGTCTAACCTATGGTTTTCCTTCTATTAGGGATATAATCTTACCTATCTAACTACAAATGTACCTTTTTTGGCACTGGCCTCTCTTCTTGCCAAGTATAGTAATTAAGGATATGCTTTGTCTACTATGCTGTGTGGGGTTTTTATAGTTCCTTTGAAGGGTGCCAAATTAGCAGTCGTGGGGCTTTGGGTCCTCTCTTAACCCACAGAGCCATTTCAGCCATTTGGATTCTGAGCAAGCATTATTTGCACATATTTAACTTCAATGAGACCAGTATCCGTGCATGGCAGCTAATGTTGGGGAGAAACAATGAGCTGAATTCTCTACTGTTTGTTTATTTGTGTTTGTGTTCATATTGAAGATGAGGAAAGTGCAACTTCATTAAATTAAATTAAGTTTTATAACAATCAAATGATTTAGGTAATAAAGGGGGGCAAAGAAAGAAAATGTTCCATTTAAATAGCTATAACCTGTAAGCAGTGCTTTATCTTGCTGCTGCTGTTGTAAGGACTAGTAATTGCAGCCGTCTAGACACAGGAACAGATGCAAAGTAGAGCTTTATTATATCAGACATTTGCCCTGCTATGATACAGTCTAATTGCCCAGAAAATATATTTCTACATGAATTATTTCTAATTTGATTTGAACTAGACCAACTGTTGTATTGTGCTGAACTTTATCAGGTGATAAAATGGAGCACTACGTTTCAAAACAGTTTCTCTTATCAATCTTTTTAGAGAAAAAGATTAATTAATTGAAACTTAAAATGGCATGTGGATTTCTGTAATAAATAAAACAGTTTTCTTTCTTGCTAGTCACATTTTTTAATTTCATTCACCTGTGTGGTTCAAAAAGAGAAGCAACCTTAATACTAATTCACAATTTAGAATGTTATGTCTACTATTGTTGCATAAAAATATTTTAAAGTGCAAGTTTAAATTCTGATTAGTGATGATGTCATTGTGAGAGATGTAAGGACTTCAGTTTGATTAGATGAAAATGTTGATAATTTTTAAAAAATGGGGGGTTTCCTGCCAGTTGATTTTCTTCCCTTTTTGAGAGTATTAGCAGAAAATCCTGAATTTTATAATGAAACCTGATAAACATTTTGTGTCTTTCAAGACAGTCTGAATCATCAGTCTACTGAAAATGGATAATCAATGTGAAATAAATGTAAATGTTTGGATGCTCAGGTCCATGGTTTTAAAAATACTAGATTTTGTTGCTATGCATTTCAGTTCATTTGCTGCTGATATTTGTACATTTGTCCTATTTCTTTTACATTTTAAGAAGTATTTAAGAAATGCAGGGGAATCTCTCAACGGCTTTTGCATAAAATGATAATAGTAACTTGCTTTCTCCTTCTTCCCATCCCCCCAAAATAGAGCATACTACTGAAATTATTTAAATTGACTGAGCCTTTTAAGCAAGTAAACACATTTTAACTAGTTTTTTTTCCCAATCCTTCCATTCATGCCTACTATAGAAATTAGCCTTCACTCTTCCTTCACTTACACATGGATACACACACTTGCATGGACACAAGAAAAATTTCTTTTCTCCTGTCAGCATTCCTACCCAACAATAGTTAGATTAGTGGAAATGAGGGCCTCCGCAGAGAAAGGACATTCAGCCACAGAAGGCTCCCTGCAGGAACAGCTGGTAGGGGTTAATGGCTGCTGAACCTCACAGCCAGGGCCTATTCTCTATTGTGTGTTCAACTCCTGGGAAGGAGGGAGACTTGTGACAGCTTCTGGGGTGCATGGGATCAGAGGTACAGCAGCTAGGTCAGAGAGGTAGTGTTCGGGGGGAAAAGGCTAGCCGGGAATTGCAATAAAAATGAACTCTGCGGCGGGGACAGCCGAGCCTTGAAATCTGCAAAAATTGGGCGCAAATTGCCACGGGGAAACAGTAAAGGATTATTCAGTAACGTGGCTTCTAACCTTTTAACAACTGCGATATGAATTAAAAGAACAATTGGAGGGAGATGGGGGATGAATAATTCATATCTGAAAGTGGATGAAATCCAAGTCGGAGCTAAACATGCGCCGCTAATGTATGTTATTTACGTCTGTACTCTAACCCCTCGGAGCTCAGCTCTCCGGATGGTGGTGCAAGCGCCGTGCCTGCTTGCATCCCAGCATCCCAGCCAGGAGCGAGCACTCAGTGCTCAGCACGCTGAAGTTTAAATAGAGAGTGATTAATAAGTATGTTTCCCCTCAAGGTAGGTGTGTTTGCCACACTACCACAGCTGGCGGGTAGAAGGAGCGCTCCTCAGAGGGCTGGCAGGGGATGTGCTGGAAGGTCAGCTCTGATTTGGGACTGGGCTCCTCTGCTGCCTGCCTGTGCTCGGCACGCACCAGGAAAAAACCTTCTGACTGTCAAAAAAGTTGGGAAGAAACGCCTTGATGGGCTGAAACAATCACCTCTGGGGAAACAGTAGGACGTTTCTGTCACCTCCGCCCCTCCTTTCTTCGGGATAAGTTGGCAGGATGCTGTGGTTTTAAAGGAACCTCAGAGGGAACTGCATTTCCCTTCTGACAGGATTCCTCTCCATACAGTATCTGAAAAGTTTCAAAATTAAACAAAGTATTGTAGAACTGAAAAAAAAAAAAAAAAAAAAAAAAAATTCGTGCAGAAAGCTCCTCTCCTTTCACCTACTGTGGCAGCAACCTTTCTATTTTTTTTTCTGCTCTTTTGGCATGGGAATCGCTTTCACTCAGTAACATTAAATATTGGGAGTTGCTAGGAATACTATACTTGTAAGCTATAGCTTAAGTAAAAGAATAGCAAGTTTGCTGGTAATGTAGCTCTTTTCCTCTAAATCTATGATTCCCTGTTCCTGTTATGCTTCTAGATGTGATATGCAGGTCTTGGGAGACATCATCACGTATTTTACCCAGTGCAGTTTGGGTGAAAAAGTTCAGCTGTAATTATCAGTCCTTAGTTTTGT
Organism: Trochalopteron elliotii; assembly: GCA_024734555.1. Taxonomy (NCBI): domain Eukaryota; kingdom Metazoa; phylum Chordata; class Aves; order Passeriformes; family Leiothrichidae; genus Trochalopteron; species Trochalopteron elliotii. The sequence goes on from JANPWX010000172.1 coordinate 87,933, forward strand.
TTGTTTAATATTGAACTTTTCAAGCCACATAAATTATTTTGCCTCATGGTTAGGTGTTTTTTTTTCTCTACGTGAGGTTTTTTTTAAGGAAAGAAAAAAGGGAGAGCAAGGGAAAAACACTGTTCCATTGAAATCCTCACCTGCAGCAGAAGCATGAAAGATACTGTCAGCGAGCTCCCAGTGAGTTCTTTGTAAGCAATACAGATGCAATACACTCATTAAAGTTCTTTTATTTGGATTGTAATGGCTCAATGGAAGCGTATGAGCCAGAGCCTGAGGGCTTTTAAGAATATTTAAGATGCACTGAAGTGTGTCATGCCTTAGTACACCTTGACACAGTACTGCAGACCCCAGAATGAGGATTGACAAGTACAGGTGAAAACAACAACAGAGACATAACAGAACAATAACAGAAATGCCTCCCTGAAGTACCAACACTGACAGCTTGATAGAATAAGCAAAAATATCACCAAAATTACTTTCAGGAATAAATGAGGCTTCCAAACACTTGTGAGAGAGTGCTCAGAACATTTATCCTGCTTTACATTGTGGGTACTGAAACACTGAGTGTGACTTCCCCAGAGGCAGGCAGCAAAACAGAGGACCTGCCACCACAACCCTTAGTCATGCTTTTTGTTGGGCTCGGCAGGTGTCCCTCCAACACAAAACCACTTCCCTGCACATCCTGGTATGTCCTCTGCCCAAACGAAGGCCCCAAGTCTACAAACAGCTCCGTGCATGAACAGATTTCACCATGTGTCCATGCGCCATTTTTGATCCTGACTCCTGAAAGTCAATATCCACATTTAGAGAATGTGCTCATCTTCATGCTAAACGTCTTCACTTGGACTGCATGAAAAATAGTTCTGCACTGAAATGTTCATGCTCTAGATGCCTGAATTCTTTGAAAACAGTGAGGAGGGATGATAAATCTGGAAAGAAAAATAGGCTCACCTGTGTTAAGACTTCTAAATGCATGATTTCAGTACATAGACAATTTCTCACCCTAAGTATAAACATCCGAAAGCAAGACTGGCTTGACATAAATACAACTTAGAATAGCAGAGTTAGCAGGTGTGTTTCTAATAAGTTGTACTCAAATTCCCATTTGTTTTAATAAATAAGAAAGTAAGAATAAGGGAGTTTGTTGACCTCTTGGCTATTCATATTGTCAGCATCAAGACAAAAGGGGTATGAAATTAAGAACTCAGAAGGGATTCATTATGATGACAGACTTTTACTCTAAGGGTTTGGTACATTTGGTAAACTCTTAATCTCCTCAAAGTGCAGCAACTGATTCCAATAATTTGTTGACACATTTTTTTAGGATACAGATAAATCAGTTTTGTGAAACAAATTTAAGAGAGGATGCTGTTTACAAAACCGTGATACTATTTCTAAAGCTGCCCGTTCAAACATTATGTGTGATATGCTCTGCAGGATGTGCTATTGAAAGGGTTAAGCTTTTCTGACTTTCAGATACAATGAAATTATGACAGGAAGAAAATTGTGCCATTTTAGCATGAAAATGCTTGTACAAATACTGTCGTTCCTTCCTTCTTACTTTCTTTATAATGCCTCAACGATAGCTAAGATGACAGACATTTGACAGGTATCTGTAAGCATACAACCCAGGCAGCTCATTAAAGTTTTTCTTTCTATGCATCAGCTTTCACAAAGGCAAAAACCCATTAGCATTGACTATTTTGCAGATTAGAAGAATTAAGGGCTTCAAACGTTGGCTTATACCAAGCAATGTCATTTGTGAAGTGATGTTTGCTTTATTATTTCCCTTTCTCTCCCTCTGAAACCAGACTGACATGACTTTAGCTCAACGTAGGGCGTAATGTGCAAACCAAAGGACTGGCTCACCGATGAAAAGAAACACATTCCCTTTTATACATGACTGGAATGGCAAAAAGGGGAGACTTTACATGTACTATTTAGGCTCATTAGAGTACTGATTATGATAGTTCTCCGGTGTAATCTTTAATCGACTTTGACACTAGATTTGCCCCGTTACAAATCCTGTCATGCAAATTAAGTCATTTGTGTTGTTTGATATGGAAAGATCTGCTATGAAATGAAAGATTAGTTCACAGATGAGGCACCAGAGACTGCTGCCCTTGTGCACCATGCAACTGATTACAAGGATGAGAGCATCCATTTTTATACTGCTGTTAACATTTAGGAAAGAAGATTAAATTATCGCAGTTTATTTCCTTCTTCCTGCATGCAGTTATCTTAAATAAGATTTCATAATCCTTATTTTACTGGTATGTAAAACTGGCAAATGCAATACCACCATTTTAAAAAGGGGGACATAATTTTGGAGGCAGTGGAATTTTTTAATGCCCTTGAATGAGATACTGGATTTTGTTCCTTTTTTTTATTAGTAATCAGATGGCAGAGATTTTACCACCATGTACAAACCAGTAATGAAAAATTTTCATGGGCTAAAAACCTACCCTTTTGGCTCACAATGTATAGGATGCATTTTAATATTGCTGAGCTTTTTCCTATGGAGTATTTTTCATTAATCATATGGGCTTGATAGAAAAGGTCTACTTAAAGACTGAGGGCTTTTTCTACTTAGAAACATAGCTTAGGAAGAAAATATTGTACCTAGGTCCACTAAATATACATTTAAGTAAAATTTGTATTGCTGGTGAATGAGCCAAAGCTGTTTTAAGATTTTAGGAATTCTCATGCCCAAGCCATAGTGATGGCTGTCACAGGACATTTCATATACCTGGCCTTGATTCAGGTAAGCAGTTCCTTCCTGACAAACAATGTCAAAGTCTTCATAAGGATAATTTGTTCTATACTCTTGAACCACAATGTTTGATCTGCTTGAGTAATTTGAGGTGCTTTGTTACTTTTAACACTTCCCTCTTTACAAAGAGATAAAATAATATTTGCATTTTAAGCAGATCACCTATTTTCTCTGAGAGAATGGGAACCATGGGTATCTACGTAAGTTCAGACTGATATAGCCAGAATCGAAACAAACCAAAATAGATGGCAAAATATTCATCATTTTGCATTTTCATTAAGCATTGTCAGCAAAGAAACAGCTGTGCAATATTTTTGTATGCTGCTCTAGCTGTATGGGATGGATACACAGAACGTGCCTAACACCAGGTCTGGGGATGGAACTCCAGATTAGTAAGTGCCACTGCTACATATTCTTTAAGGCAACGGATTATTAAGAACCTCCAATTAAATGTGCTCTCATCTTGTCCTAACCATTCTTTGCACCTCTCATTTATAATCTATTTACTTTGTCCCTTTTAAAACTATATGTTAAAAGAAATTACCACTGCATTTGGTCACTGTTTTTTTTGACATAGCACATGAATATTTCATATAATCTGGGTGCCCCCTTATTGTTTGGATAAGCATGAAAGCTGTGGTTACCTGAAGTTCTCTTAAATGAACGTGACACAAGTTGGAAAGATTCTTGGAAAGTTTATTTCACTTTTGGGTAACTTAAAGGAATTTTAGCTTTTATTTTCCTCTTGATTATTCCAAGATTCTGTGAGATCGTTTATTTCCAGATCAGTAGTGCTAAATATTTTCGAGTTACTGAAAAAAACTCCAAATATCAAACAATCATTTTTCAAAACCTTAAGGAAGAATCCATATAATATACAGTTGAAAAAAGCTGATTGGTGCTAAAAATTTCATACCACCAATGACTTAAACAATCAAATATTTTATTTCATCAGCATTTTAAGAATGAAATATCTGCAACCCATCAAAGAGACATTTATTTCAATATGGTATGTTGAAATTTACAGGGATATCTTTGTCCCTTTAATGTCAGATGACAGTTTTGAAGCCTGTAAAAAATAAATAGGAAGGATTCATCTGAAAATCCTAGTTTTAGAATAATTTATTTTTTCCTCTTTATGTCAATGAAATAAAACTCATACTTCATTAAAAGGCCAGGTTTTTAATGTTTTATGTTAAAAAGAAAATAATCTATATGTTTTAACACATAAAGTGTGATGATAGAGCTTAAAAATGAGGATTACCAACCATTACATGATTTGGTTAACATTTGATACATGCAAACACCATCTACATGTGCCGTATTATTACTGTAAAATTTTTCTATTGGCATAAAATAGGTTTGGACATGCTTTCATAAAGATGCATACTGCAAGTGTACAATGCTTTCACAAATCCATTCTTGCAATTGAAAGGCGTTAGGTACCCATCAACATATTTTCTCGTATTGGATCTCTCCCTTAGACCTGTTTGAGAGAAATATGTTGTCTTCTATTAGACAAAATACCACAGTACTTATACAAAGGATTCAAAAGTGTCATGTACTTCTCCCCAGGCTCATTTGCTCTCACTGTTTGATGCTTTCTGCATTACAGTAATGGAGTCCATAAAATGTAATAAGAAAAAATGTACTTTAATTAGCCAAGTCATGCTATGAAGAAACTGTGATATAAATCACTTCTCTTTATTTGCGTGTATAAGTTGTGTAAAATGACAAGTTATGTTAAGTTTATTGAAGTATCTTAAGGTATTTTTATAGTGTGTGTAAATACAGGCCTGGTCAGAAGAAACCTTGCAACACTAAAATATTCAACTGTTGGACTGATTGGATAGATATGAAAATTAAGGAGAAGACTGCTAGCATACAAGAGTCTTTTAAACCCCAAGATAGAAATCAGAGTATATTAGTTAGATATATTGAATTGTGTAGTAATTCTCTGAGAAAAACGCTGGAACATCTATCAGTTAAGTCTATAAACAGTTTGGTTTAAATGGATTTCCCAGGTAGTGGAGTAGGTGAGGTAATTTTATTTCTTTTTTCCCTCTGTGAGTGTTATGAGTCTATTAATGACATCCTAGGAATTACAGCCCTTTTTTTTTTTCAAATTTATTCAGACTCTAAAGGACAAAATTATTTTCAAAGGCATCAAAATTGTTTAGATACTTAATTCATTTAGTTTTGAGCTAAGTCTTTGTGACTATAACGTGTCTTTTTCTTGTTTATGTGCATTTGAATGTATGAGTATACATGTCCAGGATACCACTAACCCCTTGTGTGGGCAGGTAACCAAAGTCTGTATAATTCTGAAAGGATGTTTTGCTGTGTTGGTGTAAGTAAGAGCTCATATGTAAGTTTTTGGCTTGACCCATTCCGTACAAGCTGCCATACCCAGTGCACCAAATGAGATCTCAACTGTAACTCATTTAATGATAGTAATATTTTTCTGCCATCGTAGAAGTATCTTGGCTGACCCATCCTGGGATTGTATCAGCATTATACTTGGTGAACCTTGGCTTTCCTGAAAATGCCATGTCCTCCTCTTAAACAGTCATTGCCACCTGCATGGTAACATCTTTCTTTAATAGGCCACAAGTGCACACTGCACCATTGAATTTGGCCCGTTTATTCAGCTCAGCTTTCTGCATGGTGTCTGCAAGATCCACTTTTGTATACTACTACGTGTCCATGAGCACTTTTTATTTTGGGTCAATGTTCAAAAGAGAATGTCAAAAAAATTCTGTCCCATGATGCCCATCCTAAGAGTATGAACTGGCCTGGAGGAACTCACTCTTAATATCCTCCCCACATGTACCTTCCCTACTAGCACTACTCCTTCCCATCTTCCTCTTAACCAGATCATGAAAAATGCAAAGAACATTCCTCTTTGATGGAAAGGTGGTAGCCTGTAAAGTTGACAGGTTATTCTAGTACAATGCACAAATAATAAACCTGTGCTGCAATGTATCCAGTTCCCTTTTACCTTAACACTGGAATTAAAATTTCCCCCAATTTGCACTCCAGCACCTTATATTCTCACTTCAGAGTAACAGGAGCAGATCTCTTCCCCATCAAATAAAAGTTTCAACTAGTATGGTTTCTCTTGAAACCTGACAGATTTCTTAAAACTTATTTCTTAAATGATGCTCAACTTAGGGCCTCTTCTGGCATGAAAGTTACTCTAATGCTATTCCACCTTTTTCCTCTATTTCTCATCATCTTAAACAACATAAACTGAAATGCTTGGATTTCAGTCACAATCACAGTTACAGTGTGAATTCTGTTCTGTGTTCTGTCTCTGGTTTTGCAGCCAGTTTCTAACTTGTGCTTGTGAAGAATGAAAGGCTGTCAGTGCACACTTGTTCTGCAACTGGTCTCTAAATTGTAAGAGCTTTCTTATTATGTCAGAAAAAGAGGAATGCTAGTATACAGAACAGAACAAGGGGAGCACGTGGTTATCTACTTGTCTTCTAACTTTTTTGTTCTCTGTCTCTGTAACGCAATTAGGAATCAATGTTTTTAAGATGCTGTGACTGTAACTGGTGTAATACACTTGGAATTAGGAAAGAATTTTTGTGTTGTGGCAAAATCAGCAGGAATATGTGACTATTTTTCCTATCACACAGCCTTATAAAGACACCATGAGAATACTTAGTAAAGGTTAGGCAGTTTAAAACTCAGTAATTAATGGGAATGATCTATGTGTTTCAAATCACAACCACTGTCTGCTGTGAATAAGTAGACAATAGTTCAGCTCCCAGAAAAAAAAAAACAACATGGAGACCTATGATTTTGCTATTCAACTATTATCTGCAGGGAATAATGTAAACACTTTGAAGCCTTAGGTCTTGACTTACCAATCCCTCCATCTGCTTCCCTTTTCCCTTTGTTCTCCACATTTCCATAAATAGGGAGTTTTTCACATAAGCCCTGTAACATTCCAAATAAGACCACTTCAAAACTGTTTGGTATATTAACCAGAATAATTCTAACCTTCTGCCTGCAACTCAGAAACTGATACATTTAGATTATAGAGAGTGAGCCTGTGACCAAAATTTGAAGTAAACTTTCACATGAAGTACTGAGGAGTAAAATACTGACTCTATAAATATTCAGCTCAGTAGAAATTCAAAAACTGAAAGGGAAAAATTGCCTTTTCACTGACTTGTCAACCCTACAGCAAATTAGTGGGAACAGACAGGAAACACACAAAATATCCTGTATCTACCTGATTATGTTTTCTATAATTAAAGGCCCTCCATGCATTTATGAGGTAAAGAGAATATAATAAAAAAAATAAGTTAAGAACTCTAGCTTTGTGTACACAAATGTAAGTGATAGTCTAAACAGCACAGCAGTTCTGACTTAAAAGTTCAAAAAATTATGTTCCACCCCAAAGAGGGTCCTTACAAGTAGCAAGTCTAAGATTAAACTAAAATACCAAAACATTAGATTCCCAAATATGAAGTATTCTAAAACATCTCACTTATTTTTGCTGAAGATTATTATAATTACAGGCTATCAAGGTAGAAGTGTGCCACTGAATCGATAATGACTCCTTGAATGACTAAAACACAAGAATATATTTAGCTATTGAAACATCCATGTAACTCCCATTACCATGGGAATGCCCAAAGTAAGCAAAGTGAACTCTGTTGTACTCATGCATGTATCTTAGGGAGCAGAAGTGGTACAAAAATAAAATAATAGTAAACCAGGGTGTACTGAAATGCTGTGGAAAGTTATGGCCCATGAGGGGCTTCAGAAACCACAGACACAATATTTCAGTGCTTCTCTGGTCAACATAGGATATTCTGCCCACTGTGGCAGGAGGCAGGTTTATTCCCAGCAGGAGCCACCTTCCACCTTCTCTTCGTGTGTAGCACTGCAGGGCTTTGTGTCTCCACAGCCATCATTCATTTCAAAAGACACTTATGTGCCTTCTATGTGGGACAATTCAAGAGGTGCTTGTTCTATGAGTTACTGAAACCACTTGATTTAAGACAAGAATTTTACACCTAAGTATAACAGATAATATATATTTAGGGCAGAGGTGTCATCTTTTATTTAGAGTTACATTTTGTGTAAGTGAAAAAAAATGAAGCATAGAGGACCAGGTCTTACTCCTGGAAAATCAATGAAGGGAAGCAGAATATATTTGTTTTAGTGAAGTGGGTTACCATCTAAGATAATAATCTTTGACCATCTGGGAGCTGAGATGGTGAAAAGTGTCTTCATTAAGACTGGATCTGAAAACTGGAATGGTTTTGTTGAGGATCTGCTCCTTAAAGGAAACTGTTGGGTCAGGCTCAGCTCTAGTGATCTGAATGCAAACAATACTTGCAAACTCATGGCAACCTAGACTAGACATTGCTGTTTGGGCCCACTGCTGTCCATATTGGGATTGAAAGGGAGTCAGTATTCTGATGGCTTAGATACAGGTTTGTTGAGGATCAGAGACAAATGACATCACAGGATTAGACAGATGTTCAAATCAAAAAGTAAGCAAGGGCTGTATTTAGAATCTTGTGCCCCACGTACAGTAAGTTATGGAAAAGGCAAGAGGCAAAGCTGAAGGTGTTGAAAAGAGAAAGTGCATGTACAACCACATAACACAAATGTTTAAATACATACACTTGATACTTAAATAGAAATATAACAGTCTAAAAAGATGAGAGATAACATAGATTAAAACATCATGAAATATTTGAATGGATGTGATGTCTGCTGATGACTCAAGATAAGATTTCTTATGGGATGAACACAGTCTCTCATATAGTGTTTAAGGTCTAAGCCTGTAATGATTTGTACACAATACAGATGGCAAATGGAGCCTCAGACTGTGAGAGCCACAGCAGACCAAATCAAGGCTATTATGTTGTATGCTGTTTAATTGTCATTCAACAAGGAGATCAGTTCCTACTAATATCAAGGTCTGTTTTCTCCTTTCTAGGCCATTCATTAGATGATCTTGTCCTTTGCATATGCAATATTTTCTTTGAGTATATAGTGACTTATAAATATGTAATTCCAATGCTGAAATATCAGAACTTTTGAGTGATTAGTGGTCTGCCCATGAAACTTTAATCAGCACTCCATTTAATTACGCCACCTTGTTAAATAAACGCTTTTTGCCCTTCTGAAAAATTTCTGATGCCCAGTATATGGAAAATGAGTTATTTCAGTTGTGATGTCAAGAAAGCAATTTATTACCAAGTAGAATTTTCTTACTTGTATTTAACTTACGTGGTTGAAGACACTTTGCAATGATTACTTTTTCAGTTATAATTAGGCATAGCAATTGAAATATTTTTAGTATCACACTGATCACTCCTTAACTATGAATATGTTCACCAATAGATAATGTTATGCCTTTCTCATAGCTGTAGGTAGACATAAATGTTGGTACACCTAAACACTTTTTAACAACAAATATAAACATTCTCTTTAGAAACTGTGGAATCACTTATGCTGTGGCTTTGTACTCTATCTCTGGTATTGAAAGTAGTTTAAAGTACTGTGAAATGGTAGTAGATGAGAAAATTAAACTTCCTGATACCATATGGAGCAGGAGATGGAGCAGTGTTTGAGGGCAAGACAGCATTCACACCCTGACAAACATGACCAAAACTCATGTCTGGCTAACCAACCTGAAACCAGTTCACTGTGAGTAAGGCTAAATGAGACAGAACTTTCTTACTGTCAGTGTGTGTTGCCTCTTTGCCATCTCTGTCCTCATAGGAGAATTCAAGGTTTTATTTTCATGTTGTTCACTTAGGAGGCAAAAATGCTTTTTTCAATTGCAATGTTGTTTTTACATCAGGAATCTTAGAACTGCTGAACTGATCATTATTTTTATCATTGTAGACAATTAATGAAAATATATATATTTTATGAAAAAACATAAATAATTTTCTGTAAAATTACCATTTTTGCACATTATAAGGAATACAGAAAAAAAATCTTTGCAAGTAACATATTTGCACTATACTTTACATACATATGCCATGAAAGAGGACTTGAGAGAAGGATGTAGAGAGGTAAATACTAAATACACAGAGCTGATGTGGGTGTACATTATTAAGAAAAGAAATTAATTAAAGTTTGGACAGGGAATGTACCTTTACAAGTCACTCCTTTCCTGCAAGTACAGTATTTTGAGAACTGCTGCTAAGTCTCCAAGGAAACCAATGCTATTTGTGACTCTGTTTAGTGCTGGAAAACTAATTTTTACCTTCTCTTCTAAGACTGACAAGTCATGACAGCTCTTAGAAGTCTGCAAATCGATTATTAGTCAAACCTTGCTGTATTTTTAGTTACTTTTTTTTGTGTACTTAGACTGAATCACTGAACTACACTACAGATCAGAGGTGAAAAAGTCAGTCGTGATCTGAAAAAATGGTACAATTCCTAATTTTCACAACAAAGCTTATAGCATAATAGTATTATATTAAAAAAATTGTGCCTCTTGTTTAAGTCATTTACTGGTATCCTGCACAAATATATATATATATATATTTACAGATTTTTTTGCAAGGCAGCATACAGAGCTGTATACAAATACACACCTCGAGGATGGACTGAGGACCTATCGGATTGCTGCTATCAGTCAGAATCATACCCTCACTGCCAACCTTGAATAAACAAAAATCTTTATTCTTAAATCTGATGCTGACAGCAAGAACCAGACCTTTAGCAAGATTTTTTATGTATGCCACGTAGTGGATTGCTATGTCTTCTTTCTTTTCCCATGTGTTTCTGGCAGCAAAAAGATGTTGACATCCCTGAGCTTTGAAAGGCAGAGTTTGTTGTTTTCCCACATGACAGCAGATGTGAGGTCAGAGCACGAACTGTCTGTACCAGATGACACCAAAGCTAACCCACCTTGCCTCATCTTGACTACAGCATCAGCTGAAGGCTGCTGTCCTTGGAGCTGTACGAGACAATCCCACAATGAGACCTCCACTGAATATCCCCTCAGCATCTTGTGAGAGGGACTGCCTATCACAAGTAGTGTCCTTGTGTTCCGTGGCACAGAATGGGCTTTTGCTTCCTTAATTTGTTGCATGACTTTTCAAAAAAAGGGAAGACCTTTACCATTCTCAAGATGTAATTCAGAGATTGAAAAGAGGACTTGCCCTGTAGTTCAAGAGTGGCAGGGATGTGTAAGAGCAGGGACTTAAGAATTATCATCTGGATTTAAGAGGAGACACTCATGAGCATGACAAAAAAGTGGTGACAGACGATGATAGGGATTCTGATTTGGTCAGCTCTGCACATTTGTCATAAACAGCTTAAAATTGGAAGACAGATAGGGAGAAGTAAGGAGCGAGAAGCTACAGGCCTATTGAGAAAAGAGGCAACATTAAAAGGGATGGAGATATGGAAAGCTATTAAGGAACTCAGGTGTAAACTCCCTTCTAACTCCCTCTGTATAACCTGAGCACAGAAAAAAAAATCATTCTTTCTTTCTTTCTTTCTTTCTTTCTTTCTTTCTTTCTTTCTTTCTTTCTTTCTTTCTTTCTTTTTTTCTTTCTTTCTTTCTTTCTTTCTTTCTTTCTTTCTTTCTTTCTTTCTTTCTTTCTTTCTTTCTTTCTTTCTTTCTTTCTTTCTTTCTTTTTCTCTTTCTTTCTTTCTTTCTTTCTTTCTTTCTTTCTTTCTTTCTTTCTTTCTTTCTTTCTTTCTTTCTTTCTTTCTTTCTTTCTCTTTCTTTCTTTCTTTCTTTCTTTCTTTCTTTGGCTTTTTTTTCTTTTTTTATAGAAACTTTCTATGATATGTTTGAGACCATGATAATTTATCTTAGTCAATTCTAGCAAGTGCATAAAGTGATAGTTTTTGTGACTTATTTTTGCCTTTTTCTTATGTAAGTGGGAAATCTAAAGTATATGCTCAAGCCTGGTCAGATATTCATAATAATATCCCATAAAAACCTTTCAAATACAATAGAACTTCACTGTTATTTATCCAATTTGCTGTTTTCATCAATGACAATTACTTTAAATTTTTTTTGCAAATGTGCTTATATTGCATTCCAAAATCTTTAAAATCTAAGTACATTTCAGCATACTTTAATTTCTAAGACTTGCAGGTTTGTGGCATGTGAGTCTGTTAACAGTAACTTGTTGGAGTTCTGGTGATAAAATACTGGGGAAAAAACGGGATAAGGCCTACCTAAATCTCCAGGGCATCAAAAAGCAATGAGAGAGCCACTGTCTTCTCAGGGTTTGGCTCATCTTCTCTTTTCTGGATTGCTCTTCCTCACTGTTCACACCACTCCCTCAGGGTGTTTTTTAAACAGATTTTTAATCACTGAGTCCAGAAGACAGACATCGTTAATTGATTTGAAAGCTGATGACAGAAATCTGGACCTGGCAAAACCTCATCCACCAGGTTTTGAAATAATCAAATGCCAAGTGAGTTTGAGAGTCAGGTGTTGTGAAAGGGCCTGTGCTAGAGGGAAGTGACCCCATGAGTCTGTTTGAATGTTTAGACCACAGTCATTGCAGGCCCCTGAGGACAGGCACCTTTTCTGCTGATGCCTTCTTTGGCAACAAACTGCCTCATCTGGTTGAGCTCTTAGAAAAATAAGCCCTTGGCTGAGCTCCCAGGATGCTTGAGTCTACCAAAGCATTTTGTTCCAAGTGGGATAGGATGCCCTGGCTTAGCATTATATAGGATACAAATGATCCTCAGAAGATGTACTGAATGATATGCATGGCAGATTTATATACACAGCTACATAAAGACATGAAAGAAATGATATCCAAAGTCTCAATAAAAACAGTGGCAAATGTTAGATTTTTTTCCCCACCATACCTAGACATCTAGGTTAATTTTAGTTCCTATTTTTGCTGACTATCATGGAGTCATCCCAGCCATAAATTTAGGCTGTTGACTTCAGTGTAAATACTTTTGTGAATTTAGCCAGTAGCACTAGATATTCTTAATGACACTGCTATCCACAGAGATATTTCCACCACAAAAGGTGTCAGAAAGCCTTATTAAGACACCTAGTTCTGCCTCTCTGTTTCCTCTCTGTCTCGGTGTGCCCATCAATGCCAATGCAATGCAGTGTAGGCTGCAGTGTCAGAGGCAATGCAGCAATCCAAGTGTTCTGTTCTTCTGTAGATGTCAACGAAAATCCATATTAGTGCCTTGACCTTGTTACAAGGAAGGAGTTGCAGTTGAACAGCCTTTCTGTCCTTTTTCATTCTTATTTGTTTTTATAAAAAAATATTTTTCTGGTATTTGCTTCAACAAAATATTTTGGTCACTTAAAAAAGTAGCAATGAACAGGAAAAACGGTGAAGGTAATCTTTCTAATCATTCTGGAAAGAATGAAGCCTTGCTTCTTGTTGGTCATAACTGGCTTTGAATCTGATACAACTTTCTTGGACTTGTTCGGTGATGAGGAATCTTCCAGTTTGCAAGCTGTTGGAAAGCCATTTTTGGATTCTGAATGCCTTGACATGAATTAACCTCTGAGAGCACATGTTTGTCCAAACAAGCCAAAGAATGCAGTGTCAAGAAGTTAAAAAATAAAATCAGGTTGGTGTAATGTCTCCACTCATTAAGGTACACACACACTGGCTACTATAAAAGTTTTGTTCTCTAAATTTAAAGCTCTGTAAGAGAAAGAAAAACAAAGAAGAGTTTAATTCTTTTTCTGTCTACTTCAAATACTTTTCTGAAATGCTGGATTTTTATCAAAACCAGAATAAAAAATTTCCAAATTAATATCTTGAATTCCTCTTAAAAATAATATTTTTTGTCTTTGTAACTCCCTTCTAACCCTAAGATTTTTCACCCTTCTGATTCACCCTGGCCTGTTGTGAATCATTGCATGGTTATACCTGCAAAATTGTTTCAGAGCACAGAGCTTCAGTCTTGTTAAGTAACTTTGAAGCAGATCTTGCTGGATGTGTTTTCAAACATTGTTGCTTTGTAGATCCATAGGTACAGTTCCAGTGTGGTTGGGGAAGAATATTATTTAGAAGTATCGTTTCTGCAGCCAGGTAGATCTTTTTTGTCCTGTGAATATCTTGTTTTGGAAGCTACAAGCTCCACTACTTACCCATTTATCAGACCCTTAACTCCTTCTAAGGGACAGATATCTAGCTGCTTTCCCATCCTTCTCATCATGAACCCCAGACTTCCAGTATGCTGCTTGTAAAACATCCTTGTTTTCACTTGCCTGACATCCCCTTAGGTATACTAATTCCCCTCCTTCCTCCCACGTCTCAACAATCATCAACTACTGAGGCATCCAGCATACCTTTTTGTGACTATTTTCTTCCTACATTTCATTCAGATACAGCCAGAGAGATCACAAGCAGAAAGCTTGTAAAGTGATTAAACTCATTTTCTTCATTTGCTGTGGCGCCAGCTTTCTAGGTCCTTTATAGGAACTAGCTCAGTCATGTGGCAGACTGAGATTCCTGGTGCAGATCATTATGCTCCCATAAATTATCTCAGAGGTACCTGAGCCAGGGTTTAAACTAGATATTGAGAGGAAAGGGCTTTTTTCCTTTTGCTCTTTACTTTTCTTTGCTGTCCTGCACCACTTTTCTCTTACCTGTAGAATGAAGAACAAATTCATTTTTCAAACAGTTGATTCTGTTTAATTCCACTATCTTTGAAAGGTACTCTCTATTTTTCAGCCAAAATTATCTTAAATAAAATTTGTTTAGCCTAATCTCATAAAGAGAAGGAAAAATGTTTTAATTATTAATTAAATTAATTACAGTGTATTTTAACAAAAAATTACAGCGGCCATACAAGTTAGTATTTACTTCTGATGAGCTTATGCCTGTGTGGGTATACAATTCATTAGCAACTGTCAATGGAATTGATCACTGAAACAGAAAAAATATCTGGGATAAATTTGTTATTGATATATTTAGTTCTCAAGTTTTAAACTGCATTCCTTGATAAATTTGCCATGTTATCCAGCTGAAGATCTTGATGAAATTTCCATTACAAGAATTAATAATAATATAGGGTTATGTTACACAGTGTATTAAAACCATATACAGTAGTAGATATACATGAAGTTATTTCTGGATTTTCTAAAAAAAACCACAATAAAACCCCCACAACTTTTCAAAGTGAAAAAAACATACGACATTAAGAAATGCTATTTTCAATACTAGGCTATTTTCACATATTCCAGTTTTCAATTTCCCAAAATCAAATTGCCCAGCTTTCAGGGAAAACATTTTCCAGGAATCTTTGAGTTTGGTTCACAGTTTTGCTCCAACCTAACTTATGGGTTATTTTGATTTTTAAACACTTCCAATATGTATTTTTTAAAGAATGTTGAAAAAGCTTTTCTACATAAACAAAACAAATGGCCAAAGGAGAACAAAGTGACTACACTAATTCTAATGCTCTTGCAAGGTCACCAGCTTTACTATAAGCAGGTTCAAAACTGTCTGTACCATCAATGAGTAAATGGCTCCCTATTAACCATGGAGATTAAAAATACATCAAGGTGAGCTCAGCTCCCTGGGGTGAAGTGGACATGGCCTTACACCTTCAATGTGGGGATGGGATCTGCTGATGCTCTTGGAAACACACAGATATTTTAGGCTACAGTTGTTGCAGAGAAGCGAATTGGGCAAGCTGAGGGACACTGGTGAAGGATGTGCTGTTCTCACTGGTGTGGGAGAGGGCATAATTCTGGATCTGAGAAACAGATTTGAACCCAGAATGAACCTGGGGTCCAATTGTAAAAACAATAAATTGAGCTCAATAGTTTCATAAACTGCAAGTGCAGCAACATGACAGCAAAGGGTTGATGGCCTATAATGCTTTGTCAGAAGATTTTCCTCTCAGAATTGTCAGAGTTGTTGCTTGTAGAGAAATAAGTGCCCTTTAGGACATGGTTCAAGTACAGGAGTAGTTTAGTCTGTCTTGCATCTGAGAGGACAGAAGAATTTATCAAGAAAATCACAAAGGTTTTTATGGCTGACTGCAAAATCCTAGAATTGAAGGTGTAAAGTTGATGTTTTGACTCATGCAAAAAAGAAGGGAGATGTTTCTGCTGTATTTTAGAGCTGTGGAGGTGAGTTTTCTTTCATATAAACCAACATTTGCCATGTTTTTCTGAAAACAACATGCCTCACTGTCATTTTAGCCTGGGATTATCCGTGTGTCCTGGAGACAGGCAGACACCTGGGAGACAATTTCAGTGAGCAGAACATTCTCTAGTTGCAGGCGGTATTTATTACGCCAAATCATTGTTTCTCACTTCATTTCACATAATCATAACTTCTGTGGCATTTCCTTCTTTGACCTTCAGTATAGATCAGAGGACACAGCTGAAACCAAACACACTGTTTATGTGGGCTTGGCCCCTTCCAATTAAAGGATTTTTTTTTTGTTGCATATTTCCTCACTCTTTTTTCCTTCAGTATTTCGGTATTACCATTCCTTAAGTTTCAGTGGCCAATTTTGCACTGTAGTTTTCCTGCTTAGAATACATTCTTCTGTCACAGATGTTAACAGAAAATCCTCCCTGAGTGTGGAAAAGACCGCAGTAGCATTCTCTCTTTTGCACAGGTGCATGGCAGACATTTTATTTCCCCTAGGCAGGAAATAAAAAAACCAGCCAAGTATTGCAATGCTTAAATTAAAAAAAGAAAAAAAATCAGAAAAATCAGTAAAAATGGGCTGCATCCTTCTTCTAAAAACAACAAAAAAGGTTTTGTCTCTACAGAAACAAAAGCTAAGAGAAGTATGTTTCATTGAGAGTTTTTTTCCTCCGTCATTCATTCTACTCATACAATTTTTTGGCCTTCTGTCTCTTACAATCATCATTATTTTTCCTTTTCTGATGTACTTTCTTCTTTCCAAAATCCCAAAGGATCAGCTTTGACCGCACAGAGTGGATTTGCCTGTTTTCATATCGTAGGTAAGGACTTGCTCAGTTTGCCTGGGAAAGATGCTTGCAAAATTTTATAGCTTATACAGGACTCAATAATTAAAGTGAGTCTTTAGGCTTAAACCAAATACCACAGCACATATGCCCTAGACCGAAGTTATACTTCATTCCCATTGTGGAGTAAAATTTAGCCAGATCCTGACCTTGAGCCTGTAGTTTGTAAAGACCTTTAAATGCTGGGCTTGTGCACATTTAACCCCACTGTAATAGTTGTAGGGTCACAGGGAGGTGACAGATGCTATCAGACACTTCCTACTGTAGATGATTAATTATAAAGAGAGATCTTTGCATAGACTGCATTTGAAAATTTCAGCTGAGCTTTTTGGCAGACCTACAGAAGCATCTTTGTTGATTCAAGCCAGCTAGTGCCTGTTGTGTTTATCACAGATTTCCTTACAGAAGATAACCATCCAGGCTGATAAAAGCAATGAAATTTCAGTACAACACAACACTGGAAATTTAGATCACAAATAAACAAATATTGCCATCAATATTCCTGGCATTATATAGCTGCTATTAATATCAGGCTTACATATTGTAATTTTGTTTCTTAAACCACACAGATAGAGCTTAGATGTATGGATTTATTATCACATTTGGCATATATTATTTATAACATAGGAAAGGTGAAACATCTTGCAGCATGCATGTAAAGATTAGGATTTATTGTCCAGGAATCCTTGAACAATTTTATCAAAAGCCCATTTCTAGGTGGTGTTTTTCTGCAATAAATCATACAGCAGAAATCTATCAGTGGTCACCAGTAAGAGATAAATGAGAGCAGAGGAAAGAGGGTCATCACAGAATTTTTTTTCAGTATCATGACCTGTCATTGGCAGAAATCCATTTATTATCGTACACCACTGGTTTTTTTCTCTCACTCACTGGGTTTGCTGTTCTGGGCACTGTTATCAAAAATAAAATGAAAAACTGCAGAAGCCCTAAGGAATCACGAAAACAGAGTTAACTTAAAGACTACAGGTACAAAGACTAGCACAACTTTTACTCCCTTTCCTCCCCTCCTCCTTCCCTCCTGCACTACACCTCTTTCTTTTCTCTTTTTTCCGTCCTCTACATGAGAATAAACTATTTTGAGGTTTTCATTACGGAGATAGGAGAGGAAAAGGACAGGACCATGAACCTGATGCCATGGCAGTACATACAGAATCTATAGATATATGCAACTCAATCAGTTGGTATGGAAGGAAGGAAGGAGGAAGGAGGCAAAATCTGTATTGCCCTAGCAGAAGTGGGGAGCTCTTCTTGGGCTGCATTAACCCCAACTGAAATTCTCCAAGAACCTTTCTAAGTTTACTAATAAAGTGAAGTTACATTTGTTTCTTTAAGTAAGGAGGAAGAGGGAAGAAGAGCAATAAGGAGGAAGGCTGAAGTGTGACCTTTTATGCAAATTGAGATTAATTGAGGTAGGAAGGAGCAATATCATCTCACATATCTCAGTGAATATCACCATCCAGGTTTCTTTAAGAATGATCCACTCACGCTCCAGGCAGCCGATGTGGGATTTGTTTAGGTAATGGAGCCCTCACCTAGGGCAGAATTGTGCTCATAGTGGTTGGGTTTGTGGGAAACTAGAGAAGAGTGCATAGGTGAAATTTTTATAATACAACAGCAAAAGTTTTAAAACCTGGAGAAATTTATATTTTAAAAGCTGGAGAGATTTATGTATACTTCCTCTGTCCAAGTGTATCACTGGGACACACACTAAGATACCCAGGTTGTGCTCCCTTTGGAAAGCTTTATTCCTGCTTTATTAATTCAGGCTTTTATCACAGTGCAAGAGTTTTATTTGATTCTTCATCTGTCTGATATATTTGTCTTTTGGACATATGCCAGAAGCATTTTACCTTCCATGAGGTAGGTAAAGAAGCAGAAATGGAGGGTCTACGTAGTCCTTTGAAAATAAATGAAATAGTGAACTTATGGCCATTCATTTGCAAACTTCAACTTCAGCTGCTCCTCATCAACAGAGACAAGGGTGGGACTGTGTGAAATAAGAGCATCTATGGGAGTTTATGTCACTGCTGGGAAGACCTCGATGTAAGAGAGTCACCAAACTATGATCTCTCCTTCCCAACACTGGACTGAGAGTTCTACACCGCAGGGAATAAGGTGCCATCCTTGTGCAACACAGGTCTCACTGCCAGAATCATCTGTGTGCTGCCACAAAGCAAAGCTCTTTCTTCTACTGAAGTATGTCATATATAACCAAGTAATCCACACTTTTAAAATTTTTCTTTCTTTCTTTCTTATGACTAAAATATTAGTTACTGAAGTAATTTGTCTAATGGATAATAACTATCACAATTGTTCTTCAATAATCTTATCACAAGAAAACACAAGATCTGATTGCAATGTATAGTTTATTAGGTTAACTCTGTGTATTTAATTAATTTATTATTAATATATTATATAAAATAATTGTTAATTTGATAAACTGTTGCTATAGAATATATATATATTATTATTTCCTTAATTTAAAGGATGGACTTGATGATCAAAGGTTGGATTTGATAATCTCAGAGGTCTTTTCAAACCTAATTGAGACTGTGATTCTATAATTTATGGGGAGGAAAAAGAGGAAAGGTTTGAAGTGAGCAATTCAGATTTCTGACAGGAATAATATTTAAAAGCCAGTTGGAAGAAATCTTTATATCTGTTGTAGCTAGTACAGAGATGCTACAGGTTTCAAATAAGTTTTAGGTGTAAATATATTTTACATCAAGTACATGAAAACCTTGTTTGTATGAAAATTACTCATTTGCTCTGTGTGATCAGTTACAATCTTGCATGAAGGCTTGATTTTAACAGGCTGCAACACAAGGGCAGATTTTGAAACTTGATGGATTAAATTTTATTATTATTTTTTTAATCTTTCGAACTCTTCTTCATATACTGTAAGTTTAGATAATTTTCCTTGTTGCTTGCATAAGTCTTTCACAAAGAAATTTATTCACTCAAAGTAGGGAACCTGTGATACAAATTCAGTAAAAGAAAAGAAGGAAAAGCTACCTAAATTAATAAGATACTACAAGAATCTAACTAAAATATTAAGATACCACAAGAATCTCTTAATTTTCATTTCTTCTTGACTTCACTGTTTACTTTCAGCATGCAAGGTAAACATCTTCAGAATTCTATTAAAAATTGAGTGGTACTTAAGTTTTAAAAATCTCCTTTTTTAGGTATAAGATCATTACCACTCTTTTTATTTGGCTGACACAATTTTCAACTAACTGGAAGATTTTATTCCTTGGAATCATGACAGATACAGATATGAACACTAATTCATGGCTACCACATTAAATGAATGGCTCAGCAGAGTAACTCACATTTCAACTTTACTGTAAACTCAACTAAACAGCTTAACCTACAGGCAAAGCAAGCTCCTCTAAATGGCTATTAATATTTTTAAGCCATTAATATGCTCAGTATTGCACATAGTATATTAGAATATAATTTTATGCCTATAAACCAGGAAAAAAAATACAAGCTACAGGGCAAATCACAAATTTTTACATTGTTAAGGCTTGAATTGATCATATATCTATTAATTTCTTCTTCACTAAGCAGCAAAATAAGCAGTAGTTTACGCTCTGCAGTCTAGGTCTTTTGGGAAAAGACAGTTTGTATCTTTCTTTTTAGTATTTTGGTTGAAACCTTTAATTATAACCAATTGAATCTCCCTAAAGATTAGGGGGGCCACATAGACAGACTGTGTATACCCAGTCATTATCTAGAGCTCAACCAAAGATTAATGTGGGTGAATTTTCTGTGATATCATGCACTTTTACCTAATATCAAAATTTAAGATATATGCCACATAACCTTTCATTTTAATATTCACACTGGTTTTAATTATCTTTTTCTTATAAATGCTACAATGAAATCTTCCCTTAAGGCAAGTCTTTTTCCACTGGCTGAAAGTTGGATGCAACAGCATTGGGGATTTTTATTGTTGAGGAGAAAGAACTGTCTGTGATTATAGGACTTTGAGAGCCACAGGAATTATGGGAATTGCAAAACAACTGCATGGAACCAGTTTAGCAGGGCCTTACAGAAACCCCAGTGTGGGTGTCACTGACAGTGGAGCAGGGATACACTGAATGGATTTTGGATGTATGTACCAAAACGTGGATCACACTTTGGTATTAAACCAAGCACCATCTGCACAGAAATTTTGAGACCTTTTTGCCTGCTCTGTGTTGGACAAGCAGCAGAAGAGTGGAAAGAACGGAGAAGGTAAATAAGAGGCAGAGACTCCTTATATTGGCACAGTAAGCAGCTTCAGCTGCCCCACCATTGTCTTTCTGGAGCTCACACAGGGAAAGAAGGAGTAAAAAGGTACTTCATGCAGAGCAAATACTGCATGCTCTTGTTGTGTGGGACAAGGGTGAGATGGCAGAGAACTTCCCTCTTCCCTCCATTTCTGTAGGCAGACCCTGTGGTAAAAACAGCTTCCTGGTCTTAGTCTAGGATAACACTTTTGCCTTTTCTTTCCATTTTAACCTCTGAGCCTGTGTGCACTCACTTTGTAAATAATTTTGGCAGACAGAAAAGACAGAAGTATGTACGTCTGTGTTTTGGCACACTGAGTCAGCCAAGTCAAAGAAATTCCTTGGCCTCTTTTCTACCACAGTCACAGAAATTTGCTCAAAGGAAAGATGCCTCATATATCATCCCAGTACAACCGTGTTGGATCAGTTTTGCTTAGCCTCTTTCACACGTGCAGGATTTTGTGGTCCTTACTCCCCTTATGACGTGAGTGCTTAAAATATCTGCAAGATTTCCACAAGTAAAGCAAGGTGTAGTCCAGGAGATTCAGGGCTCATGTGAAAGATTTAAAAATTAGTTGTGAACTAGAAAATGGTCTGCCCTTCAGACATCTGGGGCTCATATATGAATCCTCTGCTGCAAAACAACCTGTACATGGGAAGTGGAACACTGAGTAGCAAGTACGAGGAAGTCTGTGGGTTTTCAGCCCCTTTCCTTTGTGCATCTATAACATCCCAAATTGGAGAATGACTTTGCCTTTTGCTATTCACAAGGGTTCTCTGGGGAAACTGTAGCTACATTACTGTTGTCCCTTAAGTATCTATTCCTGAGACACCATGAGCAAGTTGGGAAGGATGCAGGATACCCAATTTACTTTGTTTTTTGAGAAGGCCTACAAAAGTGTTTAGGTCAGTGCATTTTTAATGGGAGAATAAAGACGGAAATGTGGCTTTTAGCAACAAAAGTATGAGATATATGAATTATTTTCCAATTTTAAGTTTTATTTTTCCTTAAAAATGAAACAAAAGGTGACTGGAACAGACAAAATGCAGCAGTGAAGATCAGAACCTACTCTGGAAAGCTTAATGTAATTGTTTAGTCATCTCCTATAGCAGCATTAAAAAAATCATAAAAAGAGAAGGAAATTTTCCCAGTCAAATTTCTCACAATACCTAGCATTCTAAATTTCTTATATTTTACTGTGAAGGGTTCCCCAGTTCTCTTGGCACTTCAGCAATAACTTAGTGGAGCAGATCTTTAAACATTTCTCCTTTGAAATAGCCCACAAGGCTTGCAGATAGAATTTTTATAATGAGGGGTAAAAAAATCCCTGTGTTAAAAAATGTAACAAGGAATCTTAAGGAAAAATGATGATGGGATTGTAATTTTTACCTGAGATCTTCTGAAAGATAAAATGATAATTCTCCTAATGACCCAGACCTACATAGGAGGGCACTAAACTCAGTTCCCTCTAACCCACACTGAAAGCACTAATGTAGAATCAGTGCCATGATTTATAATGTTGAAAAGATATTTTTTGCAGCTTTTACTGTTACGGTGTACGGTGCAAGAGATCAGAATGAATATACATGGATAATCTATTTCTCAAAACTTCCTACCTCTGGGTTCTGGAGCAACATAACAGCAGTGTCTCATGTTTCCAGCATTCAGGGATCTAATTGGGATATTGTTCTGTGCTTGCTGTTAGCCAGTGTAGTGACAAGATGAATCTCAGCCAACGCTGGCAGCCAGCCAGCGCATACCTTGCACAAACAAAGTGCAGGGCAATTAAAGTGTAAGTGCCAAAGGAGCGCTGCCGGGAGAGAGCACAAAATAGCCATCCAAGAAAGCACTTGGAAAACACATTTCTTTGGCTCATTGGAGGACTGCTGTTCCATCCATTTATTTCTTTCCCTTGATGTCTTCCCCTGAAGGGAATCTGCTTCCCACTCTTCTTTTATTCTTTAGAGAAGTTTGGGAAAGCCTTGGTGAGGAAGGGATTTTTTTTTCTAGCAGGGCAGGGGACACAGGATTTCTATCACGTGAATTGAGGCAAGATGATATTAGAGAATAAAGAGCTTTGGGAAGTGTGTTATGAAATGGAGCTTTTTATAAAATACATGGATTAGGTGCACTATACACATATAATGTGCTGCAGAAATATAGAGCAATCATTGTGTACACAGCTATGTATAAATATTGAAACAAGACCTGTAATTCCACTTATCAAAATGAAAGCCTTTAAGGAGTCAGATGTTCCCCCCACTCCCTGCTATGCAAAGATGTCTGCATTACTAAACTGAATTCACAATCACCTTATTAGAAATTTGTGCAACCTGTCTTGAAGATCTAGTGTTCTAAATGCTCTGCCAATGATTCCAACAGGGCATTTTGTGACGTCTAGTGACAAAAGCTAACAGAGCTGGAACATTTATTATTTGGAAGCCTGCTTGTTAATAGATGGGTTGGAGAGGGAAGGGGAGAGCGGGCTGGGGAATTAGATAAAGGAGATAAAGGATACACAAATGTGCAAACACAAATTCCATCCTCATTCCCAAACAAAGCAGTTGATCACAATATGCATTTTTCTTTTCCTTCAAATCTGCGCCAGTGTTCTTGTGCAGCAGGTGTGTACTTGCAAAGACCAAAACAATGGGCTTTACTGAATTTCTGCCTACCCCGGATGGTCTTGTTGCTGGGTCTGGTGGTTTTTTTATTCTCTCAGAATATATTTCTCAAATTAAGATTCTTTCTATACAAGAAAATTTTTATTTCCCATATAGTTATACAGAGTACATGTTTTCAATAATTTTGTTGTTTGTGGGCATATTTACTTATTGTGTCTAGCAGCAACAGAGTCACAGAAATAAGCTCCTAAGCATATTGACAACTATGGATGTATTTATTAATCTGAGCTTCTCTAGATATAACATTCAAATTCTTCCCTAAAATGTGTTTCTTTACAACATGTGTGTGTCAGGTCAGAAGCAGCAGATACATGTTTTTACTTTAGATTTGTTTTGAAAAACAATTATTTATTCTGCAGCAAGAAAAGGTTATATTGCAGAGGTCAGACTTTTATCATTTTCTTTTTATGGAGCAAGCCTTTGGGATATTATAATGGTATGTCAGCTAAGCACCTAGATGGCTCTACAAGGTCAAACAGAGTTACAACGGGCATATTTTATGTATGTATCTTGCAAGTGTTGTCCCAGTACACTCCAACCCCACCAATAAACCATTTTATTGCTTTACAATAATGCAGCTTTGTGTTTCACAAGATTTTTCCCCCCTTTGAATCAATGCTAAATTCATACAAACGTCAATAACAAAAATTTTTCAGGTTCTTCCTGGGGTCACTTAATGACATTGTTAGGATTCTTAATGTAGCTACTAGGTGAAAGAGCTGCCAGTACTGCATAAAGAATGAGTTGTTCTACTCCTGCCACAGCCTCAGCTGATTTACAACCACTTTGCGTTTGATGTTGGACAGGATAATTTCATCAGTCTCCAGCCCTTGTGATCATGTCCCAAAATGACTAGTCAGGTGAAGCTCTAGCCAAAGATTGCTTGTCACCTGTAGGAAGCAGCTGTCTGCTATGAGTAGTCTTTACTCATAAATGTGATCATCAGTTAGCTATTCATTGAGCTATACTTCATGGTCTAGATGTACTAGTGGGGATAATACACAAACACCTCACAGGGAAAATGCTTTGAAACAACAGTTGTGTCTATTTAAAAACTTGGGTTTTTACAGTGGGACAGCATCTTAAATGGAAGAAACTGGCTTCCAAGTTCATCTCTGAAAGTTACTTCAGAAAACCTGTCGAAGCCTCTCCCCCTACCTGAGTGATTCACTGAAGCAAATGGCCTGTAGTTAAACACAGTGATTTCCTAAAAGTCCAGCACCAGCATTGTCATGGTGATTTAAGGAAGCCAGAGCAGGATAGGTATAAATATTTGGTGCACTATTGTTTTGAAAGAATATGTGGTGTGGTGGTAGAGCTATCTGAGAGAACAGTATGATAATGCAGCCGTGTCTCTGGGGGCAAATTCTTATTTATTTTGGTTACGTTCCTTGAAATTGTGGAGGATGTGTCTATTTCTACTACAAGTGATGTATTTCCATCATATCCAGACATATAATTTGGCATGAAGCAACTAACACTCATCCCTTTTTTTCTATTCAGCTGGGCTTAACCTGACATTTGTTCTCTTATTTTAAATAAATAAAAATCTTGTTTCAGAAGAAGTGAAGCTAGTAAGAATTCTGCAAAAGCATTATAAGATTGCCCAAGAGAAAAGCACTGCTGTTATTAGGCCAATGCTGCTCTAAATGATAAATTAAAAAGGCAACATGAAGAGGCTGAGAAGTAGTGACAGCTACAATGAGTACATTTTCTCTTTTCTCAGTGTGAGATCACAGTGCAGGAATATATGAACTTTGAATCCCTTTGTGAAATTTGCGCTCATTTTAGCTGTCACTGCTGCAGGTGATGAACACTCCCAACCTGTTGTTTCTCCTCTGTGCTTTTAAAAATGCAAAGGATAAGTTCTAGTGACAAAGGAGTAGATATTCTGACAAATATGGTCACATAGCTGATGGAGAGATCTGGATAAAAATTTCAATCTAATTTGGAATTTATCCAGAGGCTTATGAGATTAAGGTCAGACAGATATTTAATTTCTAAAATTGTAGCTGGAAGAAAAGAACAACATTTGATATATTTTAGTTATATCTATTTTGTCAGGATACTTCCAAGGTCTGAGTGCACACAATTTTTCCTCCTCAGGTTTTTTCCTCAAGGTCTGTTTTCTTTATTCATTTCACTAAAAAATTTATAGATCTACTACCTGAAAAAAAAAAAAATCTAAATTTAAACTACAGGTTCAGACAACTCAAAACACAGAAGGAAATGGACCGAGACTTCTAGTTTCTAAGAAGAAAGAGGTCTTCTGCAAATTTTGATTGAAACTTTATATTTTGGAATCGGAGAATGTGCAGATGACATATGGTGTGAGATAAGTTTTTTATTTAATTTTTTCTTTTCTTGAATAAGAAAGGATAAAAATCAAAACATGCACGAAAGAACAATTCAACTGTTCTTCCACAGAACCATTTTTCAAACTGTACTCTGTTAGTACAGCTCTTTATGTTAATAATTTTAACATCTCTTTAAAAGGATCTGTATTTTGAAAATGTGTGTAGAGAGAGATGGTCTACTTGTTAAAATTCTCTTTATTTTATCTTTTACACACTGAATTTTACTCCCATTGCTCAATATTTCTATCTTTTCCCTCAATGTCTGGAAGTCTCTGTGGTTTGTATCAGCTTTTAAAGTGATACAGGACCTCTTAGAGAAAAGCTCTCTCATGCCGTGGCTGCCTTTTTAATCTCTCCATGGTGATGAACACAGCAGTTACTGTGCAGGAATAAATGCATTTTTTACATATTCTTTTGGTTTAAAAATGAAAATAGGATGTTATGCATGTTTTAATTACTGATGGAATATTTCCTGTCTTGTGGTTTTGCATTGCTCTGGTCAGAACTGGGAAAAGTTTTTAAAATCCAAAGGTGGAAATACTTTTCAAACAGGTAGCTTGCAGCAGACACCCAATGGCTGATTCTTCCCTGAGTACCATGGCACTACTAGGCACCATGATAATAAAGGTGTTATATTTAATAATCCTTTTCCATGTATGACAAAAAAAAGATCCTTTGGCAATTGAACAGCACTTTTTAGCACCCAGTGTCATTTGTTTCCTGTAAATTGTGTTCACAAACTGATCTGTAGCATAAATATTCTGCGTTTGTCCTTGCAAAGCATTGATTGACACAAGCTATACACAAATGTCAACACCTTCCTTTGACAGAGAGGTAAGGGAAATTATCCAAAAATGAGACAACCAAGGCTTACAGGAATGTGACATCTTTACGTCTCTAAAGTAGGTAAAAGTAAAATTTACTTAAGTTAAAAAAAAAAAAACCACAAAAAAAACACCAAACCCCGAGGTAATTTGTAACATTTTTTTTACTGTATGTCAAAACAACATGACTGTTATTGTATTGGCAGTGATGACTGTCACTTTTTCCAGGATCTTTTTCCAGGTTCTTTTTCCAGGAGCAGCACTGAAGGGTTAGGGCATCAATGCATCACTGGTGCAACTGAAAATCCCCCTTCCCTTCCTACACATGGATTAATTTATATTTCCATTTAAGACAATGTACAGTTACAACTGTGTTTTTGCAGTCAGGATTCTTTTTCCAAACAGAATTTGGTTTTTTTCACCTGTGTTTTGTTTTTTTGTTTGTTTGTTTTTGGTGGGTTTTTTTGGTTTGTTTGTTTTTTTTTTTTTTGGAAAGTTTGTTTTTTTTCTAATTGTGGTATAGACTTTTCTATCAGGAATTATTTCCCCTTTTTTCATTCTTTTCTTCACTCTCAATGACAAGATATGACTGCACAGACAACAATGTCCATCTTTCCAGGTTAATTTCATGTGTGATTCCAGCTGGCTTCCTTTGACATTTCAGACATTTTATCTTAGATTTTCAGTATCAGTATATGAAAAAGAGATAATTTTACCCCAAATCTGGAACTTCCAACTTGGCAATGCTGCAAGGTTGTGATTTTGTTCTGGATCCAGGAGACAGTGTGGTTTTTTTCTAAATCTTGATTTAGGTAATCCCAGGTGAAAGACTGACATCATGAAAATAGTAATGATTATTTCTTTGACTATTGCAAATATCAGACACAAAAACAACCAGAAAAGTACAAAATACAGAGGAAGGGAGACAAGTGACCACCATAAAGAGCTTAAATGAAATAAGTTAAAACATTATTTGCATATGTTATGAATCAGTACTGAATTAATTATTTTTAAAATTAATGCTAAGGTAAATGTCATGTAATATATGCAATAACAGGATACTTTCTTTTCATTATCAAAATCTTTCTAAGGAAAAATCTTACTTTTCCTTACTCTTGAATTACAATGTGGTTTCCTTCCAGAAAAAAATGTTGGGAAAAAGAGAATATTTCCAATTTTAAACCTTTCAGCAATAGTAAAACAATATCAGCAGACTTAAGAGAGCACTTATTTTATAAGAGATTTTGTATTCTTAATTTTTAAACACTTAAAAGACAGATTTATTGGTATAAATTAGTCACGCTGGCCTCAGTTTATAGAAATCTATGAAGAGGAACTATAAATAAATACATGGTGATTCACCACATCCTGAAATAGTTCAGATGAGTCATATTTTGGAGGTGTGCACTGCTTTTGATGACTATAGCAGTAATGTAAGATATTTAGCTCAGCTACAAGCACCTGCCTTTGAGATGGTCAGGTGAGTGTGGCTGAATTCCAACTCTTTGTGCCTGCTGTCTCCTCTTCTTCCACATTTCCTGGGTGGAAATGAGGAGAAGTGGATATGGAGCTGAGCTCTCCCACATCAGCCCATGTGCCACATCTACAAGTCCCAGAATCTGTTGTAATACTTGTAGCAGATGAGTGAAAAGTAATGTCTTGTGTCATGTCAAAGGAGAATGTGTTCAATTGTTATCCATGACTTATGGTTCATAACTTCCCATTCAGTCACTTTGTGAGCTTAAAACACGTTTTACCACTGAGATTTTGATGTGACTTGAGTTATTTCAAATGCTGCTAGTATGCAAAGAAATCAACTTGTTTTGAATGTTTGGAGTGATGTTGAAACTGAAAAAATATGATTGAAATGAAAAATTATTCCTTTAATGTGTGCTATTATACAGCTGATGAAAACACATTGAAAACATTGAAAAAATAATGGTATTAGTTTCTGTAGTGTGAATGTGTGTTTTTGCAGTAAAACTTGCATAAGAATTTTTACTGCTTCTTACAAAGATTTAATAAGAAACACTTCAAAATGAGTTTACTGTATGTTTGCCTGGGCCTCTTCAGCAGCAGTGTAGACTTCTGCATAATATTTTTTTTTAATTTCCAAGCTACATTGAGTGCCAACCATTTTGGTTTGCTTTGAGCAACATAGGGTGTTCCATATAATAAAGAGCTAAAAATGCAAAACCAAAAGCTTTAAAACTAACACATATTCAACTTATGATGTAAAAACACAGTTTTGTGCATGATGTTAATCTGTTTTGCCTCAATTGGACAACATATTGCCTTCTTGTGCTTCCATTAGGATGTAACTTCAGCATTCATTAGCATGCTCTGATTTGAACCTGTACAAATGCCAGCCTTGAATGTCAGCTCATGTCACTGAGATTGCTATTAAGATCTTTTTCCAGTGCTGTGAAGAAGGTAAAAACGCTGGACATAATATGCTTTCTTGTCCAGGGAAGGCAAAATCAGGGAAAAAGTGGAGAGTCAGGGGTTGCAGTGGACAAAAGTTGCATGCATCAAATAAAGACAACGACAACAACATAACTCTTAAGACCAGATTTTATATTAGCATATGAATGGATTTTTTTTGAAGTTGTCTCTGAGGATAAGGCTTGAATTAATAATTTTTTCCCAGGAAACAAACCACTTTTATTGCAGAAACTGCTTCCAGGCTCTCATTATACTGTGACTATAAGCAATTTTCATAGTCATTGCACTTACACTGTATTTCAGGGTGTAAACACAGTCATTTTTAGGTATTCCCTCTGTGGAAATGTCATTACCCTGTCCCCACCTCCATTTTGCCACCTCTTTCTCCTTAAATCCCCATCACACCAGCATGAGCAGCCCTTGCTGTCCATGGCTTTGTGTCTAGAGGAGAAGCAGACAAGGTCAGGAGCAGGTTCTTCTCCAGACACCTTCCACTCAAGTAGGGCAGAGCACTGGTTGTGCTGCTTGGTGCTCCTGTGGGAAGCAGGCAAAGCACTGAGCTGGCAGTCAGCAGGTACCTCTACTTCCTTCCTAAAACGCTTAAGGAGCCCTAGGTGGTGACTTCAAAGACCGTTTATTCCCTGCTCAGAGGAATGGATATTTTGTGATACGAAATGCATCGAATTTCAAAGCCTGTAAAGGTCAAAAGCAGCCTCTGGCCAAACAAGAGGAAGAAGCCGATGGGAATTACACCTCTTCATGAGAGGTCACTTGAGCATAAACAGCCCTTGTGAAGTTGCATATGCAAAGAGTTAAACCACAAACCTCCACAGAGTCTGATGGATGAGAAGTGATCACTCATCCCTAGGACAGGCAGGGACCAGAAGTGCTGGGATGATGCAGTTTCACTTTGCCTGCTTTTATTCTTTCAGGTTTGGTATTAACCTCTCTCGAGATGGGACTGTGAGCATCCATTTTCATCACTGCATATGCCAGGTCAGACTCTGCAGCTGTGAAAAGCCCTGTGGTGATAGTACTCACTCTCCTTAAATAAGTACAGGAGATGGTGAGTCTGGGAGAACTAACACAAGAACTCGTCACAGTTGAGAAGCCTCCCCCTCCTTCACAAAATTAGTCTCTCTGAATTACAGCTAATACTAATTCTGTTTTCTGTATGGAACAGTACAGACCTACATGATTTTCCAAAGGAATTGATTAAAAAATGCCCTGCTGTCACTGGTTTAAGCTCTTGCCACCCTGAGCGGAATTCAATGGTAAGAATTAGGACAATCATGCAAATATTCAGAATTAAGTGTAAAAGAAAGACATTATGTTGGCTGTCTTACTCAAGACAAATATGGCACTAATGTGTATCTTATTGTATTCCTTACCTAATCATCAGATTTCTAGACATTTTACACATTTCAGGGGAAAAATATTCTTTGATGACCTTTTCTGTCTCATGGGGTTTTTGGTATCTTGCTACCAGATAAAAAAACCTACAAATAACAGCAAGCAAGCAAACAACTCCAAAACAAAACAAAACAAAAAATAGGCATCACAAGTTGTGGGTACAGGCTTCAGAAGAGAGAGAAAATAGACTCATAAAAATTTTCTTATGTATGTTGTCTGGGGTGAAAGGTGTGAATATTAAAGCATACTAACTTCATTTTATCCAATATTTGATGCCTTTTGACTATATAGTCCTTTGTCTTTAAAAACAGATTGCCCAGTTGTGGTAAGAGCTAGTAGATCCAGGGCAAATTAGTTTGTTTGGGCATTGGGAAGATGACCTGGTGTCCCTGTTTTACTAAGCACTGTAGTTCTGTAGCTGTGGGCCACAGAAGAAGATATCTCTTTCTCTGAGGCTGCTGCTGCTTGGTGGCAGGTGCTCAGGGCTTTACCTGCAAGAAATGGAATACCAACCTCACAAAATTCAGCAAGGGCAAATGCCAAATCCTGCATCTGAGATGGACTAACCCCTTGTGCTAATCCAGGCTGAGGTCTGCCTGGTTGAGGAGGCAACTTGGCTGAGAAGGCCCATAAAGTGTAAACTGTGGGCTGAACATGAGTCAGGGTGTCTGATGTCATTAAGGAAGGTCAAGGGCATGCTCGAGTCTATTAAGAGGAGTAAACCCAGTGGAGTATGTTCCCCCTTTAGTTTGCACTGTGTTTGACCACATATACAAAACAGCATCCAGATTTGAGCCCACACTACTCCTAAAACATGAATAACCTTCAGCAAGTTCAGTAGTGTGCCCCCAAGACAGGCATGGCTGGAGCGCTTGCCCAGGGAGAAGGGGCTGAGGGAGCTGGGATTGTTTAGCCAGGGAAGGGATGGCTCCAGGGGACTTGCCAGTGCCTATGGGGAGACTGCTGAAAAGAGGGCCATGCTCCTCATAGTCATGTATGGTGAGAGGATGAGGGGAATAAGCTGAAAAAAAAGACATTCAGACTTTACGTAAAGAGCACTTTCACTGTGAGGGCTCTTCAGCGGTGGATGAAGAGGGGGTTTGTAATCCCCATCCTTGATTTCCAAGACCAGACTGTATAAATCCCAGAGCTGGTATTCAAGTTTGGCCTGCTTTGAGCAGGAGGTTGGCTGAGAGGCCTCCTGCTATCCCTTTCATCCCACTCATTCTGTGAGCATGCAAATTTTACCCAGCAGTGGACCTGCTTGATGCTGGAATAATTTCAGTGGTCAGTAAAATAGCATACTCACTTCCTGGCTAAAACATCATCTGAAAAATTGTGCACACAAAAGACTCACATCAAAATGGAATTTTAAAATAAGAGAAATGCAAAAACCAAGGGAAAAATCAGCACGTAGCTTGAAATTAGTTTGATGAAGAGAGCTCTCTTGAAGACAGTGGGCAAAAGAGAGCACATTTATCTGGATCAGGTTAAACAGAGGCAGAGTTGTTGCCCAGGCCTGTGTCATGACCTCCCATGTGAACAACATCAATGCCACCACGTTTCAGCTGCCACCACACGCCGCCTGCAAAGAGAAGGGAGAAGCAGCACTTTGTAGCTGCCACCTGCGAATCCCTCATTATTGGCAGGTACTTTGCAATGGAGTACTAGGACAGGATAATTGCTGGAGATAGAACTGGCAAGAGCAGTGTATGGGAGACACATTCAATTACACATGAGTATGGTAGGTGAACTATAAAAAAAGCAACCCTGCCATTATCTGTTGAACAGTCGGCAACTCTGGGTCTTCCATTTTGTTTACGGCGGAGCGGACAAAAGGCTGGTGGTGTCAGCAGTAAATAGCCTGGGGACTGTGTGCCTTGGAAAGGTATGATGGATGCCTCTGTGAGCCATAGCTCAAACTTTGGTGACAATAACAGTGAGGCATTGCAAGTTTATTTGCAAGATTAAGTCTAAATGTTGTCCCCAGAGTGCAGTATAAAAACTAATTAATTTTTTTATTCTTTATCATTGAGATCAACATTCATCCATAGGAATTTGCATTTCTATATGACCCTTGTGTAAGCCAGCTTGCATGGGAGGGGGACCAATTTTGAGATTCATCAGTAGTGATGTCCATCCTACTCAAATATTCCATTTATAGCAAATGTTTCACATGCAAGTATAGTTCTGCAGCCAACCTTAGGAGGAAAACAAGTACTTATATGAGAAACACAATTATTACTTTTCATTACACAGTGTTTTACTACGCATTTGTGTAATGAAAACAGCTATATAGCTCCTCTGCCATATGGATTCCTCGATATCTAGTTCAAGAAGTGAGTTCACACTGCAGTCTTCCACCCATTGAGAGCATTGGCTAGGCTTTTCAACTGAGTATTTTAACAGACTTTGGCTTCAAGTCATAGCACTTCTTTGGTTTCCAACAGGTTTATTCATCAGTTTGAGCAGTCAAAATTGTTACCTGAGAATGTTATTAGGTGGGCAGAGGTGAAAACACCTGCAGAGTGAAGACATAAGCCCCCAGGACATGAAAGTAAGAGAGAGGTTGAAAAAGTATATTAGTGGGGAAAAATACCTTACCATGCCATCAAATCTGTGATTCAGAGCCTCCTCATACAAAAATTTTGCTGGAAAAATCTCCTTTCAATCTCCAAGTTCTTATCACTGAGGAATATTCCTTGCCTTCTCACACAAGGAATGTCTGATATGGAGCTGGGAGACTCATGCCACAGGCATATCAAATGGGAACATGCCAGAACCATACTGGGAGCAGAAGGAACTGGGAGAGAAGGTGCACTGCAGCTGTTGGAGCTGAGCAGCAGGCTGCAGTCATGCAGGAACATTTCCTTCATTCCTGACTCATCCTGCTTTGGTCTCTGGAAAATTGAGTCCTTACCTAAAAAGTCCAGTCCTAATATTGTTAGTCCTTCTGGGTCACTTTAGCCTCAGGTGGTCCAATTACCTACCAATCCAGCAACTTTTTCCTGTGGTACTGGGAAGAGCCAAATTTTCTTCAGCCCTTCAACACAGCACACTGAAGGAAAAACCTCTTTATAAATTGCATGTAGGCTCCTATACTAGCCAAATTCACAGATGTTTCACAGTGATAAGCAGAAAGTCACTACTCCTGACCCACCAGTTTTTGTGGACATTTTCTACTGACTAAGTATTTTCTGTCTTGAATTTGCTTTGGATACAGAAATTCTTTCAATGGAAGTCAGAAATGTCCATGGGTCTTCCTGTGTAAAGACTGAGGGAAAAGTCAACCTAAACAGAGCTTCCAAAGCTAACAGCTTTCCTTAGTAACTCTTATTATCCAACATGCTGCATTTTGTAGGGGGAAAAAAAATCTAAAAGATGAGAGAGGGAGCAAAACTGAGACAAACAAAAAAAAAAAATCACACTTTGAAATCCATCCCTTTGGCAGCTGTCCCTTTCTCATTTTGGCAGACGGAAAATTGCTGGCAGGACTAGTGAGGGAAGGGTAAAAGACAAATGGTTCATGATGAATCCTTTAACTAAGCTGATATTTCAACACAGCACTTGCCAGAATTTTTCTTTGGCATACGCTTTATAGAACATACATGACAACCACTTCAGCATTGCTAATATATTGGCATTACCTGGTTTATTATTCATCTCCCTCTGAATCAGACCCCAGACTTTCAGGAGACTATCACATAGCAGAAATCCTTTTTTTTTTTTTCTGAGCATTTATTTCCCTGGGTGCAAAAATGAAACTAAAACTATGAGACCATGATTTAAAAAATCCAACAAGCTAGCTTTTTTAAATTGGTGTAATAATTTTGAGCATATTATCCTTTGTAATACTGATAATGTAAATACCACCTTTCAAGAATAAGGTTTATCAAACAGCTCCACTGTTAGGGGGAATCAGTTCTAGTATGACAAAAATAAATAAGATCTCAAATTCTTAAGAAAGTAAAATAAAAACATGGACTAGGAGGTAATTTTGGGGGTTTTATGTGTTTTTGTCCTGGAAAAAAAAGCCTCCAGTTTCAGGAGCAAAATTGAGTAGATCAAGATGGGCTGATGGAAACGAAATATTTCAAATTCTGCAAGAAAAAAAAAAAAAGCCCAAATCAACCTGTAAGCTGAATTTAGTTTTTATTATATTTAATTGCAATAGTTTCATTAAATTGAATGGGTCTAACACTACACACTACATATACAGCAATTCATTAAACTAATAAATTTGAATTTAAAAATAATTACATCAACAAATTAAAGAAGAGATTGAAATATCAAATGGGTTTTTTTGCTCATTCATTCATTTCTTCATTTTTTTCCTTCCTTTCTTGCTAAATACTTAACTCATTATCTTTTAACAAATTTCATTTTGTATTCCTAAAGTCCCCACAGGTGGCATTCCACCACATCCGCATCCTTTGCAGAAGACACTCCATGTTCGAGGAATCAGCCCATAAGGACTTACCAATCACTAAATGCTATGTCTGCATGATGAAGTGTGTATAACCACAACATATGGTCAGGAAGACCTTGTCTGACATTTTTGAATTAAACTGTTGATGTTTAATTGTATAAATTCCTTATAAATGCATCTTGCTCCAGTACAGCACAATACTGTAAAAATCACTGATGAAGTAGTAAGAAAAGAAATGCAGTGAGATACGTGCAATGCAGTGCACAATTT
The DNA here is from genome assembly GCA_024734555.1 of Trochalopteron elliotii. NCBI lineage: Eukaryota > Metazoa > Chordata > Aves > Passeriformes > Leiothrichidae > Trochalopteron > Trochalopteron elliotii. Next base: position 123,390 of record JANPWX010000172.1, read on the forward strand.
TCTGGCCAGAGAACTCAATTAGCTCTCCTCCTTTCTAACAGCCTACCTTCATTTCCCATCCCTGCTAACAGAAGACTAAAATTGTAAAGAAAAAATTAGAAACTTTGTTTTCTGAAATACTGATAATGACTTCAGGCTTTATTGCAGGAAATATTGGGGGTTTTGCAAAAACAGACTACAAAAAAAAAAGGTTTGGATATTTTTTTCTTATTCGAAATGACTCTAATGTTAGGATTTATTAATAGAAGGAAACTGAAATGTGAGTGCCTAAAAAGGCAATATGGATTAGCTCAACAAGCTATGGAGAACATGAATAACAAACCATATATTTTTCCTGCCGTGACAGGGCACTGCATAAAAACACTAGGGGATGGATGCAAACAATGTGCTGGTGAGAGTGACAATAAAACAGAGATGACAGCATAAAGAGAGAATGATGAATGTATTAACACAGGTAAGAGAGTTAGATACAAGATCACAGGGAATAGCAGAAAATTCACTCTAAGCAGATCTTGAATAGTCTAACAGGAAATAGTGCTGTTGTTAGATGTGGATTTGATAGGGAATGTGGTGACAACAGAGAGTGAAGAAACCTTTGGGCTTATATGGAGAGATTTATATTTATGCCTCTGGATATACATTTATAGATATTTATACTAAATATATATTTTGATATCCCTGTAATAAATTTCTATAACCAAATGATAAACTGTATTTATTGTAGTTAACACCCTTTGCTTGCCTTACCTGTGCTATGTTCTTTTTTTCTTTTCAGCTGGTGATTTCTCTAAGCAGCTCAGAACTGCTGTCAGAATTGTTGAAACCTGCCAGATTTTTTTTTCTTCTTTTCTTCCCAAACACCTCCAGAGATGGGGAATTCTCCTCCTCTGCTGCATTCTGCTTTGAAGTACCTGTCTTGAATTACCCCATTTTGTATTAGTTTAGATTTAAAGGTCCAATTTCTCTTATCTAAGATGAGAAAAGCAGGAGAATTGAGGCTGTTATTATAAGAAAAACTGGCATTAACATAATAGACAGATTTCTTGAAAATGTTATTCCTAAACAGTTGAAAGAAAGGTGTTAGTCTATAAAAGAAAGTTACAAAACCAAGCATTTTTTAAAGTCTTGATTTTAATTTCAAAAGATCCATAACAATAAATCTATTAAAGTGACAAATTTTTGGCTAATGGCTACTTGCCTGGGATTAGTCTCTAAAACTGTTGTTTTTCAACAGTTGAACCAGCAAAGAGGATGAAAAACCAATCGGCTTTAGTAGGCTTTATATTAGGTCCTTAGATGTAAATAGTTCAACATAATTTTATTTTACTGCTTGTTAACACTCTCATGTTTCACGTCTTATGGTCGCTCAATAAGTAGTTCTTTTAAAAACCTTTCTCTTTATGTCATTATTTTCCATAAAGTAATATTAGAGATGTAGAGATGCCTGATTGCCTTTTTCAAAATGCGTGTCACATACTTGGGGCATTTGTTTGATATTGAATGGAACACAGCAGCCCTACCTAGAAATCGAGGAGAAGAACTGAAAGACACCAATTTCTTCTGATATTATAAGTACCTTTTAGACAGATTACTCAAAGAGGAAGAAAAAAATTACCAAACTGAACCCCAGAGCACATGCCTGTGCACAAATTAGGCAAAATTTGATGTGACAATTTCAGTATTGCCAAATGTTGTTCAGGGTTGCAGATTTATGTTTTATATTTTTCTTCATGCACAACATTTTTAATGTTATGGGTCAGAATTTCACCATTCAGTGGTTATCTTTTTGTCAGCAGTGATTCAGTAGACAAACAAAGCTCGATGAGTCACCAGTGAGGGATATCACATTTACACAAAATAACAATTGAAACCATCACTCTGAGATTAAAACCTGTAAGGCTAAGCATAAGAAAAAGAAGGCTGAAAATGTCCAGAATTTGTGTATTACAGTATGACTGGAAATTTCAGTCAGAATGAATTACTCTAGAAAAGAAAATGTTTGTCTTGGAGACTTTTTCATTGACCTGTGATATGCTTTTGGTTTGAAAGACATGTTAAACAAAGAGAGCTCCAGTCTTTCAAAACTCTCCGAGCTCTATAAATAACTCCACATAAAATGTACAGTATGTATAAACAGCATGACAAAGATTTTCTGACAGTATTTTCTCTACAGTAAAAGTAAAGTCAAAACATCCCATTGATGGCAGATATTTTGAAGAATTCCTAAGAATATGAGTGCTTACAAGCTGGCAAACTCTCCGTGAGTGAGAGTGAGTATAAACAACGAACTTTTATGAGGCAGCAGCCATTCCATCAAGATCCAAATGCAGCTTGGATGGACCTTAGCCAAGAAGTGACTGCTCAGCATTTAGTAAAGCGTCAGCTAAGGGAACCGCAGAAAAACCAAACTGTTCTAGCAGTAAAACTATCTGCCAGCAACATTTTTGAGAGTTCACCATCTGGGTCCTGCAGCCATCAATCAGACTCAATGTGTCACCCCAGCTGTCCTTCAAGGCTCCTCATAGTCAAGGTAGGGCAGTTGTGAGAAAATAAAACACAAAAATTGAGAGAGCACAGCTGTTGAAAGCTGGAATAAGTCAGCAGGCAAATAACTCCCAAGTATTAAATAGCACACAATTGTTTCCCTAAATCTAAAGATTGACCACTTGTGTGTCTGAAGTCACCTGTTTTCCGTGGTATGGGCTGATATTTTATTTGATTATTCTGTTTTAGTGAATTTGGGTTTTTTTCATAAATGCATCCATAAGTCTCTTTTACTTTTGTGGGAAATTAATCCACAAACCCCAGGTCTACAAATTTATTTTCTATAGGTTAATGTGTAAGGGCTCTACTCATTGGCTCTTACTGTGACCTGTATTTGTTAAAATTAGGCACTTTGACTGGAGATAAACTCTGAAAAACTCTGCCATTGTGAATCTCCCATCTGACTGAGAATTAGGACATTTAAAATATGTGTGCATGGTTGGAAAGATTCCCTTAGAAATGGAAGTAAGTTCAGCAGCAGCTTGTACAAGAACTGAGACTGGAAAGTAGAGATGTAGTAGGAATTTCAGAAGAAACACTACAATAGGTAGGAGTAGTTATTAAATTAACAATTCAATACCTATGACCAAAACAAAAAATAGGGGGAAGGCAGAACCAGTGAGAGAAGAAGCTGATGGTTGAAAAAGCAAATCAGATATTCTGAGTGGATTCAAGTGCAGACAGTCAGAAATAAAAGCCAGAGCTATAGGCAGGTCTGTGAAAATTTAGGTAGAAAAGAAGTTATTTAATTTAGTAAACTTGAGAAACAGCAGAAAAATTTCAGTGACCAAAGTGAGAAGTTGAATAGACAAGGAAATAGATAGATTTCTACTGCATTTTTAAAATGGAATTATAGGGAAATAAATCAAATATGGTTGATTGTTTTTTCTATCTATGTTACATTGCAAAATACCTCCAATATTTCTTTCACAATTTTAGGATGTTTCAAATGCCCGTGTAGTGAAGACAGTTCAGTTTGTTTCATGTTTTTCAATAGTTGACTTCATTTTATGAATGGTTTTAATAAAAGATACGCAGTGGCATCCAAGGTTTGTCTAGTATACAATTTAGATGCAATCTTCTCCATATAATGGCTTTACTTAATGTCCATCTATAAAAGTCTGGGTCTGCAGCAAATAAAGAGTGTTCTGTCGAAATAAAAATAAAATTATGAGCACTGGGTTGTTTTCATTCCTTTCTTTTTTAGTGTTTAGAAAGATTTATTGTATTATAGTTATTCAATACTTAATTTTTACAAAGCTGAGCTGCAGATGGTAAAACTGTGCATAATAGTAAAAAATTCTCTATTCCAGGTTTTTCAAACAAATGTTTCTGTTTCAGGATTTTAAACTAAGCAAATAATAATCACAAAATCTCTGAATCATTTGGCTTGGAAGGGACCTCTACTCTAACTCTGGTACACAAGACTGTGCCATTTTTGTGCTGTCATTCCAGATATTGCAAAACAAACTCAGGGATGCTCAGATGCTTCAGAAGATCTGGACTGAGGAGGACAATGAGAAATGGCAAAAGAAAAATACAGAAGGGGAGGATGAAAAAGAGCCCCGTGACCTGTTGTTACAGGTAGATATCTCTGAGCCTGTTGTGGGATTTCCGTTGCAATTTTTTACAAAACCTTCGGAGGCCTGGGCACACTGAGGACATCAGCTTATATCTCATGCCAAATGAGATTCTTATAGGTGAGGTTTCCTAGCATTCATCTGAGTTTTCAAGGGGGAGCTAACAAGAACACAGGAAGTTATGATTTTATTGACTTTCTTGGTAAAATATGGTAAACCAACTGAAGAGCATGTGGCTTTAAAAAAAATTAACAGACCTTTGTTTAAAATACACTTCCAAAAGCATTATCATCACTCAAACTCATCAGAAAAAGGATGTACTGCAAAAACAAACATGACATTTCAAGTGGATTGGGTACTTTCACAAAGCTGTGATTTAATCTATCATCACTGTTAACTGGTGTTTCACCTAGGTACTTACTGGAGAGCAGAGGGATTCAATATCATTTAAAAGACAGTTTCAAACAGCAATAACTTTTGCACACACATCATTTAGCATCAACCAAAGGAGTTCGTAATGTCTTTCCTACATCTGTGTCATTTTTAGAATAAAAGTGGAAAATGCTTTTGGCAAAAACAAGCAGTAAAAAACTCCCTTGCTATACACCAAATAAACAGAAAAGGACTTTACGTGAGGATGCATACCTACTACTGCTTTTCAACCGAGTAGCATAGCTTCTGCCCACTACAAAGCTTGTATGACTTGTGTTTTGATATCACAAATATTGACATCCTGATCAAAGTAATTGGACTGTATTCTGCCCGGTTGTGACTGTTTTCAGAGACCAAAGCCCACTTTTCATTGATTCCTGCTGATTTCATGCCAATATGAAGGCATGACAGAAATAATGACAATGCAGCACATTTTTATTTTAAAAAGAACAATCTGTCCACTCTTGTTCCCTCTGGGCTGAAATAGCATCCAGCATGTCCAAATAGAGAGGAGAAGATGGCACCAAATGAGTTTACATGTTAAAAGGCATTTTATTTTGTCAGATTCCTCCATAAATCATTAACTATTGTATTGTCTCTCACAGTTAATAGCCCGGTCGCTGCAAAGAAATTACATACCTATTCAGTGAAGGAAAATGGAGGTTGAGTTACACATCTATTCAAAATTTGCACGAAATATTTATTTTCCCTATTTTATATAAAACATACACAGCACTGTGGGTATTTGTCTTCCACATGAACACAGAAGTTAGAAGAATTACTGTAGCTAAATTCCAAATCAGACCTAATTCTTTTAAACACTACTCTTCCCTTTTAATTCTTTAAAATACTACTCTTTCCTTTCAATTTAATTAAATACAAGCTTTATCACTCCCCTATGAGTCAAGATAATTAAAGAAAGACCCATATTTGTCAGTGAATCTCAGAAATGTTCTAATGAGTGGATAAGAATCATTTGTAATTAACATGCTAATTGCTTGTATGCAAATGGCCTGTTGTTCAAGTGGTTTAAAAAGTGCTTGAAAACAGTTTGTTTGCCTTCCCTCTTAAGCAGACTAAACATTCCCACTTGCAGTTTTATTTACATTATTAATTTGCTTAGCAAATATTTTTTTAATAGCTAGTGCCAATAGGAGTGGAAGTTTTGTTTGGAGAGCTCTTGTGAAGAGTGCTATTTTCTCCAGTTCAAGCAGATGAGCAGGCTGAAATGTGAGGTTTTCAGGCACATAATAGACCCTTGGCTTATCAAAGCCTCTTATCTGATTGGAAAAAAAAATCAAAGGTAAACTTCACAGCTCATGGAATTAAAAGACAAATGAGATGTCATAATTATCAAAGTGGCTAATTTAGAAAATTAAGCCATTCACATAGGTGACATAATTGCTTGTCACAATCACTCTTTTTCTCATTAGCCCTCTCTTCAGTACCTACGATACAGTGGAACATTCTTTGGTCTTGGAAAATATTGCCTATACTGTAATCCCTTAATAGCATAGCCCCTGAAATTAGTGCAAAATATACTTAATAGCTTCATTGATGTGATATATTTGTGTGATTCTCTGTTTGCATCTCACATTGTAAAATCTGATATTTTGGATTTTGAGTATTTTACTGGGTGTTTTTTCTAACTTCTTTTAAAATTACACAATTTAAAATTAATCATCTAATTATAATGGAGGACTTACTATGCCAACATTCCATATACAAATTATTTTGACAGGATTATGTTTCCATCTCATAAGGCAGCTTTAACATATAAGTATTATGAGGTATTTAACCATTGTGGCTAGGAGATTAAATTGTCCTAAATTGTGGATGTATAGGAAAAATTCTTTACCCTCTATAGAGTAAAGCATCTCTCTAACATTTTATGTTGCTTTCAGTCAGTTTAAAATAATACCCAAAATAAAATTCTTTATAAGAAAGTAATTTTCAGGAAGTAGGTGCACTTCCCTGACAATCATATTGTTTATGAGTCAGCAGGTACAGAAATTATTAATGACAATTTCTAAGAAAGGAAATGAGTCTGGTTTGCTATGCGAGTTTCAAGGCATGACATTGTAAATGGGCAAGGTTAAACATTTTGGATTAAAAACATGACTGTGAGATTGATTAGGGTCCTACAGTCTTGTAAAGTTGGTAGAACATAGCTGACATGACTTATAGTTTGCTGAATTCAGAGAGATTACATTGATGTCATTCATTTGAAGAGATAGTTCATCCTGGATGCATACAGTGAAGCTGTCATCTGTGCGTTTCACAAATATTCATGTGACTAACATGTTTTGATTAGACTAACACTGAACCACACCATTGAACGGGTCATGTGTCTGAAGGGCTGTGACAAAGTCAAAGTGTGCGTTAAAAAACATGGAACAAAAACTGAAAATAAAATAAAGCCCAAACCCCAACCTAATCTTGTAAAGCTTTCTGTGTGTCACTCCTCTGAATGTTTGGCATACTTGACATATGGAGTACTGAAACTCGTATCTTATAGCAAGCAATTAGGCTTCTGACTACAATAAAAGAGAGTTAATATATCATTAGCTCAATTATAAACAGTATTGACTTTGGTCTGTATGAACAGGCTCCTATACAGTTTGCATGAATGTGCTTATTTAGAAATAAGGTCCATCCCGTCCTTTCTTCTCCACCCACAGCTGGGCAGGATTGCAACCCAGTATTTTCAGAAGGGAATTTGCTTCAGCTGACAGTTCCTCAAAAGTGAAGGGAAAGCAAGATGTTCTGTTTCCAAGAAAATAACCTTCTTCAGTGGACAGCGGTAGTCTTCAGAACATCTCCTTGTTTTAGAAAATTATGTTAGGACTGATTCTTCTGGATTTATTGGGCCTGACAACACCCCACCTATGCATCCTTGGCTCATTGCAGGGTAGTCACTCCATTTCAGCCTTCCTGCCCAGAAGGCATATGAGGTGTTCCAGTCCCATTTCTTCCACAAAAAATTGTTGACACCAATTCTTTTCCCCAATCTCCTCTGTAGTTTCCTACCTCCTCACGAGGATTGTTTGTTCCTGAGTCCTTCAGTTTGTTCACAATAAAGAAGGCAAGCATTCTAAACCAACATTTTAAACACATTCCCACCATTCATATGCAAAAAGAGCTATTTACAGGTCCATACAAAAGCAGCAGAGAACATTTGCTCATAAAAACATTTGGTTTCATTTCCTCTCCACTATAGAAGTGTTCTGACTCTCCCACCCTTTTTTTTTAATCCCATATCCTTTTGACCCCCATGGTCTCATGTCCTCCCTAACTTCAGGTTCTCCTTTCATGCCCAGGACACTCCCTCTTTAGTTTAGACCCCTTGGCCTAGAGAGCCAAGAGACCACTCTCATTTTAAACAGCTCTATTTAAAGTACTTTTCTTCTGCTTTTCTGCTCTACATTGCTGGTTGCATTCAGCTGACAGACCAGCTCTGCTCTCAAGCCCAAAGGCAGGAACAACATGTTAAATCGCATGTCAGTTAATCTCTGAATATATATATATATATATATATATATATATATATACATACACATATCCTATCCATTACTTAGTCTTCTGTCATGCTCATTGTTTTCCAGGTAATTTATCCCATCCTAACAACTTTTTCTCTTGTCCTCTGGCTGCCTCTGGTTAACATATGTGAGAGGTGACACAAACCCTGCCAGAAACTCTTAACATTCATGGTTATAGTGACATGAAAGGTTCATGAAGACAAAATTTGTAAGTTATGCATAAATTTCCTGACTGTCTCAGGGTAGAACAAATGTTAAGTATCTGCTGTTTCTCTAGAAGACCTTTTCTTGCAATAAATATTTTCCATAAATATCTGTCTGATTTGAAGGAGAAGGAAAGGAGGTTAAAGATACAGGGCTGTTCTGTTATTCTTTAATCACCTGTCATGAGGAGCGTTAGGCCCAGAACTCATTTATTGCATTGGAAACTTCTGACACAATTTCCTTGAAGCAGCTCAGCTTCTACTGATTTAAAAGGTTGTGGACACTGGTCAGCTGTTTTAGGTTTGAAGATATCTGACACTGACCTTCAGAAGTGTCACTTCATTCAATGGACAGGCACAAAATGGTGATGCAGTCAGCCACCACAGGAAGCCAAAAACATCTAAACATTTTGCTTTAACATAGCATTCAGTATTGGGAACAAGCTTTCTTATTCAGCTTAAAAAGAAAAGCTGACTTGGAACACCTGCAAATGTCTTACAAAGCAATCAGGCCTAAATAATCAGTAACGGCACCCATTGTGATTTGATGACTTGTTTTGATCCCATTCCCATAATAATTTTGGATCAAAAAATTTCGTTTAGATGGCACTGAGGTTGTGATTTCAGTAGAAGATTGATACTACCATCATAAGAGTGCATGTAAGCTGAAGATTAAATAAGTAAATATCTGTCTTTTTAGAGTAACAACATATATGAATTTAACATGGAACACAGAATGGTCACCTAAGAAAACAAAGACTAATGTAGACCAGCTGCAAATGGTGATGATCACTATGCTAATACTAATAGTACTGTTCCCAAATATGCATTGCTGTCTCTCAGAGGCCATGTTTAATGATAAATAGCACCCAGGCTTTATTAACAGGTTAATTCAGGAACTCATCTTGTGAAAGAGTTGATTTCAAGAACTAGACTACCTCCATGTGTATGTGTAAGATAGCTTATATGGTGATAATATCAAAACAAAAGAATAAGCTGTCTTATGCTGGCTGTTGAGGAAAAAAAAGCATTAATCTTATGTGCCTCTGACTTGGCTAACTCATGCTTGCAGTTCTATACTCCACTCTGAATCAGTCATGCTCAATATTTCTTCCAATACTTTTGAAATAGAGCTGCTTACAAACCAAAAGCAAACTTTCCTCCCTTTTCCTTTCTTCTCCAGACTTCCCTATCAAAATATTTAGGGTGCTTGAAAGTTATGCCATACACGTGACTCAGCGGTTGGCTTCTCAGGGCTCTCTCTGCTACCTTCTCCCTTCTCTTAACAAGTGTTTTTAAATTACTGAGCTAAGTCTACTGCCATTTATTGTAGCATATATCTGAAATACAATGCATTGCACTGGTTTGGTGTCTTTTGAATTACTGAAATTATTGAACACAAGCAGAGCAATAGTATTTGGAGGGAATGATTACTCACAGCAGTCAACTTCATGAAAAATATGACAAAACCATATTCCTTGAAATTTTTGCATGTAATCTTCTAAAAAACCCCACAAAACAGGAATGAAAGATGAACTTAAATGAGTAATAGAAGCAAAGGTGGAAAACAGATGGTCTGTGGAATCCATTTAATGACATTGAAGGCTTGTGCATTCTGAGGTACAACTCAGTAGTGTTGTGATTACTGTGACTGAAATGGTCCTAAGGCTGGAGAGAACTTGGAGGTCATTCTTATTTCTCAAAGGACTGGAGTTTCAGACAAGGCTGAGGAGCCCAAATGTCATGGATTTCCCAGTGAAGGTTCACCAAACAGTACGAAATTATGACCTTATTTTTAAATGAATCAAAGTAAACAAAGAAGAGATTTTAGCACAGACTGGTGCAACAGCACAAGGAGTAATGGTTTTAAACAAAGAGAGTATCAGTTCAAATTATATTAGAAGAATTTCTTCTATGATGAGGGTGTTAGAACACTGGAACAGATTGCCCAGAATAGAGGTAGATGCCACATCCCTGAAAACATTCACCATCAGGTTGGATGGGGCTCTGAGCAACCTGATCTAGTTGAAGATGTCCCTGCTCAAAGCAGGGGTGTGGGGTTAGATGATCTTTGGAGGACCCTTCCAACCCAAACTGTTCTCTGGTTCTGTGATAATCGAAGTACTCAGGAGGAGAAGCTGGAGAAACACATGGTTTCTAAAAGGTTGTAGGTGCATAAGGAAGCTGGAAGAAGGCAACTTCTGGCAGGAGGACTGCTATATATTTGACTCTTCTGCTTTTTTTTCAGCTTTTTGCCAACTACCACCCGATCCCTCAGGATATTTTGCCTGTTCTTACTAGATAAGTTTCGTTTGCATACAATTTTTAACCCCATTTGTTCATTATGGGTAAAGTACAACACTCGTGCTAAAGTGGTTCAGACTAGTAACAATCAAATTTCCCACAGGCTGCTGGTCTCCTGTCTTTTGATATTCTATTCCCTGTTGGCAAAAATGTCTCAAATATCTTAGCAGTCAGCAAGAGTCTGGAAGCAGGTGTCGATTTTCACCTCTTCTAGTGTCAGAAATTATCATCTAGATGGCATGTTGTCTATAGAGCTGAAGTTAAATCAAACTGAGAGTTGGCATTTTTCTCTTCCACAAGACCTGCAGAGAAACAAGGTCAGTTGGAAGAATACTTACACCACTGGCATTGATTCTAGGTGAGGAAGCTTGGCTTCACAGGCAGAACTGCTTAAAGACCCAAAAAAGTGAAAAGTAGCTATAGTTTGTAGTCCTGTGGTTAAGGAAGGGAGGAAGGCTCATGAATGCTGAGTGAGACAGACGTGCAAAGTATCTGTGGAGACACTGAAGCAGCTGAAAAGCTAACTAAAAAACAGTCCCCTCTCTTCATCATTTCCCAGAATCCAGAAGAGGGCACTGGACAAATTTCCTGACGAATAGGACAGCTTTTGGAACAGTGCAGAAATGTGACCTTGGCACTGCATAAATGAGACAGACATGTCTTCTGAGTAAATATTGTTCTGTGGTCTTTATTTTGACATTTACTCCAGTTTAATCAACTAGGTTTTAAAGCACATTTGCTTTGATTAAAACTGGGATTGGCCTTGCAATAAAGATGGTCTCTCCAGTGGCTCATTTTGGAAACCCCTTGAACAGTGATCAGATGTATTTATGATGCCCTTTAGCTGCATGTTTGATTTCCTTGACATAAAAAGAGGGGGAGGGAAAAATAAAAGGAAAAGCTGCTGACTCTTTAAAGGTTTCTGGGGTTGTTATTGCTGGCCTGCAGCCACACATTCTCTTACATGGTGGATCAAAGACACCAACACTGTAAGAGTGAGTCAGTACAACACAGGCATTACTTAAACATATTGCTCAAAACATTCTTTTTTTTTCTTTAAAAGGTGACACTCTGCAAACAGTTCATCTTATTACTTAAATGAAACAGTAATTTGATGTTCTCTGACATGTTGCATTTTTATCCTGAGGTAAAAAAACAAGCTTTGATAGCATCCTAACTATTAGCTAATAAAATAGTTACATACCTTATGTTTTATTAACTGTCTTTGTTGTGGTTACACAAAAGCATTTTTTTATTCCCTTGTTCATTTTCAGTGTTATGGTGTGAAAAGCTGGAGACCACAAAGAGTTAAACCATAGTCTATGCTGGGTCCTTATTTAGAACGAAAAGGTAGTTGTTTTGATGTAGGTCTCTTAGCAACTAGAAATTTAGCTCTTTGTTTATTATAAAATACTTCAATTTTGAAGGAAAGAATTTACATTTCTCATTTAGTTGCACTCCTTGTCTTCTCCATCTGCCTTAATGTAGTCTAAAACAAAATAAAAAAAGTTGTTTTCAAATATGAGTTTCAATATTCTTGAATGACAAGAAAATCTTAATACTTACTGTTCAGAGATGGTTGTTTAAAGCAACACTGCCTCCAAAGTCTAGCATTTTCAAAAAAACCCCAGAACACAAAAAGACATAACTTTTGTTGCTAAATAAATTTTACAGTTTTGTAATGATTTAGTTTTAGTATAAGATACTATTTTTAAAGGATGACTGATAAAAATAATAAAAGCAAAGCATCTTAGTGCACGGAATTATGCAGTTAAGACAATAAACTAAATATTTTCTTTTGAACCTTCAAACAGGTTAGGGTACTGGCATATTTAAACAATTGATGGAATTTTGTCCTAATTGGAATCCTGTGTCAGAGCTAAGATTATCATCTTGATGCTGTAAAGATTGCCTGTCTGCTTGAATGTAGTGTTTTGATAGAAACTAATATTTAATTTTGCAGGAAGAAAACCACATATCAAATGAACAATAAAATCCAGAACGTAAGTTATCCTTCCATTAAGTTGAGATGACCTAACAGTTTATCTAGCTGAAGAAAGAAAAGTATAATTTTGTGTGAATGAAGGTAGTTTATGAAAAGACCCACCAATTATGAGGCCAAAATTCCACAGTCTTCATCAGTGTTTTCTGAGGATCCAAACAGGACAAGGGGGTCTTAACTGAAGATGGGGACAGGTGCTGCACTCTGGAAAGAACCAGTCCCAAAAACACTCAAATGGTGGTGAAACTGAGGAAAGGAAGACCATATGCAGGTATTCATTACCTTGTCTGCAACACACTTTTAACTTGTACAGAGAAGGGTGTCTGAGTACCTGCTTCATGGGCTTTAAGCATCAAAACTCATCTCAGTTAGATCTATCTGGTTTGTGCTTGGGGCCAAAGAAAAGCAGCCTGCTGCAGCCTTACTAAGAGGAGGATAGTTCAGTCAGAAATAGAGGTGGCTTGGTTTTATATTCTACCTGTTCCTAAGCTGGCAAAACGGAAGGAAAATTCCAGCTGACAGTATGGCATTTTTTTAAATTAGACAAGTCAAATATTTGTATGCAATATAACTTGGGGGTTTGCATTTAATACAGAAAACATTATATTCTAGGGTTAATAAACTTATGATAAAAATAAAAATAAGTAGCTGCCCCCAGTCATGTGTAAATCTATGGTATCTGCATGCGTGGTCAAGTAAACATTTACCTGTGTGACCACAGTTAGTCCCAGTGGTTCATTAATTTCATACCTTTGGAGATGAAAATTTGACACAAGTAGAGTTTTAAGAATTGGGTCTAGTGTTGATCTTCACACTGACCTGCTGCTGTTCAGAAATGTTAGGGCACAAAGATGATCACTGGGCTGGACCACCTTCCTTATGAGGAAAGGCTGACACAGCTGGGGTTGTATGGAGAAGAGCTCCAAGGAGATCTTATAGCATCTTCCAGTACCTTAAGAGGGCTTATATAAAAAGGAGGAAGTGGGACTTTGCATACGGGCAGATAGTGACAGGACAAGAGGCAATGGTTTTAAACTGAAAGAGGGTGAGTTTAGATTAGTTGCAAGGAAAAAATTTTTTACTCAGAGGGTGTTGAAGTACTGGAAATGTTGCATAGAAAGGTGTTGGATTCCCATTCCTGGTAGTATTCAAGGCCAGGTTGCATGGGGCTCTGAGCAACCCAATCAAGTACAAGATAGTCTTGTCCATGGTAAGGGAGGTGGTGCTAGATGATTTTTGGATGGCCTTCCAACACAAAACATTCTACGATTCTATGATTCTAAACATAAGCCAATAAGAAGAATAATACATGGACATATTACTGGAGTTTTTATTATCACAGTATCTGCTCTTTTTTATTACAGGATATTATAACCATGTTGTTGGATTTTTCCATTAATGAACAATTTTAAGTGGTTTAAGACTTCCTTGGGATCAGAAAAGGAACACCTAGTTGTAGTAGCACTCCTGAAATTTTCATATTACCTTTCTAGAAAACTTCTTTCTTAAGATTAAAGCAAAATTGAAATCGGTTGAAGTATTTGAAGAATTACATGATATTACAGAAATCAATAGATGCCGTAATGGTAGCTGCATGCAGCATTTCTCTCAACACACATTTCCAGAGCTGGCTTGCAGAGATGCATTTCTTCAATTTTGGCATTCATTCATTTGCATGAAAAATCAAGGCCTTCCAGAGTTTCCATCTTCTTTTTTTTTTTTTTTTTGGTTTATATGTTAGAGATATTGGCTCTGGGCTATATTCCTGAAAGAAGAAACAATTAATGGTAGCTTATTTTCCTAGTGATATATCTTAATGAGATCAGAACAATATGAGTTGAGTTTGAAAGGTACAGCAAAGGCTGAAATTCCTAATAAAAAGGGAAAATCTAAACAGAATTTCTCTTATGTCATGCTATTTTCTGCTCCAGTTGAAAGATTGCATGTGGAATGTGGCAATACTCAGGTTATGTCTCCAAGTTTGAAAAGTCAGCTTCAGACTGTCAACACGCGTGTAGTTGTGTGTACAGCCATTGATTTCCTTTGCAACAGAATCCTAACACTTCATATTTCATAAGAATTAGTCCACCCCTAGGCAAGAAAGCAAAACCTGGCTTTGCCAATTGTTGTGGCTTAGGAATGGTTCTCTGCAATTTCGTGATTCCACTGAGACTCTCCAAACCACACTGTCACCCTCTCAACCCCCCATTTTCCTCCCCTTCCCCCTGCAGTGGGCTGGGGAGGAGAATTGAAAGCACAAAGGGTAAAGATCACAGGTTGAAATAAGAATAATTTACTGGAAACAGCAATAAGAGAACAAACATTAAAAGCCACAATATTAATAAGAATGTATACAAAGGAGAGAGGGATTCACATGCATCGGGGTTTCTGTTACAGAAACATGATTTGAGGCATCTTAGCATACAGAAAAACAGTCTAGGAAATCTCACTCCAAACAGTAGTGTGTTGGACTACATTTAAAACTAATTAATTAGAAATTGGAAAGCCCAAAGGACTCTTAAAATGCTAAATTTCACATAATGACTCTTCCTGATAACCAAGCATCTATTGATTTCAGGGAATTCCTGGGACAAAGTGGATCCTCAGAGTTCTAATCCTTCACCTAAATCATGGAAATTTAGCTAATACTATAAAAGTAGGAGTTTCAAGTTCACTTTGGGTGCAACATCAGCGTGCTTTTGTTTCCTCAGGAGAAAAATTGTAAAATACATCTGTCATATTTGTAAAGCTCCTCTCTTCTTGCCAATAGACTAAATTACTAGGGGTACGTGGTTGAAAGCTGGGATATCTCTGCACCTTCCTATGTCTTTGTTGGTCAATTTTACAAGGAAACATATTCAGTGTCTGATTAACTGGTTTTTAATCATTGATGAGTGTGAAACTCATTCTTCTAGTAGAGCATTGCCTCCCCTATTTCATGTGTGATAATAATATTCTAAATCCTGACACAGCTGAAGTATAGACAATTTGTATGTGTCCATATAAGTAGAGATACACATGCTAAAGACGAGCCTGTTGTTTATGTGGTAGAACTAGCAATGAGTTATGGCTCCTAAGAAACAGAATGTCATGATTCTTTCTCCAAAGAATGGGATTGGCACAGACCTTTGTACTACAGGAACCTATTTCTCATGAAATGAAAATGGATAATTTACAGCATTCCTAATCACACAGAAAATGCCTTGTGTGAAATGCCCCGTATGTGTTAAGAGATTATGGATTTGATAGTGTCAATCTATGAACAAGCACAAATAATATAGTGATTCGGTTCAAGAGCTTTACACAGAGAGAGAAAATTAAAAAAAATGTAAGTGCTGTAAGATAAAACCTTGCTATATGCCCAATTTGGTGTGAATAGGGTTTTACATGACAGAAGCTTAAAAAGGTTTTCATTTAGAAATTCATGAGAGGTTTTGAGAAAAGACTAAGACATATTTTACTATTAATGTAGTAAATTGAAGTTGAAATTTAAGTAAAATTATGAAATTGTTATTTTTATTTGCCTTATTAAATGGCAGACTTGTTTTCACGTGGATGAAAGATTTCCCAGCATTTGATTCAGAGTGAACAAGATTTAATATTCAGCATAAAGATTGTGAGAATTTCTGAGTATTTCTAGCTCAGCTACACTTCACTCATTTCAACTGAGATTTTTTTTTTTGTCTGATTTGAGGTTCACTTAGATTATAACCTCCATGAAAACTGGAATGGGAAATATTTCACTCAGGCTGAAATAGATGGGGACACAATCTCACACAAGACATAAGATCTCCCAAAGAAACCATGCCAGTTCTAAGCCCAATATTGTTCTGAAGTTATGGCAAATTCTGAAGTTATTTAGTTGTACCCAGAATTTCCAAGTTAATAAGAAATATTTTCTTCAAACCACCCACAGTGGTTTTATACACAGCCCTACTCACGCTAGGTAGATTTCATAGCACAAAAGGAATGGGTAGATTTGGAGAACATTTATGCTTTAAAAATCTCAGTCGGTGCATTTGATTCATTTCATGAAGCCTTTTGTTTTACTGCCCTCCACCTCAGAAAACAGCTGTGAAGCCAGTCAGCTGTGAATAGGTTAGCTATTAGCAAAAGCCTTCTAAAGGTAAGCATTAATATTGTACATAGTAATATTGGTACAAATATTGAGTAGAAAAGGAAGGAGAGGGGAAATAAATTAACTGACATCAAGATCAACTGGTTTTGATCTTGATGAGTTTATGAAATGAATTGCAATTCTTCATTTGCAAGATTGTTTAAGATCAATCTTTCTGGACATAATTACCATGTGATTAATATGAATAAACTAACTAGGAAAGCAGACATGATAATTTCCTTTCATTCTATTACATGGATGATCATTGTTTCAATGTCAAACAAAATTAAGCTTTGGCCTTAAAAAACTACATAGCAATCTTGGGATTCATTTAGGATGATAATTTTATGGGATTTGTTTGGCTGATGGTTCATTTTAAATAATGTCATGTGCATCTTTAATATCTTCTGAAAACCTTGATGACAAATATCGGCACTAGGCTGTGCTTTAATACTGTCAGATTTTTAATTTCAGAAAGTGTAAACATTGCCAAGTTTTGAAGGTCTGAACCAAGGATACTGACATAATTTTCAAAGGCATGGGTAATACCTCAGCACCTCCCTTCAACATAAAACCCAGAGGTCTGACACAAGCAAACCTCTCTATAATCCACTTCATGCATAACATTTCTGTCCCACATCCTTTCTGATTATTTGTGAATCCACACACCGACGGATGTTTTGCATATGAGGTTCAGGTGATGCATTTTATTGCTGATACTGTTTCACCTATATTTAGTTCCAGTGACATGGAAAACACTGCAGCCAATTGTCCTTATTACAGTCCCTGTGTATTTCTCCCCAGTGCACTTGCACAGGGGAAAGATGTGAGCATGGAATGTACTTAACTGCCAGGCTGAATGGCTCTGTAATGTAGCTTCAGCATGGCATAAATTAAGCTGTCATTTTTTTGGCAGCAAGTGCAGAGAGGCGATTTTCCTGTACTGTAACATTTGAAACAACAATTTTCTGGCTCCAGTAGTAACTGACAGTTCTGTGTGATACATGCTCAACATTCGTGCTTCAGGGACTGCAGCTGGAAAAAACCTTTGGGGTAAGGTATTGTCTTTATTAGGAAATCGAGCCTGCAGTCACAGAACACTAATATTTCCTAACTCCTTTCAAAGAGCCTGTCACACCCTAAAAAATTGTACTTAAAATTTACCAGATTCCATCAAGGTATTTAACTGTGCTGCTTATATGCAAAACACTGTTTTTGATAATTACTTCAGACCTATTTTCATTAGGAAGATTGCTTACCCAGAAGGAGCTGGCTGCTGGCATTTTACTGGCAACCTGTACCAAGAGGATGGCTTGAAGGACAGCCAGGTTTGGAAATTATCTTGAAATGCTTGGCCAGATTCAGGCTGGTGAGGAAGGAGGATGCTGTCAGCACCGGGGAAGGGGGGAAGCAGCTCTTTTCCAGCTCACCACTAACACAGACTCTGAACATGTCCTGCCACAAGCAGTGAGGGAAGCCTCCTTTTTCTGGCAAAATGTAAGAGTATGTAGAGTCCTTTCACAGAGGTGAGAGAGACCAGGAAATTGAGAAGTCACCTGCATTAGTGAAAAGTTTCTTTATTGAAGGTGTGAATTTTGCAGTGCTGTTTCAGAAGTGTGGTCAATTTTGACATAATTTTTTGAAGGTTCCAGAGACAAATTCTGCTTTTCTGGTACAATGGTGAAATTAAGACAATTGCACTACATTTGCAGTTGTGTTAGTCAAGGTAGCAATAAGCTTAGTATAGTATATGCCACTTCTTACTAAAAAAAAAAAATTGAAGTACTCCTTCAGCATTTGTGTATTTTGACACCTATGTATTCCTTCACTACTTCCAAACTGAATTATGGCTGTGGCTGCTGGCAGGGCTCCTGGAAACCCCTGGGAGCAGACTTCACTACATCCTGCCAATCACTCGTTGTCCATTTCAAATATTTTAGCCATGAAAATCACACTTCTAAGTCATTTGTTCAATGTCTAAGTTCACGCTGGTGTTGATTTTGCTATCTGGCTCTTTAAACAGCACTGAATCTAGAGATAAAAACTGCATAAAAATCCGCATGCTTTCTTTGTCCCTCCTGTTCCCACTTTGTTTCCACACTTCAGTGAGTTTCTCAAAACTACAAGATTTGAACGGCCAGTTTCCATAGGAATAAATAGCATTCTAGTGATGCTTTGGAAAGGATGAGCTTCAGCACCTCTATGCACAGCAGTATTTGATCTTTGCCTGTTTGAGTCAAAAGAGGAGGAAAAAGGAGAAACTATGTTTTAAAACATTCATCAATGAGCTTAATTTATGGGTTTGCTGCTGTCAAGAAAGAAAATTTACCTCCACTGATTTTTAAGTGAGATCTAAATGCACTGCTGCCTTGTCATGCTTGCTGTAGTTCACATTTGTGTTTGTGTGGTTTAAGATGTAGTAATATGAATTGGCAACTGACTTTTATTGTATGGGCACTCAGTTTTATTGACATGATTAAGAGTCTGTAAGTTCTTTCATCACAGAAACAGATTTTAGAAATTTAAAATTCAGCCATAGGATTAATTTTTGCAAAAGCTTTGCAGTCACATTGTTTTAAAAGTCCTATGTTTTCCTTTGCTGCCCAAAACCCAAATTTTGCTTTATCAGATGTATTCTATATCCAGTAAATCACTTGAGTGGTACAAAACTAGGCAGGAAGTGCCTCTACCTCCTGAAGCCTGGAGAAGGCTCGTGCTGCTTAAACTTACAAAAGGCTTAGGGAATCAAGACAGTATGATGCACCCACTAGTGTTCTGTTTTTCATGTATGGAAAGTATTTTTTTCAGGAGACAATCTGATTTGCAATCTTTGGGCTTCTAAATCCTGATAAATTCTGTTTCTGTCTCTGAATGGTTATATATTCTGTACCTTAAATGATGAAAAGCATATTTTTCCATCAAGTGTAAGACATACCATAGTACTTCCAAATTTGAAGTGCAGCTGGAATTTGTGCAAATTTGTGCAGCTGGAATGAGCTGCACTAACAAGAATAGTGGGATTCCAAGATTAACTGGGTTTTAGGTTGATCAAATAGGTTTGAACTGGTATAATTTTAGTGCATTAGAGGTGCTTTTCTCTAAATGCATCAAGGGAATAGCCAAGTATGTACATTCAAGATGTACACATACTTCCCTTCCAAAAGAAAAGTATGGATGATGCCCACAGAAATAAAATTATCATGGGAACTCAGACTCCAGCAATATAAGCTTTGTATTACAGTGCTTTAACTGTAGCTTTACCTAAAGTTATAGCACGAATTAATATATTTTCTTTCCTCTGAAATATGAACAAAATCTGTTTGCCCAATCTAGAATATCAGATTATGCTGCTGCAGCTTTTATGAGAAGTTTTAATATAAATCTGTTTAATGCACAATATCCTACCTTTTTATAACTCTGATTCTCAGGAATAATATTTCCAAAATTCCTGTTGTACATCCGTTTTATTACTCCATTTTCTTTTAACAGGTGTCTCTAACCTGGGAGTCAGAGTGTGCTGGTTTAAGCTGAATTGCCAAGTATCTGCTATTTTCTTCCATGTGATCAGCACTGCTGGGCTCTGGTATTGCCATGCTTTGTCAATGTTAATGTAATGGCAAATGACAAAGATGCCCTTTGGCAGGAAACACTGCTAGCCCTTAATAATAAACAATTTTTGCACCTCAAATGGCTTCTATACATACAAGTTTAGTCAACCCCTGAAGAGAACCTGTACCTTCTCATTACAGGGCAGCAGTAGTGAGAAAGCAATTCACCAAGCTGTAGGGTTTGCAATCACCCATATTTTCTGCTATGAGTAAATAACCCCAATTGATTTAATCATAAAAGAATAACAGGAAAACTACATTGATTTCCAAATCCCTAATGTGAACATCAGAATATATTGACTAAGTAGCATGTAAAAAGGTTTTATCCATTTGTATGAACTGAAGAAATATCAATATTTGATCATTACTCTAACAAAAAATTACGACAATTTGCAGTCATCTCAAAATGGACTGATGTTGCATTATACAGTGCTATGGTTCAGTCTACAGGGTGAAAGCAATAATGCTCCATTGTATTCATAGGCCAAGAAGAGAAAAATCCGTATTTCAGGCACATGCCCCTCCTATTTATTGTTAGAGGCTACTTATATAACCCTATAGAACTGGTAAATAATATAGAATTGTTTTTATTAAAGAAACTAGCTAGCAATAGAAAATGTCAGTCCTATAACAGAGATCACCACAACAAATGATCAGTGCTACTCAAACCAACCTATGTAAAAACATCAAAATAAGAATGAAACAGTTTCTTTTAAAAAATACAATGCTTTCCTTGTGGAGATACCAAAAATATTTTGGTACATATAATAACCTTAAATTGATCTTAATTTGCAGTGAAAGACTAAGGATCAAAATTTGCTTAAAAGTTCTAACAAAATGGAACCACCTTGACAAAGCTAACCAGGCCACTTAATTTGCTCTGTTGGATTTTTTTGGTTTTGGGTTTGGTTTTGCATTTAGGGTGCATGTCAGGGTTGCAGTGCTCTTTAGTGCAGGTGGTCACCTGGAAGTGAGAGCAGAAAGAACTCTGTGCCAGCCAGTTTTCTGCAAACAACTGCTAGAGGAGGAAAAATCTTAAACTGCACAGACAGTGACATCCTATCCCACTGAAATTTTCTTTATGCTGTCAAAGATGAGTTACACATGGACTGAAAATCCTACAATCTAAAACCAGCTTTTTTTCTGGAATATTTAAGGAGCACAGCTATGCCAGTGATACAGTGAGCTGGTCGAGGATCTCTTAGGAAGAAATTTGCTTTGTATCTACAGGAATCTGGTGACATGTGTTTGAATATGCCACTAATGATTTCTCCCTTGGTGAAAATGGGGTTGAAGTCACACACATGGGCACCATGCAGAGGAACCTCCCTGCGAGGCAGACCCAGTGTCTTCCAGCAGCAAGCACCATACACAGGCACAGGGCATGCCTGGGACCAGTGGGCAAAGAAAACTTTACTGCTGGTAAAACTATGGGATGGTCCCAAGATCCTGGACTTAAAGTGGCTTGTAGCAAATCAAACTGCTTCCCGCTGTACACTTCACCAGTTGGTAGTGTAGACATTCCTCAGGACATCCTGCCCTCACGATGGGAATTTTGAAGCTTCACCAGGGAATTTTGAAGATCACTTAAGATCCCAAGGAGATTCGGGAAGATTCAGGTGTAGCTAGAGCCAGCAAAAAGATGTAACTGCACATTTGAGAACACAAAACATCGAGTAGAGGTTATTTCAAACCCCAAAGTTTCGGTCCTTTAGGAACCATCAAAAAATGTGTTTCTCTACTACGAGAATGAGCAACTTGCTCTGCAAGACAAAATATACTGAAAACAGACAAGTTGCAGGAGCAGGTTGACAATACAGCTAATCTAAGATGAAAACCCCTTGGAAGAAGCTTGTCTAATAGGAAAAAAACAAATGGGAAAAATAGTCATTCAACCTGTTTGGCACATCAAAACAAAACCAGGAGAGGTGAGAAGAGAAACTGAGAAATGAAGCAAGAAGATTCCTGTGAAGTTGCTAAATATGTGCCTGAGTTGCAACATCTAGAAAACTGCAAGTTCAGTTAGAATTTGGATTTGAAGCGTTTGAAGTCATAGGAAAGATTATAATCCTTTTCATTGACTTTGAATTAATTTTTAAAACCTTTGCTAAACAGAAAAAGCATAGCAGAATTAATTAGGAACTTCAGGATCTAACGTTGCATACCTTTTAGCTGGACCATTGAAAGTAAGTGTCACATCCTCTGTCATTTTTAAAACATTTGAGATGCATGGTTTTTCACAGAGATGTGCAAAATGTCAGGACTTTATAAACTTTCAAGTATAAGGCTATAGGTCTATTCGTGAACAGGAGAAGGTTTTTTATTATGGCTCTGTTAGGAGGAAAAAAATGAGATTACTTCAGCCAGCAATATTCAAACTGCTGTTTTGTTTGTGGTGTGGGTACATATGCAATGGGCTAGAGAAAGGTCAGCAGATCACACTTTAATTGTGAGCAACTTTTAATGCAGTAGACACTTAAGGAGCTGCAAAATCAAGAAATCTGTTATTCTGTGTAGGTAAGTAAAAATTCTTGTTTTGGTGCTGTTTAATATTCTACATGTAGTTAGTCTAGACCAATACATAATTATTATATTAATTTTTGATGGCAAAATAGTAGCTTGAAAGAAACACTGTATGTGCTAACCTGTCATCTTTAAATATAGTAACTAAATAGAGTATATCATTGATGGTCAATATGTATTGAAAGTTAAATAATAACAACCTTAATAATTCTTTGTTCTTTGGCTATACAGATCTTAGCAAGCCAAAGTCTTTGCTGTTTTTGCTAATTGCTTGAAAGGAACCATTCATGCCATATCCAATTTTGGTCCTTCATGCCTGAAATTCATCTTGGTTTGGAGCAGAGTCTTATAATGGCCAAGTCATGACAGTTCTCCATTGGTCATTTAAGAAGTAACAGCTTTCTGTGTTACTTTCCCTGTGACTTCAAATATAGCTTTGTTTACTATGTGTTTAGATGGTTATATGCTCAATTGCACATGGAAAACAAAGATTACAGAATTTAATTTCTACCGACAGCATAAATTTCAGCTCTCATTTAAATATTTTGTTTTAAAAGGATACTGAACCCAGATTTCTGAAAAGTACAGAATGAAAAAAAAACTTTTCAATCTCCAATATTGAAACTAAAAAGTTGTATATTGGAGCTACTATCTGAATTCTCTGTAGTGAATCAAGTGGCAGAGATGGGGAATTTAGAATGAAAAAGACTGGCTGACCAATAATATCCTGTCCTGAAAGCAGGCCTCTCCAGAAGAGCAGGAAAGTGCTTTGTCCAGCTGGGATCCACACTGGGATGAGGCGCAAAAATTACAGATAAAGGTAGTGGTCTGTTATATTTTTGGGAATCACAGTAGCTATAACATGACCCTTGACATGATTGTGCAGTTGAACTACTTGGAGATGGCTGTGCAGTTACTTACTCTCCACATTCCCTAATGTACTTCTGCCTGGAAATATAGTAGCTTCTCCATATACATCACTGCAGAAGAACAAAAGTCTTCTTTGACAAAAGTCAAGAGTGAGTCACGGCAGATAGCTTTCACAACCACCACATGGACTGAACATTGGGCCCACAAGAACAAATCATGGATGTTTCCATGGTCAGTGTCATGGTGAGAAAGAATGCCATTTCAGATACCCAGTGACAAAAAACATGAAGTCACACTTTAGATTAACAGACCATATGGGTTTGCAAGATTTCCATGTTTTAAAAAAGGTTTTATATAAGTTAGTATAGCTCTAGTTACCCCATAAGGGCCTCTTGTCTTGGAGTTTTCTCTTATCATAAGTTGATAAGAGTTTCTGTGCCTCTCTGGTCTTTGCCCAGAGACTGTTTCCTATTGGTCCTTTCCCCATGATGCTCCCTGCCCATCCTCTCCTTATTTCCCTTGTCCATCACTGAGTCCCTATCTCCAAGGTCCAGAACCTTCGAGGAGATTTGGACAGCAGTTGGCGGATTCCCCTGAGACCCCTCCCCAAATTACCTTGATTTGTTAGTAGTTAGGTAATTCAGTTGGCATATGTTACTTCGCTTTGTTTTATTGGTTTGTAGTTTGTACCCACCCCTTGAGCCTGTCCTGGACAATACCCCCCTGTAGCCTTTGTCCGAGGTCTCTCCTGAGGCATCGGGCAGGAGGTGAGGGGTACCCCTGTGACTCCAATAAACCTCTGTCCCCCCCGAACCTCCAAGAGGTCCCTCTTTCATTTACACCACGGCCGTGACAGCAAAAGTCAAGGTGCTGCTGAGCCAAGACTCACAGATTGGTCCTGTTGTGGCATGTCGGAGCTGCCGGGTGGCCTAGCCGAGCAACGGGCTGACCAAAGAGACACGCACACCAAGAAGACCACCACTGATTTAATATCACAGTCTTCCTTGAAAGAAATGAAGCATTGAGAAAGAATTTATCATAGCCCTGTTTTAACTGGTCCATCATATGGTGTATCCACTTGTACATAATCACATATGAGTTTTTGGAAGGTGTGTTTTTGTAGCTCAGTTTCTAATCTGTTGAATATTAGGTAACAGGTACTCTGGAGTCCTTTGTGATTTGTATATTAAAAATTCTGTATTAAAAAGATTGATTGATCCATTACCAGACCCAAATTAAAATTCTTGGGAAAAAGGTTCCTACTCAGGTACATTTAGGTGCTACAAAGCTATAATACTTTTTGTTAAATAAGAGTAATAAAGCATGCTAAAAGACTCTTACACTAATTTCCATGTTTGCTGCACTGTTTTAGTACTGTCATAAACCTATTATAGCTTTAACAGAAATACAATCTGCTCCAGCATATTTTATTTCCAGTGTTAAAATAGAAAAGGCAAAAGAGGCAGAACAGGGTAAGTCTTCAGTGTTTTTCTCATTAGGTATTCTGAAATATCTGATCATTAATGGATTTCACATTTTCTTTTTTTTTTTTTTCTACAGAAAGTGTTTTGGCAGCTGGAACACCTCACATTTGTTCTTGGGCTCTGGCTGTGGGAGCTAGAGCAGCAGACTGCAGACAGGACTCATTGCTGTGTCTGAGCTAGTCTTTCCCACATCCTGGTGTTCAGCTTTTTCCAAATGAGAATTTGCTTTTTAATTAACAGCCAAACAAACAAAGAAGGAGACTGTTTGCTCTAGGACAAGGAGTGCCTGCTTGTCAGCATCCTAGGACAGCTGGTGCAGGATAGAGAAGAAAGAATTTAATATGGAATTGAGTTTTTTTGCAGACACTGATCTCATGGTGAGACCCTGGGCAGAGCCTGTGCCCTGGCCTGTGGGAGCCTTTGTGTTGAAGGCTTTGGGCAGCACTTCCCACAATGACATGGAAGCTGCAAGGATCTCCAGTGATGTCTGCTCCCCAGGGCAGGACACTTTCCTTCTGCCTTGGTACAGGGTGGCATCTTCCCTGGTGAAGTGGCTCCAGCAGGCTCTGTGTCAGCAGGCTCTACAGCAGCTATTTGTAATCCAGCTTTGGAGCAGCAGAACTTCTTGTAAGACTGTCAGCACACATAAATCTGCAGGTGATAACTGATCTACGCAGGACCTGCACCACTGAAGCAATGTGTAGACCCCCCCACCAGGAATGGCAATATGCAAAAGATGAACAAAACAGTGTAGTTAAACTACCTCTCCCATCAGCTGATTACCAAAATCCTCTAAGGACATGCCAATAGCAGAAATCTTCCGAGGATAATTACACTGCCTTATACTGTGCCAGCAGAAAATTGTGGTTTCCATCCAATTCAGAATTTCAGTATTCTGTGCTCTATCAGTGAAAAATTCACTCTAGGACCTCCACCTTCACTTTAGGATTTTTAGGATTTTTTCCTCTGAAGCATTTAGGTGTAGCTCAAGCTCTCTTTTGGAAGGGGTGGTTTATGTGGAGTAAAACACCAGTTTGCCTGGAGAAACACCCCATGTTTTAATTACATTTGGATATCACTCACTATGCACAAATTTGAAACAGTTAAACTAACAGTTATCCTCGGTGTTTATTCCTCAGTACTATCTTGTGCTTGTGTTGTCTCTCTGAGAATGTTATAGTGCCCAGAGAACTGGGGTGTAATTTTCATCAAATCTGTTTAATAGCCACTATAGTTACCACACAGGTGATAAATGGGCCATGTGTTCTGCAGGATCACATCAGCTATGAAGCGGCACATCACCAACCTGATGCAGTGACAAAACACAGGCTAAGAATGCACCAGATCAGACTGGAAAGAACTGTATAGGGTTTTTCTCAGCTCTGACCCCCTCTTACCTCCATCGCAGCCATGTCAGCAAAGGTAATGTCAATGTAACCTCGAGGTTTAAAATTTTAAGCACATTGTCACACTTACATTTATAGTGTTACGTATTAAGCACTAAAGCTTACATTGCACTTACATTGCCGTAAAAACTGTTAGTCTAGAATAAATGGTCCCACAAGTCAAATAAACGAAACCAATGCAAAATATCTTGCCTCTAGCATAACTGCATCTGTATTTCTACTCTCAATATAAAACTTCCAAACAAATTGTTTATGTTGGCACAGTGTCCCACATCTTATTTTTCTTGTATTCATGACTTTGAGGGCAGGATACTCTTTGAAAAACTGCAACGCACTGAAAAAAAAAGCAAGCTCAAAACAGGAGAGTGGAGACAAACAAAAAATTGTGTGTGTTTCTTCCATAAGTGGTAGCAGTTTGAAAAATCAATCTTTAGCAGACTTATTATTAGCTGGTACACTGTTGAATAGCATCCCCTTATGCAAGCCATTTCAATGACAGTTTAAGTGAAAAACCAAAAAAAGAGTGAAAAAACCCTCATTTTACAAGGCTTCTAAGGGCAGACTTTCATTTTACTAGTCATAATCATATGTAACTGTAAATTCAAGAAAATTCACACAGATAATCTTCCTTTGGGAAAAAGTGCTGGTCTGAGTAAATGCAATTTGAAAATGTTTTCCCTCACTTTGCTTCTAGCCTGCATTCTATCCTATTATAGACAACACAACATAAAATCCTGTCTAGTAGCATTATTTATTTTAAAACAACTCAGATCAAATAGGATCTCTAATTTGAGAGACAAGTGACAGGATCCCTTGTTGTTTACTTGCTGTGTGCTGCTTTTCCTCCTACCTGCTGTTTTCATCGGCTGTAAAAATTCATTCACAGCAGGGAAGCCATTGGCCTTACCTGTCTTTAATTTATGTGGCATTTCAAATTGTGCCATCATTGCAGGTGTGGTCAGGCTTTGTTGAGGCTTCTTAAAAAAAAATTAAAAATTCTGATCTACCTGCTTGAGTCTGTCAAGAGCCCATTTGTATGCATGCAGCTAATGTGCTAGAAATAAAAGCCACAACCTGTCAAATAAACTCCTGCACCTGTATGAAGCAGTTAAATTGTTCCATCTACCATTATTCTCGGAGATCAAAGGGCCCTCACTGTGAGGGGCTCTGAAGAAATAAAGAAAATGATAGACCTACTTGTCCTTGAGCTAAAAAAGAAGGGGTGGGGGAAAGAAAGAAAAGTGGACCAGTTCAACTACCTGAAGGAGCTTTTGTTTGGCATGGGCACAACATGAACGCATTCTTTCACATTAAGACCCAAGAGGAAGAAATTCATTCACCCTTATTATAGTGACGTAGCTCTGGCATTGATGTGTTTTTAACCTTGAATAATTGTTGTCTCTAAAGCTCCAAACAAGTTTTATCCTGTCCACAGGTCAGTTTTGTTACAAAGGCCAATTAGTGGTGCTACCTTAGCCTGCAGCAAAAAGCCAAGTAATGGTGGGGCATGCCCCATCCAGAGGTGATGAATAGCCTGTAGAGCTATAATTTGAGAAGGGGGGGTGGGGGGCTTTGAAGCATTTACCTTACATGGAACTCCATTGTCACTGCAGGCTGTTTGATCTTTAAATAATTTACTTAATGATCTCACCATGGGAGCAATTGGCAGAGCAAGATTAGGTTGTAAGGGCCTAATGGACATGGGAAAACTTAAAATTACTAGAAGAGAGGTATGTACAGAACAGATTCTTTTTCTGTGTGGATTCATGATTTATAAGGGGGTAAGCTATAAATTATAGTATTTGCTTGATGTGTTCTGGCAGAGGAAACAAGAAGAAATTCTCGTGTTTGGTGAATGTTTCAGGGAGTTTTAATCCTTATTCTTTTAATCTTTTTGGTTTTGTTTTGCTTCTCCTTAAAAAAAAAGGTGACCCAGGGAAATTATTGTTTTATAATAGGTTAATAGGTCAGCAATAAAAACCTTTGGCCACTGTGAACAGACTGTTGTTAAAAGGTCATAGTTAGCATAATATTTCATTTTTGATAAATAAAGGGTTGGAAAGTCTGGGTCCAGAGCTTGTGAATGGGAAAAGTGTAGCATGACCCCTTTTATGCTGTAAATATTTAAAAATATGAATTATTAACGCACTTTGTGCTCACATTTGTAAAGAATGCACCATTTTTTGGATACAGGGTTTGAGATATTCTACAGAATCCTGAAAATAAAACATTAGTCACCAAGGTCCCCTTTAATTATTTGCAGATAACAATTGTTGCATTCCTGTAGTATTACACTCACTTACAGATAGAATCCTAAAAATATGAAGGGAAAGTTAATTAGACATATGGAAGAATTGTAGAAATAAATAGATCACTGTTTAATCATTTAATATCTGCCTTTGTAGACTGATAGCTTTATGTGAAACTAAAAACAGCTTTATGAAGTGTTTGAGTTGCCTATTATATGCAATTTATAAGCCTCTCATTTAGGTAATCAAGGGTAAGAATTTAAAATGTCTGTACAAATACAACTAAAATATCTATACAAATGCAAATAAAAAAAGCAACATTCTAGTCTGAATTGTACATATTAGTATCTTTTTGAAAACTTCTTACGAAATGAGCAGTTCCTGACCCCGAGTCAGGAAGCAAATGACAGTGTCTCTTATAGGCTTGGATTTATGTGAGACTTTACTACTAAAGCTGATCCCACATCCTTTGAGAATTTTGAATCCTCATTTCTTCAAAGTTCCTGGACTTTCAAGTGGGGTTTTTTTGTTGTTTTTTTGGGTTTTGTTTTTTTTTGTGTGTGTGTGTTTTTATGGGGCTTTTTTGTTTGTTTTTTTGTAGTCTTCTCTTTCCCCTTCCAAGCCATACACTGAAAATAGAGAGAGAGGATTATGGCTCAATAAATTTCACTGGACTACATGGAAAAAAAAAGTAGCCAGTGAGGAGGGTTGTAAACAGAAAAAAACCACCACCCAGCAGTTTTGCAAAAATATTTCAAAGAAGCCACATTGTGTCCAATAAGTTCTGCAATAGAAGAGTTCTGTTGGGATGGAGTTGGAGTGTTTAAATCTGTTGCCTGACACAGTTCACTGACAAGTGCTTTCACTGAAAATCTAAGCTCTGCTCTTACCAGTGTTTGACTAAAATTGAGATCTTTCTGGCAGGACCTCTGGAAGCACACTATTGAAAACATGTTAAAACTTCAAGCTGTCAGATGCCAATGACAAGTGTGAAAGTCCCTGTCCATCTGTTTCTAACATGAGAGCTTTGACCTTATGGTCTTCTTGTAGGTTGATCCTTCCTTTTTGTCGAATTTTGGATGAAGAACAGTCTGACAAAGTGTTTGATGCTGTTGAGAAAACCTTGATGACTGTAAAAGTATAGGAGATAGAAAAGGTCCTGACAGTATAGTTCTGCGTCCAAATTTGACGCATTCTGGGTGGGTTTGGAAGAAAAGAAAGAAACATCAGAATTGGTGCCACAATTGTCTAAGTGAAAGAAGTACTCCTGATTACTTAAAAAAAAAGAAATTACAGCATTGGTGGAAATATAGTGTAGACTGTTGACTTCATTCATTAACATTCAAAAACAATCGGTATTTACGAATTTGGAAAAAATTGGTATTTGAAAGGTTTACTTTGTTTCATTGCAGACACAGTTGGTAGTACAAACAAGTCAGTTTTACAATCCTCTCTTCTATTGAATTCATTGCCTGTTTGATATAAGATACACCTCAACCTAGGGGCAAGACCTCAGGAGAGGTTTACTTTCGATATCAGAAAAATGTTCTTCACCCAGAGGGTGAGTGAGCAGTGGAACAGGCTTCCCAGAGAAGTGGTCACAGCACCAACCTTGCAGAGTCCAGGAAGTGTTTGGACAACATTCTCAGGTACCTGGTGTGATTCCTGGGGTGCCCTGTGCAGGGGCAGGAGCTGGGCTTGCTGATCCTTGTAAGCCCTTTCTACTCAGGTTATGTTATAATTCCAAAAAATAAAGCCATAACTTAAGTATTTAAAGTTATATTTAATGGTTAGTATTACTGAATTGTTCTAAAAATGGAAGTATGTGTTTAGCAAGTACAACCACCTATTTTTAGACTTTTTATATACATTTCTAACATATTTCAATTATGTATGGTGTTATGTCCCACTCTCCCTCGTACACTACCAAACTTTTTCCTGATGAATAGACTAAATAAATATTAAATAATTATGAAATTTTTTGAGCAGTAATGTGTAGGTGTCCTGAGTTGAAATCAATTGTGAGGAAGAAAAAATGATCTTTAACTTAAAAAGAAGGTAATGGTTTAAGAAACAATATTCTTGCCTCATATGAGGGCATGAGAATGGTAATAATTTGTATTGGCTGAAAGTGATAAAGATATTACCATTTAGTTCTTTACACAAAAACATAAAGTCATGAATACAAACCCAATATGTTCTTGCATTACCAGAAATAAAAGCAGTAAGAGAATAAAAGGGAGAGAACAAATGAATAACATGGCCAAAGTACAGTCAAACACCGAGCAAGAAGGAGTGGAGTAGAGGAGGATGAAGGTCAGCTGATGTGTTTTTAAGAGGGAGAAGGCTGCACACAGCAAAGCAAATATAATACCCAGCCCTCAAAGCTGGCACAGTTCACCTGCCGATTTATACCTTAGAAACAGATGGAGCAAACAGAAATCTGCTCCAAATAGACTCTATTTTTGTTGCCTGACTAATAAAATGTAAAAGCTGCTTGGGAAAAACAGATATCTTCCAGCAGAGTGCACCACAGAATTGTCCATGGAGTATCCCAACTTGGGGAAGATATCCAAAAGTAAGATACATCAATTTGTGCATCCAAAAAAATTTGTGCATCCAACAATTTGTGCATCCAAAGCTCTCTGTGCTTCACTGGCAACATAACTGATTTCTGGTGGTAAATGTCTCCCTGGAAAAGGCAGAAAAGGCTGATAGGCATAGTTTAAACAACACCTCAAATGTCTCTCTTCCATGTTAGTCTGGCATCTTTCCATCTGGTTGTTTTGGTTACTTTATGACATTAATGGAGAAAAAAAAGTTTAAAAGGATGAGAATCAAAAAGACTCTTTTCAAAAATATGCTTTTTACCTGTTCATTCACTGATGTACTAAGAATTTCCAATTAACATGTGAAGAGACAGACTTCTGTTTTTTTCCTCCAAGAAGAAATATTGAATATACTGATATTATATACCTACATATATAAAATATAATATATATACACACACATCCTGGAATGTACAAATGAAAGGCTGAAGGATTACAATATAAGGGAACTCCAGGTAGGCACAAACACTTGTTGATACAAGACTGGGACACAAACTTAGACATGCATAAACTGATAAACTCTCTTTGAAGCAAGTAGGAGTTTTGCAAACTTATGTAGCTGCCAAGCTTTGTATAGCAGCAGGTGACATTTTATTCAGTTGAGCTAATGAAATATTTGCCTGTGTGCAAAAAATGTATTCATGGCAACTTTAAATAATTGTGTGGTTTTAGTAATAATGAGAGGAATCACCAGACATCCTTCATGACTGATATCCTCTGGGTTTGGAGAAAAGGCAGTCTGGGAAGCTTAAAAAACACTAATAAACCATGACAGCATACCTGAGGTGGAAGATTTCCTCCAGGGGCAAAAAGGGTAGATCAGACTCAATAGATCAGCCAACATTTGGCCTCTTCACTGAATCTGCCAATTAGTGCAGAGCATTATGGCATGTTTGTGTTGTGGCAGCTAGAGAAAGAGACCTGCCAAACTCATTCTATACAGAACCCTAAACATCCATTAGATGCAAGATGCTTTTCATCCTGATGAGTTGGCTTCAGTTCAAACTAATGGCCAACTGATGAGAAAGTTCATTAACTCTGAAGCATTCAGTCCCTCAGGAGGTGTAAACTAAAAAGTGGGGTCCTGCAGATATACACAACATAACAAAAATGATGTTAAAATATTGAAATTACAAAGCCAAACACTTTAATGGTCAGGAATGAGAGAATTAAATTCATTCCTCAAATTTTCATGTTGTCTGCTTTTGCACATACACTAATGCAGTCTTTAATTACAGTCTGTCACTGCTGTATTTTCCCATGTGTATTGGAAGGCCACAAATCCTCAGTAACAACCTCTTCCATTGAATCTGATGAGTGAATGAGATGTTGCTCTTTCTTATTCATGACCCATGCTCTTTCATTGCTGCATATCTGGTTTATGATATCAGTCCTATAGATACTGTATGAAAGCTGAAGGTGTGGAGATAAATGGATAACATGTGTCTCCACTGTTACAGAATTCCTCAGGGAAGGTGGACATGATGTCTACCTAGGCCTTGAACTACCCGAGCTGAGGCCTTCACAAAGGCCTGAGTGAGGCCTTGAAGCCTGTGACGCAGTTAAAAATACTTAGCCGAGTGTTGCAGAGCTAGAAATTAGTAGTTAAGGTGTCAGGGAAAGATAATAAGGTTGTGAAGGTCATTGAGTAGAATTGTTAGTAGGCACGTGATAGCCACCTTAAGAGTAAGTAAAATAAAGTGTGTTTTCATACTTCTCTCTGCTGTATGCCAATGAAAAAACACTGTAAATGTAAACTACATAGAAATGCATATAAGCAGCCATCCTAGTTGAAATAAACCAGAACGTAGCACTTAACCACATTGGCTCAATCTGCGTTCTCTGTATGTTCCAACTCCTTTTTATCTCAGGTAACCCTGCATCACTCCACTAAAACTAACAACATTTACTGAAGGCATGCACACAGAGGAAAAGAAAGACCAAGATGTTTTTCTCCTTCCTTTCACATCTTCTAGGTGTATATTACCAGACACTGAGGAGCACTTGCTTAAGTCCACTTGCTTTTCAACTGTGTCTCTCCAGAGCTGTATGCCCACTTATTTTGCAGTATAGATGTTAGGCAAGTTCAAGAAAATATAGGGAAACCAGAATCCTAAAAACAACCATATCTTTTGGAAGTCCTTTTCTTTAACTGCTATGTGTCATAAGGTATTATTAGTCAAGAGTCTAAAAGTCAGAGATGTCTTTCACATCTAGTCTAGTGGTGATTGAAAGATCTCTGAAGCTACTTCCATAGCCAACAGTTAAAGCAGTAAGGGTGGGACCTTGTGGAAATTAATTCCTTGACACAGGGGTACAGAAATAAACATTTGGCTAATCTGTAAAAAAACTTGGGTTGTGCAAAAATTTATTATTGTTATTTACATTTTTTCTTCACCTTAGAAGTGCATTTGTATGATCAAAGGTGTGCATATATAGAGATGTGCAGGAGTACAATGTAGAGCAAGACAGCACCATGTAAAGGTAACACAAATCTTGGAAATTCATGGCAGGTGCAAGAGCAACATGCTGTTTCTTTGTAAACTGTCAGAAGTAACACGGCATACATAGAATTATCCATCCATAACTGCTATGTGTAATGCAGCAACAAGAAAAGATTGTAAATAAATCAATCTTTACACTCAGCACACTGTGATTCTGTGCCTAGTCACTGCCTTGTCTCTGGTTTGCCTTATCAGGGGTTTGAAGGTTTGAATAAAGCATCACAGAGCTAGAAAAATCTCTTTGGTCAACACATGCTACCCAGCCTTGATGAACTGGTCCTTTAGTGCTAGATTCAAGACAAAATAAATCCTTCCTACTTGGATGTGGATGTAGGTGTCAAGAGCTACTTATCCATAATACAGAGAGGATGTGCACACTCTGAGGGCACAGGCAGCACAGCAGACAGCATCCATGCATTCAACCCACAGGAAAAGACAGGAGAAAAGGAGATGGAGATGATAAAAAGAGGAGCAAGTCATCAATATGGGGCCATAACAGGCCACCCTGTAACTCCTGTCCCAGGTTAAGCTCATCCCACCAGATCACTCTTCTGCCTGAGGCAATGCAAACTCTGTGTATGCATTTCTAAACTCCTAAACATCCTAAACAAAACAGATTTGATTGCTCACTTCATAAACCTTCTCTGCCATGCAAATATTTCATTCCTTGACCTTTGGATTCTCTTCTTCTCTGTTTTCATATGTATATATTTTTTGCCTTATCAGTGAACCATATTTTCATATTATTTGCCCAAACACAAAGTACACACCTAAAAGTCACCAGACACATGACAGTTTTGTCTGTAAGCTTTAAGGGATGTTTGTAGAGGTTATAAAAGAAAGCTAAAATTTATTAGGAATCAAAGACAAATGCCTCTTTCTGTTGCAATGGTTTAGCAAAACGTAAGGATTTTACCAAGTATGAAATACAGTGGTTTTAAATTCAGGCTTCTTTGTGTTTTCCAATTGTGTACCATGTAGTTAGTTATTTCTAGAATTAAGTTCCCCAAATAATTTTTTTATATTTAAAAATAAATTTAAAAGATATTTCTGCTAGATTACATTAATAAGGCAAATATTCACTGGTATGTGTGCTTGTGGATGGACACCATTAGGCATAATAGAGTCCTGACCTGTAGAAAGTATGACAATGATGATCTTCTGTTTCATTCTTTTCATCCTGATCCAGTTTAAGTCCATAAGAGTATAATTTTGTTCAGCTCAGCATTTTTTATATCTTCCTGTCTTTTTCTCGTCTCTAGAAACTCTACACATTTTTTTTTCCCTTTTATCTTGTTCAGTTTAAGAGAAAGCATCTAAAGTGTCACCAGTTTTACACCACATTCATTGACTGTTTAAACTGAATTTTTATACTGACCTTAGAAATGTCACAGTGTGGGATGTACCCTCTTGTGGGCAAAGAGAATTTTACAGTCATCCCTATCTTGTGCAGACTCCAGCTTGGTTTCATTTGGGCTGTCTTCATGATAAAATTATCACATCAATATTCAGGGCTTAAGACAGCATTTTCAAATTTTGGCTTCTGAAACTGCCACATTGAAGGAAACTATACAAGATCTTAAGAGCCATAATGCACCTCAGTGCAAGAGCTTATGGATCTACCAGGTTACTGGCCAAAAGCTTTTAGAGATCTCTTTTACGTGATAACATAGTAAGTATATATACAACTCTACAGTATAATAAGGGGTGTTTTGCTGGGCATTAGCCAGAGAGATGAAGCTGCTGAGGGATTTTCAGCTTCCCTGATAGTGCTGTCTTCCAACTGCAATGCTCAGCTTGGACTCCAGCTCCACATCCCATCATGTCCACATCCCACCATTGCACAGAGCTCCAATCTCACTGTGTGGAGCTCCCACCCATTTCATGGAGCCCCAATCCCAGCAGGTAATACTGAACAGGAAGGTCCTTTTTGTTCTGTGATCCAGAACTGCAAGATGCTCCCCTGTCCCTCAGTGGGTGAGAGGTGATGCAATTCCCATGCGAGACCTATAGGATCACCTGGACAGTGAGAGGATAGGCAAGTCCTGCTGTACCATACCTGTTAATACAGATGTCTGCCTCGAACCACAGAATCTTCAATTGTTGTGCATTATGCCCCAATATATATATATACTGGAAGATATTTTGTATTAAAAAGTAATTTGCATTTTTCATTCTTCTATGTTACAAAAAAAAAGGTAATTTGAACATAGATAGTTAAATATGTTTTCCAAATTCTAATAATCTGCTTCCCTAGATTAAATCATGCAATTAATACTATTTCTATAAATCTTCTTTAATTTACATGGCAACTGCTTATCATTTATTTTTCAGCTGCTAAATTTCATGATCTCAAATTAGTAATCTCTCCTTCATTGAAGGTACCTTTTAAAATATGAAAATATTTAAATTCATTTCACAATATTTGTACTAAATCTAAGAAGAATAGATATGGGCTGTTAATCAAGTTTGATCAAACACAGCTATATATTTTTTCATTAATTTAAATTTATGCAAACTAAAACATCAGACTAAATAAAAACAACTCCAGTGTAAGACTTTAATGAATTTGAGATAAACATAAATATGGTCTGTATTTTTCAGCTCCTTCTTTCTTAAAAATGTTTTCAGCTGACCTAGCTAAAATCTCACAGAAGCCCAAAATCACAGAGTAGATGAGGCTGGAAGGCACCTCTGGGGATTTTCTAGTCCAATCCCCTGCTCATTGTAGGTCCAGCCAAAGAACATTATCCAAGATCTTGCCAGTTGGGGTTTGGACATCACATTTGAAGGATGAAAAATGCACAACCTCTCTGGGAAACCTGTTTCAGTGTTCAACCATACTAGCAGTAAAAAAATTTTATCATATTATTTAGTCTAATACTGACTAGTTTCAATTGTAAATAATGGGAATAAGACCTTAGCATCAATTTTAGAAAGTGTTGGCAATACCAAATATTAATGTGCTAGGAAATACATGCACTTGAATAATGCAGATTTGCTCAAAATTATAAAGTAAGAAACTTTGTGAAAAATCAGAGTATGAGGATCTTAGATTTGGCTCTTAATATCAGAGTCCTTATGCCACATAAATACTTATTTCTCATTTGTAACACAGAAAAAGTTAATTTGCCTCACAGGAACTCTCAAATAAATTCAATGTCGTTTGTGATGCAGTCAAATATTGCAATAAGGAATACCAGAAAAGGAGAAAAACAAAAGAGTATTAACAGTTTGGCATTCAAAGCAAGGAATACAATAAACATGTCATAAGGCCACATGCTGAATAGAGATTAAATTTAATGCTGAATAGTGCTTTGTTAAGTCAACATTGTCCATCCTGTGTCTTGAAAGAGGCAGAAGGTTGGTGACAGACACAGTATACGATCATTTAATTAATGACTGGTTTTTTAGCAGAGATATTAAAATGATCCAAATAAGGATTCCATGAGAATTGCCTAACTTCAAATATTTAAGTTGATGGTCTTAACATACAGATAATTATTTATTCTGTGTACATTAGCACGTTTAAGCATAACATCATTCTCAAAAAAGACTGTCATTAATAAAAAAACCAACAACAGGAGCATGTTAATAAATCCTAATCTCCCTATGTGTCTGTGATTTTTGGGAAATGTTAGGTTTAGAGGCGTTTTATTTTCTGCTCTACATTGTGAGTCTGATGTCATTTAAATACATAAGAGCCCTATTGTTCTGTCATTTATGCCCCGTGCACTTCTGCTTTTAGCATGATTAAACAAAAGAGACACATACCAAAGCTTTCTCATTTGAATAATGCAGCATCAATATTTTACGTCTGGGGCTGCATTTCAATTTTTTCCTCAGCAAGGTGAACACTTGAAAAGGAAGCAACCATTGCTTGCAAAAGTGTCAATTAAGTTATATTCTCTTCTTCTCCAAAAGAGATTTGTGTCTCAAAAAACACACGTTATTGAATAGTTGTCATTCTGTTGTAAACCAGATCTCCAACTGATGTAGTTTTTTCTCCAATAGGACAAGGAAAGCAATAATGTATTTATGTAACAATTCCATTCTTAACACTTACAGCATGTTTTTTTTCAATGGATAGATTCTTTCACCTGCAGTAAGGAGAAGCAACACTTATGATAGATGCAGCTGAGTGGACCTAGCGCACTGCACAGCACAGGGAGTGGGGAGGCTCAGATCCAACTTGTGCAAATCACAGATGTTCATGTTAGGGTTGGATTCAGCTGTGGAAGTTATCGATTTTGGTTCTTCAGTCTGCAGGAGTTAACACACTTTGGATTTTCAACAGCAGTAGGATTTGGGTACCTTCTCTTGAGATTGGTTTCTCTGTATGTAGAAGTGTTGTTATTGTAAGGATACATCTTACAGTCATTTCACTAAGTGACCAAGCCCTACTCTTTAGCAGGAGATATCTTCTGAGGTGCACACAAGCCCCACTATGCCCTGTTACTAGCCTTTGAAGGAGCCGCTTCCATGAATTTGTCTGGCGTTCCCCAAAGAAA
Source organism: Trochalopteron elliotii (assembly GCA_024734555.1). Lineage (NCBI taxonomy): Eukaryota > Metazoa > Chordata > Aves > Passeriformes > Leiothrichidae > Trochalopteron > Trochalopteron elliotii. The sequence continues at coordinate 161,875 of JANPWX010000172.1, forward strand.
GCATCTCCAGCTGGGTCTATAGCTGCAACTTCACCATTTCTATGAGGTGCACCCTTCCATAATGTCTTCTCTGCCCCCAGACATAGTGTTGAGAGCTACATGTTTCTCTTTTGCATTGCAATTAATGCAGTTATATTCAAACTCATGGGTTTGTGGATATTTACCAGTAAGCCAAAAGGGAGTTTCAGGGACATCAAACATGCTGAGATATACTTCCCAAATACTGGGCCAGTCTCAAGCATGCAATGAGACACAGTTGGTTTCCTTTTGAGAAATTCCATTAATTCCCATCAGATACATAATTTTATGCACACATAACAGTACCTGACAAGACAAGCCCTATAATATAACAACTTTCTGTCACTGTTTTGCCTCAAAAGCCTGCAAACCTACAGATTAAGGTGCTTACACGTTAGGTGATTTCTCACATTTTTGCAGTTTGACTTGAAAATAAGTATTTGCTTTCTTAAGCTTCCCCCCCATCAGCATAACATTTTTACATGACAATTTTATGGTTCTTTTCCAGAATAACGAAATAATGATTGTTCTATATGTTCACTTCTTCAAATAATTTCTTCAAATTACTTTAGTACTTTTTGCAGAAAGTTCATTGTGTTTTCTAACACTGTCTGAAAAGTACAGGCTATGACAAGCCACCTGAGTGATAAGTTAGTGCTTGTTTGTCAAAGATGAAAAATAATAAAACAAAAGCTGCAAAATGACAATATAGTTTATAGGGACAAAAACTGGATAGGATCTAACTTTGTAATAAGCAATTTAGTCCATTTCATTAATAACATAGTATTTGCAATGACTCATTCTTACCTCTGTCATAAAGCAACTAAAATGTTGGAACTGAGCAGGCTCATTATGTGGTATCTAAAATTTCATACTTAGCATCCAACCTTTAATATTTAATTTTGGGTTTGTTATTCAGGCACATTTGTTCTTTGTGCTGGAGATGATAAAACTGATTTCTGATACAGATATAGATATAGATAAAAATATAAAACAACACCAATTTACTTTGGCAGAGTTCACTTTTACAAGAAGCCATGGGCATAATCTAGTGAAAGTTAAAAGAGTTCAAAAGAAAAATAAATTACACTACACACTTTTTACACGTTCAAAGCATTTCAGTTTATCTCAGGACCATCCAGCTGGTTCTGTAGGGTTATAGAACACATATGATGATTTCTTAGGTTCGTGGAATACCATCAAGACCCATGAAATTCCCTTTCATTGTCCAGGGTCAGGGCTTTTTTATTTTCTCCCCCTTACCTCTTTCTTATTGTGTGCAGTTAATGGCAGAACAGAAACAAATATAGAATATATATGTAACTATAACTTGTCAGATATGGCTGTCTCTTACTGCCTAGCTGTCATGAGGCATGATCTTGATAAATATGTATATATACTAGAGACTATACTTTATTGCAGTTGGCTCTATTGTCAGTCTTTCGCATTACACAGCCAGAAATCCTTGAAGTTAAATGTCCAGTCTTTTGAAACATAGAATAAAAGATGTTTAAATACTTTTCCTTTTATTGAAGTATTTTAACACCTCTCATATTACTCAGAGAAATGAATTGCTTGGGAATGAGGTTAATGCTCTACAAAAACCTGCTTTTTAAAACCCTATAAGAGGGGTCAAAGACCAGGAAATGCTCTCACAATAATTCTCATTTTCAGCTGAATTGGCCATGGCAACTGCACTAAGAATGCAAGTTTGAATTTCATTATGTTCCAGAAACCTGTAACTTTTCATCAGAATGATTCATGCAATAACAGAAGGAAATAATGGGCATTTTTGATGCAGCATACATTAATTTATAATTTAATAAATTAACATTTTAGGTTAAGTAGCTACATTCAAGTACAACAAAAAAATGTTCATTTGATACCTATTAAATGCATCCCTTTGCATTTTACCTGTAAAATTCTCAGTGTTTGGTGACAGGTTAAATGTATATTATACACTATACACAGGGAGCCAACATGTGTCTTTGTAATACCACAGCAGCCATAGCGATTTTAGCAGCTTTCCTATTATTTTAAGCCATTCCCATTGTCTTCTAAAGAATATAAGTAGAAGCTGAAAACTTAAGGCAACCAAACTCAATGAGCTCTCATTATGAACAAAATATTGTATTGTTGCTTAACAAGCGACTGTGTCACCCAACATGATAATGCCTTTTTCCTTAATTATGTCTTTGTAGATCCAATATTAAGTCATTTCTCAAACAAAACTTTCACTAATAGCAATGGAATTTTCCCTGAATGATGTTGCAGCACTGGCCTTTTAGGTATTTCCTTTTGTTTAGCCATAAAAATTCTGTAAATCTGCAAGAAATTTTTTTTATTTTATTATGAGAGCTTTCAAGAACACACTTGATATTTTGAGCAATGACAAGGGCACACCTGTTTAGTTAACACTGCTGCCTTACAAGCAGCTTAAGTAAGTCACTGCAAAGCAGTAAGGAAATGCTCAAGAGTGGGAGGATAAGAATAAGGAGATAACTTACAATTTTGGGAAGCAAAACTACGTAGTTCTGCAATGCTTGAGATACTGATACTTCTCAAGAATATCTGTAGTATTGCTAGTATTATGGGTGGATCCATGTGCACAGCTACTTTTAGCAAAATTGTGGTTTAACATAACTTACAAGTTTCTAAGTACGCTGCAGGGAATTTCAAAGGCTGAGTTTTTATCCCTAGGAAGCTTTGAAAACATTGCCACACAGCTGCTCCTCTGCCTGCAAGCTTGGAATAGCCTTCTGCTTTTTCCAGCTCAGTGTGATGTTCAGAAGTCTTCCTCCTGCTGGAATACATCCAGGTTTTTGCAGCTGGTCTGCAGCAACATATCATTTCAGCCAGACAAATGATAGTGAGAGAAACAGAACTTCGTATGACCTGGAAATTCTGCAAACAAGTTATGTGTTTACTAAGGTTAAGTGGGATTTGTAGCAGTCGTATGGCGCAAGAAATAGAAAGCAGCTTGGGTTGGATCTGCAGAGGTCAGATGAGATGTAGAGGTATGACAAATCATGCTCTTCATCCCACATGCCCAGGAGTGATTTTAGACTCCAGCCACACCACCACCAGTCACAAGTTTTGCTGAGAACATATATCCCTTTAACACTTGTCCCCTCTAGTATTCTGTTCTCAGACTAATGTTATAGCAACTGTTTGCATGGGAGGAGCTGGAGGCAAATGTGATTGATTTCCCTGCCAAAGGTGGCCTCTATCAAGGAAACACCAGGCAGAAGTGGCAAATTTGGCTGGGTCTAACACTCCTGGCCAAATGCTCTCTGCTGGGTACCCCCCAGTCCCTCTTGGAGATGTGGGCTCACAACAATTCCTGATGCTAAGTAGCAAAAATGGCCCATTTAAACCGGACATGTGCAGCCTTTTCCCCTGGTGAGAACCAGTGAGATTTATAGGCAAAAGGCAGATCAGACAGTATACTTAATCTCCCAGGTACAAATCACATACACTACCTGATAATAATAAAGAGCTAACCTTGCTGCTCCTTTTTGAAGTTGTTAAAGTAGCCTGGGGTACACGATTAGAGCCTCTGAGCTGCCTTCAAAAGCAGCTACAGGTAAAAAAAAACATGGATTGTGTCAGAAATATTTTCCTTCAGGGAGTCTAGTTTATACAACTTATTTTAGCAGAAACTATATCTAGGGAATCAAGTGATCTGAAACCAACCTTCTCTACCCCCAAGGGGCATTTATGCAGTCCAAGAGATGTTTTCTTGGGAGAGATGATTTCAGGCTAGATGCTCTTCAGAAGAGCCTCACATCTCTGGAACAGGCTTCTGCTGTGACGCAACTTTTTCTTGTGTTCAAGGTACACTGGCAGCAGCATTTATTTGTTAATCTCTGAGGCCATTAGGCTAATGGCCAACACAGGCCAAAATTTATTTGTATAAAGAATATTGTCTGGTACGGAGAATTAGCTAAACTTTCTATGTGGTCAGGTAACACTGAAAATGAGTTAGTACTTCAGAGATTTTGAATGGTATTTTAATTAGGATATAGTTATAAATAGCAATATTATTTAAAATTATATTAACACAGTATACTGATTCTTAGGGATTTGTAGAAAAATAAGGTAATTCGATCCAATCTAGGACAATCTGGTTTTATTTATGGAAACACATTCAACTCCTGTGCTTTCAATTTCTCGTTGTGATGATTTTGCACAAGATTGAACAATATCTTCCTTTCAGTTTTTCTTTCAGACTACTTTGTTCCTTGGAAACAGAACAGAAAGAGTAGTAGTAATACTGATGTTGGTGCTTTTCTCTTTTACTTGATCTCTGCAAAAGTCAGAAAGGACTATAAAAAATTATGAATGCACATGAAATATTGAGAGGCCCCAAACATGGTGTCTTAGCATTTTCCATGGAAACTCTAAGCTGATATATCTAGTGGATTTCTGATTTGCAGCCATCCACTGCTCTTGTTGCGTTTGATAAGTGTTGGGAAAAAAATAGCTGAAAAATCAAAGGCAGAAAGATATTCTGTAAAGTGACAATATCTAAAAGCCTGACATTGTAAATGTTCTTTTGGAGTGCCCTTTGAAGTGACATGGAATGCACAGGATACCTGCCTATTCATTTAGCCACTGATAAGGTCCTAATTAGCACAGCACTCAGAAACTCCCATATAGTGAAGTATAGAAATAACTACGGCTTTTACTTCCTTCCTTTGCAGCTGTAAGTGAAACAGCTTTTAGGGGTTTTGCTTTTGACCAATGTGTGCATTTGGTGTACTTGTAAAGGCCTCACTAAGTGAAAATAAAATAAATAGATCAACAGTCACAGAAGAAAAACCTGTTTTTATTGCTGGGAAGTACTGGATTCAGCACTCATCTGAGTCATGAAGGGAATTTCTGTGGGTTTAGGTCAAGCTTCACTTACAAACTCTGGCCTGCAGGCTAGCACTCTCTTCAGTTCAATGTAACACAGCTGGCAGAATGAGTAATGATTGCTTCTCTGTCCAGGATTGGACCATCAGACCCTTAAATCCTAAAGTTTATTCCAATGAAAATGTTCCAGTCCACTGAAGTGCCTCCTGAAAGCAAAGCTGCAGGATCAGGCCCTTCAATTTTGAAAAATGACATTTAATATGGACAGACAAAGGCACTGGACAAGAACACAGTGACTCTCTGTATACCTGGAGGAGGGATAGTAGTACAAAACAAGCTTTTCTTTAACCACAACGGCAATCTTCTAACAGCAGCACCCACTCAAAAGCATAGAACTCAGAGGCTGATAATCATCTTTCAGTTCAGGTTATTGCATGCAATTTTTCACATTCATTCAGTTTTCTTCATACAGCTCTCAGTAAAGTAACTCCCTTAACAATAAAAGCTTTTATGGCAGCCCATTACACAGGAGAACTAACCACTCCTAGTTTTTTTATTGGCTTCTTGGAATATTTATAGTAGTCTTTGTTCTCTTTGCAAGCTTATGCATTTGGGTGTGTATGAAGATTTTTCTTTTTTTTTTTACTTTGGCAATTGGTTTTGACAGTGAAGTACATTTATTTTTACATCTGTAAGGCGTTAAAGTTTTATATTTGTTTTCCTTTAGGTATTATTATTGGCATCAAGAGCAAACATTCTGTCTGCTCCTCATTGTTTAACACTTGAACATTCACTGCTGTAGAATTTTCAAGTTGCCACCATGGTACCTCTTCTTGATAAACTGGTTACAGTCTGCACACAAAGGAATTATGAAATTTGACGCCATACTAAAAAATCAAAGAATTTACTTGGTGTCTAAAGGGACAGATTAAATTTCTACTTCAATAATTTGAGAGAAAAATCTCACATTAAAACCACAGATTAGCATTCTTGTAAGAATCATCTCAGCAGCAACTGAAACTGCTATGTCTTATTTCTGCATAGCATTTTGGACTCAGGATGATCCCAAAACTTTACACAAAGCTTACACAGAACTAAAAATGGTCCCAAATAGAGTCTGGCTTTGAATATCTCTCTACTGGTTTTCAAAGTTTTTAATTTAATTCTATATTCTTTCTTTCATAAACAACAATATTTTATTGTTTACACCATCTTCATGAAAATCATATTGAATATTGTAATCAGTGGAGGAATTCAAGATATATATATGGCTTTTCTTTATTTTCCAGTATAATGAAAGAAGAAATTTACTAATCAGACTGATGGAACTATTGAAATTAGAAGGAGAATTATTTTCTCATTTGTCATTTCCAGTACGGAAAATAATCATTGTACTAAAAGCTAAAGGAATGCAAATAATAAATAGTAATATTAATCATCTATTGAAAAGCTTCTTGAATTTATTATACACATACTAATTGAATAACTAATAAATAATCAAAAGAATCCCTTTCTTTTTGATCATAAAATTATTAAAGAAATCATTATTAAAGAAAAATAAAGATTCAGATTACTGATATGAAGTTTTTATAGCGTTCCTAATAAATACAAGAATGTTGTAATAAACACATTTTCCATGGTATCTTTCACAGAGATTTATTTCCCTGAAGCTTTGTTGCTGCTGGAATGCTACTAGGTAGGTGAAAACTTAATTTTCTTATTATTATCTTATTAGCTTGTTATTAGCTTATTATCTAATAATACCAAGCAAGTTATTTGGACCTTGATAATGTATAAACTCTGTTTTACTGTGTTGACTTGGGGAAGTTTCTTTTAATGGCTTTATTAGGTGGGTATATCCCCCCCACTCTGGAGCTATAAAAATGCCTCATTCCACTGCAGAGACTGGTGGGGTTTTTATGGGGGAATAGCGATTGTGGTGTTATCCATAAATCCAGATTTGGGAAGGCCCCACAGGCTCACTCAGGGCAGTCCTCATCCTTTCTACAGGTGAAGGTTTCAGGCCATTTCTTGAGCTCCCCCTCTCCCTCTTGTTTCCTATTCCTTGGGAAGACACATCAGGCTTTTAAGTGACAGTCTTCATCTCCTACAAGCTCAGAGAGAGCCTTGGCTCTGCAGGCTCGTGAGTCAGGTCCAACAGCTGCTGCCTGATGTAGGGCTGAGTCTGGGGGAAGACCTCATGTGACGCCCTGAGCTAGTCCCACTACTCGCAAAGAGATGAAGTCCAAAGAAAACGGAGTCAGCAAGGACTAAGCATTTTCACTGGCCTATTTCACCTACCAGATGTTCACAGGTCCTGTGGAAAGCTTTTTGTCCCTGTTTTGAAACATGTTGCTCAGGCTTCAACCAAACCTGGTCATCGCAAGACAGCAGCTGCCCTTCAGCTGTAAGAAAGGCCTCAGAGTGAAAGTAACTTTGGTGACGTGAGTCATTTCTATGGTGACCTACCTCGTCATCTCAGGTTTTGCTTGCAAATTGCTATTGACTGCTCTCTTCAAGACCACTGGAGTACCTGACACTTCACATCTGTTTCACCATGTCTAAATGGAGAGAAAAAGTGTAATTGTGTGAAAAAAAGCCCTGAAAACCTATAGGAACCTTGTCTATGGGAATGAATCTTGTTCCCTGCCCTGCTCCAGTGAACACAGGAGACCACACACCGTTGTACAGAGAGGTGACAGACCTCACTGACAGCAATCTGCCACTTAGGTGTGACAGGAGCTTCAGAATGAGACACACTGTGTGTGAGGAGTCAGCACCCATGTGAACAAATAGGAAAGGTGTTGGCAAGATGTAGCTGGTACTGGGGAAAACAAACAGCATGGCAAGTTGTTTCTTCTCTGCATTGAATACCATGCCAGGTCCTTGGTCCTATGGTTTAAGGTCTTTAACTAGTCAGTCTCCAGCTGTGCTTGTCCAAGACAATGTAGCTCAGAGCACACAGATGGAGCCTTTTTGCAACGCTACAGGATAAAATGTTGCAAGGTACAGTGTGAGTTTTGGTGAAAATGAAGCAGTGAAGACTTAACCACCACAACTGAAATGGGGAGTGATAGTGAGAAAAAAAAAACGAAAAATAAAGAAATATCTTATTCAGGTTTTCCTATTAGCAGAACTCTGTGATAATGACCTTTGTGAAGGACTCACAGGGATTGTATGAAGTGCCTCAGCATCGCTCATTTTATGATGCAGTTTATGCAAAAAAGTATCTGTATCCTATGATAATAATAGTTGTAAAAAATAGCCATGATACCCATGCCAGACAGCAGATGAGACAAATTGGCTTTGGAAGGAATAATCAGCATCCCTTAACTCAACGTATGTTTCAGCAGTGTGAAAGAAGCATATAAACAAAACCTTAGCTTGGATATCAGTATACAGGTTAACTGCAGGCATTTTCATTTTACCATTGCACCACTCTATGTATTCAGCCAAACATTTCTAAAAGGATTGTAAACTCCTTCCTTCTTGTTTGAATTCAAATTCCTAGAAATTCAAACTGCTAATGCAGGGTAAAATTCAATAAGCTTTGCAAACTGCTTAAAATTATGCTATAAATATTATTTAGACATATTTGTAGGCTTATGCATGATAAGTCTATGAAAACAATAGCAAAACACTGTTTTTATTCCTTCAAACATTTTTAATTTTCATCATGCCATTACATTTTTTCAATTGAAGTGAAACACAGCGAGATTAAAAGAAAGCATAATTGGGCTTGTTTGAAATTATTTCTCTGAGACTTGAAGAAAGAAAAGTGAAAAAAATGCATTAGAAGTCAGAGTTAGAAAGAAGTCAGGGAATATATAACCTTTCAAGATTTTTAAAATGTAAGGCATAAATAATGTTTGTTTCTTGGTAAATAGCAATCATATGCATAAAATGGGAATAAGCTGTAGAAAGAAATAAATCAGAGAAAGTCTATTCAACTGAAATCCTAGGAACTTTAATGTTGTGGAACACTGTTGGACTGCTTCAGTTTTGCAAGTGCTTTATCTCAGCTGAAAGGTGAAATTAGCAGCTTTCTCAAAACCCTGGGAAGCTATTGTGTCAATGCTACACACTGGAGACCACTGTTTGATGCCAATGCCACTAGTTTAGATGAGCACTGCAATCAGGAGTATTAGAAGGGAGTTGGTGAATTGCGTTGCATGAAGCAGTGGAGCTACTTACAGACAAAAGAGCTGAATGGGGTTTTATATATGTCTATAAGAATATAATGAAGTCAAACATACCAAACGTGCAGCTGAATTCAGCGACATTAAAGTAACCAATGTAGAAAAGAAGTTGGGGAGAGAGGTGAGATGAGGGAAGGACATCTGAATAAAAGAATTAGTTAATAAGAAGAATTGTAAATTCAGACACAGCTGGACCATTCCCTGAAATATTAATACTGTGAGGATTGATGTATTGAACGTGTCTATCAGAAGCTACTGCTCATAGTTTTCTGCACTTTAAGAGGTCACATAGTTTGTACACTTTAATTTGAGGAGGATATTACCTCATCTTATCCAACAATTTACCCAATAAATTTTTTTCTTTCTTTCTCTTTCTTTCTTTCTTTCTTTTTCTTTCTTTCTTTCTTTCTTTCTTTCTTTCTTTCTTTCTTTCTTTCTTTCTTTCTTTCTTTCTTTCTTTCTTTCTTTCTTTCTTTCTTTCTTTCTTCCTTCCTTCCTTCCTTCCTTCCTTCCTTCCTTCCTTCCTTCCTTCCTTCCTTCCCTCCTTCCCTCCTTCCCTCCTTCCTTCCTGTCAGCAAAGCATCTTTAGAAAACTTCTAACCTTGAACCAGCTTGTGGTCTTTTTTTCATTTATGTCAAGCTAAAATGACTGCTTACAGGTATATATCTGTTTTTCATATAATCTATTATTTTTTTGGTGGGTTTTTTAGGGTGGGTTTTTGTTTTTTTTTTATTTTTGCTTTTTTTCACAAATGTAGAACAATTGAAAACATTCTGTGAAAAGCTGAAAAATTTGTATATATTTACTCGTGTATGAAAGCATAGAAGTATCATATTCTAAAGATCATTATCAGAAAAGATAAGATATAAAACAATTTTTCTGTAATGTGATGAAGTTTATGAGAATATCCCCAGACAATTCATTAGTTTTAAACTGACATGAAAATCAATTAATTTTAATAGGTAATAACAGATTATGTGTTTAATAATTCATCTAATTTCATGAGGCAAAGTGAATTAGACAATGCAATGTAAATCTAATAGCAGTTGTAACCACATAATCTGACTGTTTGTCAAGAGCAAAGCATAGTGAAATGATCAAGAATTACACAGATAGAAAAACATTAATTGTGTGCAAACGGAGTGACAGTTTCTTGTAACCCTGAAAGCCTGTGAGTTCAGTGCAATTATTTCTATTAGATCTTTCCCTAAAATCATTCTGTATCGTTAATTAGGTATTCATATTAAGCAGGCAAATTAATAAACAATACGAAATAACTTTCCCATTATTTTTTTCAATTTAGACATGCTATGCAATTGATAGAGATTTTATAGACTGAAACTACGTGAAAATTGTTTTATAGTCTGCATTAATTAATCAATAATGGCCCTGAGAGCTGGCATTTCTGCCTGTTAATGACCAGCTGAAAGAGTTGAGGACCCGACGTCGAGCAGGGGGCCCTTAACCCATGCGGTCATTCACGCTGGAGAAATGCCCGACCCCCAGGTCACTGTTGCTGTTTATCGAAGCCATAATAATTGTTATGGTTAGTTTTCCATGCACACAGAGCAGTCATGTGCTTTCCATCTGAGTGGTATTTATTTCAGGTTGAGGAAAAAAACAAAATGGGAAAGAACAAACGTGAGGCCTTGACAAGCACAATGGCCGGTCTGGGTGGCTGTGCGCAACAGACGGAGGGTGAAGCACCAGCTGGGAGATCACGGCCATCTCAGCTAATGTGTCACAGGACACATGATTATGTTGATGCACAAATATTATATAAAGAGCTTTTCCTTTCATATATACAATATGAAAGGTTTGAAAATATACATGTTGAAATGCATGTTGCCATGGATACGGATCTGCCTTTTAGAGCAATAGTCCCTTTCACTTGGTAGTGACACTGTACTAACCTATAGAATCAAGGAACATCACACCTCCTTGTGTTAATATGAGAAAAAAATATGAAAAACTCTTCAGAAATACTCAAAATGCTTTTCTTTTCACAACAAAATACAAAGGAATAAAGGCCAGGTTGAATGGGGCTTTGAGCAAATTGGTCTAGTGGAAGGTGTCCCTGCCTATGGCAGGAGAGTTGGAACTAGATGATCTTTAAGGTCTCTTCCAACACAAACCATTCTATTATCCTATGAATCAAAACTTTGTATGTGATTTTTCTTGTTTATAATGTAAAGAAAAAGTCTTGTTAGTGTAATTTAAGCCAAAAAATGTGGTCTGGCCTATAGCACATGAGTTCCCATCCCTCTCTTCTTTACCAACAGCTGGGATTTGAGGCACATAGGCCAGGACAGGCCATGAAGAAGCTGACAGGGCAGGGTGTGAAAATCCACCACCTATCTATGCCAAAGGGATGGAAGATACTGATTCTCCACACATTCTACCAAAAGCAGAAAAAGCCCCCCTTACCTCACCTTTGAAGAGCACATTTGACACATTGAATAGAAAGATGGAAGAAGCAGGTTCTGGACATCATCCTGGAATTGCAGATCTGGACAGGAGAGAACAGTATTCACATTGCAGGCTGAAAAGACTTCCTAGCAATCCTAGTCACTATCTTTTGTGAGTCCTCTCTTCTATACCCACTTTTGCCATTCAAGCAACATTGCCTGTTGTGTGTGAAGGAAAGAGAGACTTTTACACTGTAGTTGGCTCTTGGAGACATGAAGTCACAAAACTTTACTTTTATACCTTGAATTAAGGTGAGGAAAGAAAACCTTAAGTTCACAGTCTGCTGCTTGTTCCTACAGATTTGGAGAAAGGAGAGGAGAAGAAAGAAAAGAGGAGCCTCCTTGGTTGCACATGCCCCACAGTGCACTCTTTTTGGGATTTCAACTCTATTAGTTGTACAGGAGGAAGCACAACAGAAATGTCAAAATAGGAAAAAGATACATACATAGGCTGAACAAAGAGGAAGAGAAAAACAGATACCACAAAAAGAAAACAGATCATCATCAAACTAGATCATGCATTGGTCTTCTCTAGCATACACCTGCCTGTTTTCCGCCCATGTGCCAAAGAGCCTAAAGGAACTGGCTGCTTCTGAACTTCATTCAAGGCTCATCAAGGCATATGCAGATCAAGTGTAGTTTCTTGTATGCTACTGCTTAAAACAGTGCACATAGGTGCAGTAACCCAAGGCTGGTCAGAGGACTTCCATGAGAGTTGTAATGAAATCTAAGTTTCACCAAAACTTTTGTTTCTGGTTGTCAAAAAGTAGCTTGATATTCCTGGCACACCCATTACCTCTAATATGCTTACCAACCAACTGACAGTTCACTCTATGACCACAACCATGAAGACTTTCAGATTTTGTAGGACATCCAGCATAAAAAACCTTGCTGATCACACTTCGGTCAGCTTCTAGTTCCTGATCCACTCCATGCCAGGAATAAATCATCTTGGTTGATACAAAGAACAAATTTTCTATTTTTATAACCAGGAATTCTGGGAGATTTCAATAAAACTAGCATTGGCAAAAAACCCCACAGGAATAGGTGTTATTAAAAATGTTTCTCTGTCTGATCACTGCTACTGTTTTGGAAAATAAATGCTGTTTACTGATCTGTCGTGTAATGCAGTGAGCTAACCGAAAATACAGACTATACCTGGCACTGTCTCAGAAACAGTTTTTCTTAGCTAACTGAATGCACCTGAGCAACTTAATTGTTAAGTACTTGGCATTTGCATGCTTAAAGTATGTTTTCCCATGTCTGTCAGTAAAACACAAATTTGCTAAAAAGAGAATTGTTAATATTTAGGCTGACAGTGTTAAAAGCAGACATAGGAAATATGAAAAACAGAAATACTTTACATTTCAAGAAGCCATAAATTCAACTAGAAATATTTTCATTGAAAAGGCTAAAAATTTGGCAATTAGTGTTATGATTCAGTCCTTGTAGCTTCTTATGCCTTCAATCGTTCTAAAACCTGGCACTAGAGTACCCACAGAAAATCTGAGCAAATTGTCTCAAAGTCCTTAAGGAATTTAAAATAAACGCTTAAATGAATCTCTCACTACTGGCATGCAACAAATGCCCAGATGTATTCATAGTGATGCGCCCAATTAAGTTTAGAAGAATTGCATGAGTTCAGTTTCAGCAGATTCCTATTGATTCTCCTAGTTAATAAACAGTTAAAGGATGAAGTGAGTTTTTAAAAAATATAAGTGCTTTAAAGGTGGTAGAGAGGAAAAGCATAGTACTAAGTGGTCATGTGGCTAGTGCCATTCATCTTGGTAGTGACTATCTGTCAAAAGTGGCAAGAGCCCTGTTAACAGCCATGACCTGTGCTGTAATGAAGGGAGAGTGCACAGCAAAGTGTCCATTATCAGGCAGTTGGGAGCAGTAAATTGGTGCAGTTTGCCTCAATCTTGCAGCCAGTTGAGATGTAAGATAGGTGGGGATCAGCAAGCAACAATTTTATCCTATGATCATTTTTGTCAGATCGTATCAGAGTAGGAACTTACTCAGATTCATTATTTCAATTAAATAAGTTCCCTCATTAAATGACCACTGCCATGAACGTTTTCTGTGGTTCTGTATTTATAATTGCGTAAACACACCTGCTAATATTTGGACAGGGAGCAGTGATGGAGAAGCAGTAAGGTAAGCGACACATTAAGATGATAGTCAGCTACAATCAAACAAATCTTGCACCCTCTCAACAGGGCTAACAGCTCGCAATAAAATAGGCAACCTCTGTTACCTATACACTAACCTGAGGTGCTTACATTCAGTTCTAACTATGAAAATTCATTTCAGACTGTTTGCAAAGCAACAAAGCATTCAAGTAAAATTCCACTTCTGTTCAATCCCATGCAAATGAATTGATGCTGTTACCACTTTCATGGGGAATGAGTTCAAAACTCCAGGTGATGCGCAATGTCTGCTCTTGGGTGCATGGAGATGAAGAATTCTGGATGAACTCTTAAACTACCAGGCAGACTTAACCCTTAGGGACCCCCCAGTAAACCAGACAAGCAAAGAGAAAACAAATGTACTTGTCACCACCATCCATTCAGAGCTTTGCAGCAGCAAAAGCCTTTCAGATCAGCCCATCTGCTCTCCAGACACTGGACGTATTTCCCTAATCACATGTTGTCCCTATTCCTACCCCATAACCTAAATAAGGAGTACTAAAACTTCTGTAATTCCTGTAATTCTGTACAGCACTTCATTATACATCTCTGCCAAATTCTTCCCCTATTGTGAGAAATATGTGCTTTCCCTGCCAGCTGCCAGACACACAGGTAGTTTGGATGATGGGCAGAGAGGTAAAGTTCATGTCCAAATAGCATCATATTGCAAATGGTCACAGCTTTACCCTGTTCCCCAAAGACCCCACAACATCACCTTCCTCATGTGGGTCAGTGCTATAAATTGAATAGCAAATGTGGGTTTTTCTTTCCCAGATGGATGCCTTTTCTCTCTCTTAGTCTATGTCAACAGTGCGACATCCAACTCAAAAGCAAGGACTCAACTTCTGTGATATGTTACTAGAGACTAACAGAAAAAAAAAGAAAAAAAGAAAAAACAAAACAAAACAAAACAAAACAAAACCAAAAAAAAACAAACAAAAAAAACAAGCAGCTTTTGCAACATTTAAGGAGTTGCACTTTCATTTTGCCTACCTCAGCAGGTTTTTAAATTGGATAAGGGACCAGGGAAAATGTGCCTCAACTCTCCTTTTGTTGACTGTTTTATATTTTTCACTTCAGTGCCAGAGGAAGATTTCAGAGCTGGAAAGAAGGGGAATATTTTGGCCCTTTGAAGTCCTCACCAGCTGGTCCAGTGAGGACCAGCTACAAGGATGGGCAAGCTCAGGTGGCTACCTGAGCTGGTAAATGCAGGGATGAGTTTGGGTAATGGTAACAAATAGAGATGATGAAAACAGATTAAAAATGTAATTAAAGTAGAGGTTGGGGTATAATGTAGAATGTGGATCTCTCCCCTAGCCCCAAAATATCTCCTTCACAGTGCTCAGGGCACAAGTTTAAAAAGCTGCTGATAGTCCTTAAACAAGTAGGGGATATGTAGTAAGGAATGCAGAAAAGGTTTAATAACACTAGCAGTTCTCTGGATATTTTGATAGATTTTAGAATAGCTGATAGAAACAGGATCTGTTTATCCATTTTAGACCTTTACCTCAAGTTAAGGGAAAAAGAATATTAAAAAAAAAGAACAAAAAAACCCCAGTGACAGCACTAAACTATCCCAGGGTACAATACAGGTTCAACCAGATAACAACAGGATGAAAAAAATAGACTGAAATGCAGATCTAATCTGTCCAAAAGTAGGGTGAAAATTAATTTCCCTTCATATATTAGCACAAGCATGACTATACAGTGAACTCATGCTGATGCTGGGATCCCCACCTGCAGGTGTGCTGAGATTGCTTCTCCATTTTTACTTTGCTGCAAAGCTGTCAGCATTTCTTACACAACTTACCTGTGCTAATTATCAGGGCTACCCAAGCAATAATCAGGATTTTTATGTCCTAAGTATTTGGGTTGTATAAGGCCTGCAGAAGAGTTTTCCCCTTGTAAAGTGGTGTTAGTCTTTCTCACAGGTTGCAATGTATTACTAGAAACATGGAGCTAGAGGCACAATAGTGAAACAAAAGTGATGAAATCAGCACTGTTCATATAGCAGGTAAAAATTCATTTTAGAGGGGCTGGAACCATCTGTTACTACCTGTATAATGGGACTTCTTACAACTTGGCAGCTAAAACCAGGCTGTAAAGGGGGAGTAAAAGCTGCAACTTTCTCTCAGTGTCTTTGCAGGGTGGTGGGAAGTGAAGGGAAATAAAATTGTCTACGTTAGTTGATACACAGGCAAAACTGTAATTTTGGAGGGGGGGATTGTTTACCTTAAAAGCTGTGTAAATCAGCTTGAAACTGAATTAAACAGGTGGCTGACCACCTGTACATAATGATTAACTGTGCTTACACAATAATTTATGGGAAAATACTGTGAAACCCTGATAACATCACATCTGCTACTGCCGTACTATTGTGCAGAATGTTTGTATTTCTTATTTCTTTGAAAAAACAATTAGGTGTTGCTGACCTTTCTTCCCTGTGTTTTGCATTGAGGTAAAGTGCTTGCACCAGAAAGTTTAGAATTCTTTCTACTGTTATAAGTTTTGAAGTATCATATTTGTGCATATTTCACCATTTGAACAAAAATTTTGTAATTTTATGTACTGGAAAGTACTTGAATTAGTCTGATAAACCAGTACATTTTTAGCATTAAAACTATTATTGGACACCTTACTATTTATAAGGCATTTAAAATTGCTCCTCTGCATATATTTAGACATGCTGGAGTTTTCTTTACCTTTGAGAATACTATAAACAAAATGCTTTGACCTTTATTTAAATTCTAATTTATGCAAGTAGAATCATATACTTGCCAGACACTGTTTTAAGCAAGGAGTACCTTTAGGTCTGTGAATTTACACTGTCAGAAGCAAAATCAGAATGTGACTTTGACTTTGGCATGGCATTTGTTGCCACTGAGGAAGTTAAAGCTGCATATGAAAGTACAGTTTAACCCAACACTCATGAATTTTGGCTGGTGCAATCACCACACCAGTCATCCATCCAAACCCTCAAGTGAAAGGCTATGAAAGAGCTCCAGAGTCCATGCAGGTTTACAAAGGAGAAGGTGAAATTCATATCAGCTTATTATACATAGAGCTGAAGACAAATGATTACGGACTTGTTTCATGAGCTTTTCATCTAGCCCTCTTTTGAAAGGGCTTCAGATTCCTTCAGTGAGATGTGGCAGTTCCCATCTTATTGTCACTTCACCCATTCACTGGCAGCATCCAGCTGTATCCAACCTCAATTGCAGTGGGAGAATTCAAGTTTGGTGACTTTCTTACATAGAATGCTTGAGTTCCTGCACAACTGAGGGTACTATAAAATGCTTGGGAATGGCATATCAGATTCAAGGGATTAGAAAAAATAGTAACAACCATACATTTTTTTAAAATACTGTTAATATTATTCCATTTATATCACAGCAGCATGTTCAATTCATTGTACATTTACATGTCTGAATAAAATCAATCCAAGAGATCTCAAATTCTTCATTAGCTGTCTTAAATTCAAACCCTGAAGGTACATACAAAACTACTTTTTTGTTTGTTTCACGTCTTCATTGAAAAAAGAATCTCCAATTGCAGCCACACTTCTTTTCCTAGAAAAATATAAAAGAGAGTAATAAAGCTCTTCTGCTATACCATAAAAAATTATACAATTTTACTGAATTATTCCTAGTAACTAATATTAGAATGCCAACAGACAGATTCTTACTGTCCATACCCCTAGAGAGACCTCTTAGGCGAATGACAAAAGGAATCTTAAGGTTTATGAGAATGCTGCTTGTAAACTCTAGGTTATCTGAACAGGTCCAGGATTCCCCTTGAACCCAGCATCCATGAAAAGAGGACACATATGGGCCTCTTCATCAGGAACAATACACTTCTCATAGAGTTGCCTGCATGCCACTGTGCCTGTTCTGTTATCCACAGCTCCTGTTTCTGTGTTGCTGGTTCTCTGCATTCACAGTAGAACAAATAACATAACTATCAGTTAGGAGAGCTTCAAACACCAATTGCAGTGGCAACATTTCTAGTACGATTAAAATTCTAGCCTAACTCACATTTGATTTGGGGAGTCACTACTTCTTAACAGGATAAATGGAAGAATCCATTGAAAGAACACATAACATGTATTTTCTGTCTCCAGCTGAGTCTATATAGTCAGCTGGCCTCTGGACCCTTGGATTTTATATCTATCCCATCACTTTCCAAGCTATAATTCACTCCTTGTCTTTCAGCACTATGCTAACATGAACGGGCTTTTTTTTACCACACAAAATCCTCTGACAAATACATTTGATGACTCATAATTGTTCTGCTTTGTTTCTTGCAGGGATGCCAAGAGCATTATGTCCATTGCACAGGAGCTGACTGAATTTATTAACACTTACCATTAATATTAACCATATCCTTTCATTTTAAACAAAAAATCACCACCACCATTGTGAAGGATTTCTTTTTTATAAAAATATAGAACAGATGTAAATCTAAAATAATCCACTCAAGCAAGAAAAAGACTAGAGGGAGAGGCCTATCATCCTTAATAAAGCACTGATTTGAAAGCCATGTTTGCCCAAAATCACAGTTCTGTCCCTTCTCTTTTTGGATGCCTCCACCTGATCAAATTTTGGAGAGAAGATTGCCTGAGCATGGATTGCAGGTTGAGTCTCTTCTGAGATAATTTCTTTCTGTTACACAAAAGGTAGAAAAGGTCCTGCTATCCTGGCATTCCATTTTAGTTTCTAAATAACACACATTGTGTGAATTTTTCTCTTCTCCACATTTAAAGAAGAGGTTAGTGTCTGGAGCACCCAGCACGCACAACACACTTATGCCCTGTCCTCCCACAGAGATCCCCCTTTTCTCTTGAAACTGGCATGGCAAATCATTAATTGGCTGCAACACAAAATGTGCAGCAAAAAATATGCCTGTAATGTAGCAGCTCTGCTTGGATTGAAAAGTATTCCCTTCACTTAAATCTCCCAAATTCTAGTACACCATCCTTTATAAAAAGTAAGATCTTTTTATTTCCTCTGTTTCTGTGTTGTTATTGCCTCACTTGATGTCAGACATCATGCCAACAGGAAATACTGGCAATTCTGCTTTTAGGTAATATAGATATGTCTTTATTGTTATTGTTTTTTAATACAAAGAAGAAATTACTGTGCTTGTTTTGGCAAATGTAACTGATGACAAACACTCATAAGCTGCAAGAATTTGAAGTAGGAGAGAACCCAGGACATAGACGTAGGCATCACCTTCTTCCACTTTGCAGAGCTGTGTCTACTTTGGTGGGGCATTCATCCCACTGTTCATTCATCCTGCCCATGATCTGCAGAAACATAAATAAATAAAATCACAGTTTAGTTCAGATTTTGACCAGTGTTTCCTTTTTAAAACAGTTTTGTTACTTCTGTTTGGGGTTTGATTTTTTAAAAAGTATCTGGGCTCATCCCCTACCACATTTTCTGGTTGCCATGAGGGCTGATGCAGAGAAAATAAACACAGGCTCATGGAGCTGCTCCATGCACCATCCCTTTCCCAGATACCTCTGGTGGGCAGGTATTCTGCATCAAAGTGTACAATAATTCACATACAAACACAAATGCTACAATACAAATATTAGGAGCCAGGGGTTTTGTTATGGTTCCTCGTTATTTTTTCCAGACATCACCAGGTCCCCAAAGCAGTATATTGAACAGTAACCTCAGCTGGCACTGGGACAAATATTTCTCTTGCTAGCTAAGATTCATCTCATCTGACTGTAGATGTCCCAGAGACAGATGCTGAAGTCTACACCAGTTATTCCTGGTTTCCTCTAAAGCTAGAGAAGATAAAGAGGAGCAGCGTCCACAGAAGGGACTTATTTCACACAACTTAAACATTTTCCTTAAGGTGGAGCAAACTTCTATTGGAATCATCTTTTACTCCAGCTTAATTGTAGAAAGAGCTAAGGATGACAAAGACAAACTTAGACACTCAGCTTTAGAGATGCCAAAGAGAGAAAAATAAATTCCCAAACTCCCTAAATCCCCCAGACTCATAGTCCTAAAGAATACAGAGAAATTCTGAGAAAGTGCTGAATGATGAAAAGTTGAAGGCAAGCCCCAAATCAATCTATTACACTTTAGTCATCTTCATGAGCCTTGGAGGTCTTTATGAAGAATTTCTTTGAAACTATATTAAAAGAGAGGTCTAAAATGAAGGCTGGTATGAACAGCCAGTAGTTGCTGACAACGAGGAGAATTAATCTGTCTTTCACTGGATATTTTCCAGTAATTGCTCATTTTAAATCTGAGTGATTTCTTGATAACACACAAAAAGATTTTTTTTCTAAAATGATCTCTTTAGCTGATGATTTAGATGAGACATTTGTTTGCATTTGGTGCACTCATTTTCTTTCATATTCGGAGACTAAGTTCCTGCTGCCAGCACATGAGTTCCTATCTCCATGTCCCTAACAAAGACATTTAACAACAGATAAGTTTTGATCCAGTTTTTTTCAATTCTGCCTTTAGCATACAGTCACCCAATATTATAAATTAGGTATTGAATGATGTTAAAATGTAACAGCACTTTTTTCTGGCTCTTCATATAAAAAAATGTTGGGACCATCTGCCTTACAAGCCTCTTGAACCAAAGACATTAATCTAAGATTTTTGTTAGTGAGTTCTGGTGAGCACTGGATTTATGAAATCAATAAGAAACTGAAAAATGTTGCAATATACTGGTTAGGACAGATGTTAAATCCTTGAATCTATGACTCTTTATATGATGATCAAGTTCTGCATTTTAAAAAATATTTTTATTTACTTTTTCTGTATGGAATAGGTCTTGGTGTTGCATGGTGAGTCTGATAGACTGGAGAACATTGCCATAACATAGTTTGTTTCTGGTAGTCTTACCAGGGTGACTCAGTTGTTCTACATTTTGTGCCTATTATTTCTGATCTGGATCCCACTGCCCAAGGCTACACTGAGGAGCAAGGAGATGGTCCTGAGGATTTTCCCATTACTCTATACTTTATTTAAAATAAATGGCTATATGCATGCTGAATACATCCACTTCATACTACCTTCAATCATCCTAAACAGGAGTTTATTGCCCCATACTCCTTTGACATGAATTTTAGACTTCAGCTAATGCCACTTGAATCTATCAACATTGCCAACAAGATATACCTTCAAAGAAAATATTTGAGGCAGACATCATGCCTCCCTTTACAAATGTTTCCTTTACATCCTCAAACAGATGCTATTTTCTATGTGGCCTTTTAAGCAGAAGTTCTGTCCTTTGTGTGCAAAGTAGAACTGATCCTTGCAACTACATTTGCTCTAAACAGAAACACCTCAGTTGTGCTTCCCTTCCTCCTTTGTCACAGATAGGACAATAAATTAGCACCCACCTATATTTTTTGGCATCTTTAACATAGGAATTCAAAGAGGCAGTGATCACCCATGTCTTTTATATGGAAAAGAACTCTTGTCCAGCTAAATACTGGCTACGGGGGAGATTGTCCTGAAAAATTTAAACTGTTTTGTGAAAAAGATTGCAAATCATTGTGACAGTGTAGTCACAAAACATTTGACCTTATGCTTTAGCTATTTGAAAGACTAACAAATACCTACAGGAGGATGCTCACTAATGCAATAAAATCTCTAAGAGATAGAGTCCACTTTGTTGTCTCATAATTTTGGCCCATAGGAGGTTTTAATTGTGTTAGGGATACCAAGGTCCCATACTACCAGAAGATGAGTTTTTAAATCATTTCTTACGAGTCTGGTTCCAGACTTCCCATTTTGAACACCAAGCTCACAAGAGAGGTCTGGTTTTGGGCTTTTGGTTAAAAAAATGCATGGCTCTGGAGTATCAGGAAAGGTCTGCCCTATGCAAGGATGTGTGGTACACAGATTCCCATGAAAGCATTGGCCAGGCTACCTCAACCCTAGAAAGTTGTTTGTGGAGACCTGTGCTTGGAGTTAGTGGGTTCTGTTGCAGGCAGTTTTTAGTAAATCAAGTAATTGTGCACAGACAAGTCAAGCAGTTTATTGCTGCTTTGAGAGTTACTGTTGCCTATTCTGCTTTTGCCAGAGACAAAAAAAACAAGTTGGCTGGTGCTTCTGAGAAAGACATCAAAGATGTGCTTCATCCTTTCAGCCTCCCTCACTCCTGCCATGCCTTCATTCCTCCAGCAGCAACAGCAAAGTTCTAATGAAGGTCTCTCGTTTTTCAGAGCTCTCCTCTTCCCAGGCCAGGAGCAGTCTGGCTCCCAGCCCCTGGCTGCAGGTCTTAGCTGTGCTGATGAAATGATCTGAGCCAGCCTTTCCCCACACAGTGTTACTCTGAGCCGTGTACATGACACACATCTGTCTGGAAGAAGCTCTACTGTGGAATGCAGAGATGTGCCCTCAAAGACACAAAGAGTTAAAGCAGTGTAATTTTCCAAATAAAACTAAAGGCAGTGCATCATTTTTTTATAAGCTATGGCAGGCTGTGTGACACCATGTAATTTTTGAGGAATTTTATACTTTGCAAGAAAACAACAATAGCCTGTGTCTTTTTAAGACTGTTTTTTCCTGCCAAAAGCACCTATTTGTTTTGTTTTGATTGCAGTAGAAATATTATGGTGAAAGCACTTAACGATGGTTACAAAGATCCTTTTATTTTACCTTGTGAAAGGACATTTCAGAAGTTTACCAGGCATATTCATCTCAAGTGAATGAAAAATACTCTGCACTGTAGATTTGCTGAAGTAGACCCTACAGAAATAAATGCAACAGTAAAACATTAGTCAGCATTAACACATGCAAAGTATCCCAAACCCTTCTATGGCCTATTTGGTAAATCAGCAACTGTGTGGCATAGATAGACAAAGGCAGGAACTTTTAGGGTCCTCATTCTACAAAGAGATGGTATGAGATGGCAGCTCAAGCCCCAGCTCTCCCTTGCTGGCTAGCTGCATGTGTTGAGAACCACAAGCAACATCACAGAGTCTGATAAAAGAGAGACATCTGCCTTGCAGACACTCATGAAAGGGATCCCTCCAAAAAATATCACGTCTGCTTGGAAGTACAATCCCCCTTTGACATCCCAGCTGGAATAATGTGCTTATGCTTCAGAACTTGCAGAGAGTGACATGTAAAATTAGGCCTAGTATGATTAAAAGACAAAGTCAGGACTGAAATGCACGGTGATTGACCAAAACTAGCTTCTCTTCAGATCCTCTCTTGAGAATGTAACATAACTCAGTCCTGCTGCTTAGGACAGGAAAGTTGAAACAAGCCACCTTTTTAATAAGTCAATTTTCCTTATTTGGTTTAAATAAGAAAACTGGTCCCAGGTGTGGGGTCCCCTTTAGCAGCGAGAGGACTAGGAATAATACCTGGTGTTGATTAATGTGGGAGGAGGTGCTGACCTTACTCAGAGCAATGGATGGGTTTGAGAGCCATTATTCTGTGCTCTGACAAGTTTGGAGGCAGAAGTTTATTGTCACTGAGCTGGTTGCTCCCAGATAACTGGAAGGTTCTGGGAACTTCAGACTGCTTTCCCCAGCCAGGAATAGTTATGAAAACTTGCTGGAAATTCCAGCTTCAGCTCCCTGCCTAATGCAGGAGCCCAAAGACTGAGAAAGCAGCAGGCATACAGGGGGCTGGAGATCAATGCTCACCACCAATGGATTGCAGGGAGGTTTGTGAAATGATTTGAAACTGGTCATCAGTCCCAGAGTTGGCTCAGTCCCTGATCTCGGGGATGGCCTGATAATTGCTTTAGGCTAAATGCTGGAGCTTATTCTCTAGCCATGGTTTCTCCACACACTAGGAATGATTGTTTGCAGATTCACTCCATGGCCACCTCCCCTTTCGAAGGACCACCACAGCCCTGTTGCTCTGTAACCCTCACATAACCCTCCTATGAGGGGAGAACATCTTACTCCAGTTTATTTTCAGCTCACCATCTCATTAATCATTCTGAATTATTCTTCTATCAAAACTATTTATTTTTTTCCACTACTATCTCAGAAGCATAAACCTGTTTTCTGTCTCTGCATAACTGATTTTAATGCTTGCTTTTCTGAAGCACCATACACCAATTTAGTGGAATCCTTGACTACTGCATCTGCTAGTTATTGTTATTGCTACATTGTACTTAACTAGATTTTTAAACTGTTTTCTTATTGATGGCTATTTCAACCCATTCTTTCACATCTATAAAGGAGGCAGTCAACTTTAATAGTAGAAAATGTAAGATAAGTTTCATCTTTTTGAAGAAGAAGTCAAGAAAGCACATTGCAATATACACTCAGATTTCAAAATTACAGAATATAAAAATTGAAGTCTCATGAACTTTAATATTACTAACAGAAAGACTACTTGGTTTTTAATGCCATATTTTTCAAGATGTTATTGAAAAGGCAGTAAGCAGAAGGCATAGCCTGTGTAGACACTTAGGAGCAATGTGTAAGAGCATATGTATCACATAGCTGCTTTGACGGTTAAACAGAGATATATGTTGCACGTGGTTTTTAAAAAAAATCTGAAGTAGATTAAACGTGATTTGCTTACATTTTGGTGGCACTGAGTCGTAGATACATGACTATAGATCCCAGTAGGTACCTAATAGCATCTTTAAACATCTAAAGACAGTTAGACAGCTGTGATGGAGGAGTCCTGCTAAATGGCAACAGAGAACTTTCAAGTTCCTGCTCACCCTTTGCTGGGAGATACCAAAGGGCTGAATTAATAATAGAGTTTGAAATGACATAGAGAGAAAAATAAGGAATGCAATAAAGATTAAGAATTCATGCTTGTATACATATATATACATATGAATGCACACACATATTCAGACCTAAAGTTGGGGCTGTATTTAAGTTCTCATGAGACCAGAATAGAAATAGGAGGCGTTTTATCTGACTGCATGCTTGACTGCCTGAATTATTATAAATGAAGCCTCGGGAGCTCACAGCTGAAAGGATGATCCATTTGCCATGTTATCTCTGCTAAGAGGTGTAAATGAATATGAAATTCACTTCTGCATGACTCCTGAAAATGACAAAGCATTTCTTGTCCAACCATGGAATGAGAAAGACGATCCAGAGTTACTAATGGTACTGACGTGTAATCTTGTCTGACATTCCTCCTACAAGCATTTATTAGTAGTTTGCTGAAGAGAGTACATATGACTAACAGGGGTCAGTTAGTCACTGAGTTTGGCCGAATTTCATATTTGGATTCTGTGAAAGGCTGATCTCTGACTATCTTTGAAACATTTAGATATAAAGTAATCATCAATGGCAACATACAGGGAGAATTAGATTTTGTTTATCACATTTATTTCCTAGCTTACATAAGCACTGCTTCAGCCCAACCCCCAAATGATGAATTTCTTTTCAAAACTTCTTTCAAACTTGTTCTATAGTATATTCTGTTTTCAGGAGGGTAGGGGGAAAGACAGAGGAATGATGAGTGATGGGACAGTTTACCATCCATTTCCCTTTCCCCCTTTTTAATTTCATATTTATTATGAGAGGAAAAAAAGCACATTTCCATCTTGGTCTCTTAAAAGCACGAGGATTAAACAGATATGAAGTATTTTTCAAAAACAAACCCTCAGAATAAACAACATCTGGAACACTGTGCCATCTCAGCTTTCTCATCCACTGGGGTGACAGCAGAAAAAGTAGAAAGATTATCTGCAAGGATTTTAACTCAATCCTGTTCTGATTCTTTGCAGCAGCTCAAAGAGGAGATGCAAGAAATTATTGTAACATAAATCAATTTAACTCATTCCCTCTTGGAAACAGTATTAATGGAGATAGTGCTCTGAGCTGTACCCACAATGACGAGTGGGGGGACAAGAAGAGTGGCTACTTGGAGGGAAGTAGTTGGTGCAGAAGATGTGAAGATCACATTATTTATAATTCAGTGTTTTTTCCACCTCTGACATGCTCTAGTCTGATCCTGTGATCTGCATGCTCTCTCCAAAGGCATTTGCTGTGGAGAGACTAGCAAGTAAAGGCTCAGTAAATGAAAACAGAGAGGAAATCTGCTATAGAAGCACAAACGCCAGCTGAAGTGTTGATGTAACACACTTTGACTGCACAGCCTTGGAAAGTACTCATGTTTATTACCCCAATTCTGAGAACTTTTATAGTGAGTGGCATTTGAAACACCAGGATTTTTTCTTTGTTGGTCTTGCATTCTTTGGGAGCTGAACCTTAAACACTGGTATTACACATCTGAAGTCTGCTCTGAAGTGAGTGTATGTAACCTTAAAGGTTTTTTTTTGGTGCTGGTTTTAGTTTAGTTTTTAGGATTTGGGTTGGGGTTTAGTTTTTGGGGTTTTTTTAAATGAGTTTCATTGTAAACTAAGGCACGTTCTTCTAGGACAGAGGGCATGCTGGAAGTGTTCAATGGGAATTATCATCTCCCATCACTTTTTGCAAGGTACTTGAATGGGTAATTACTGTGGACTCATTCTGAATGTTGGCTGACAGCACTGCTTTTGAAGCATTACTCACACAACATTCACCAAAAAAATTCCAGTTCTTTCAGATTATCTGCTTTCCTATTCTCAACTGGTTGCAGGGAGTCAGCAGGATGTGTTCAGGTCTCCTCCAATAATGATGGATGGATGAATTTATGTTGACACACACTGTGAAGACAAGAGTTACAACAGTATTGAAGTGAATGCAAGTGCTTTAGGTAGTCTTAAAGTCTTTAAGCAGCTTCGAAATAACCTTAGAAGAATCTCCCACTCCTATTGGAAAGGAGTTTTTCTAGAAAGTATCAGAAAATTTAGGAATTGTGCTAGAATTTAATATTTTTTTGTCACAGATGGGGTCTCTGAGATAGAGAGTAGCTAATGAGTAACTTGATGTCATAAAGCAGCTGAGGGGATGGTCATGGAAACCTGCTACCCTTATGCTCAGAACTGTTGTTTTTTCTTCCTAAACAGTTTGCTGAAGCTGCCTCTGCTCTGAGCAGCAGATTGGCCCAGATGACCTTCAGAGACCTCTTCCAACATCAACCACTTGATGGTTCCCTCGCAGTCCCACCATTTTTCTCTGTTTCAGTCACTGGCTTTATGGTTTTGAAAGAAAATATGATAAAGATCTAACAACACTTTATTTGGGTTTTTTAAAGTTAAAATCACCATGCAATGCTTCTCAGTGATGCACTGAGGCTATAGTCTTAGTGTCTTGAAAGTCACACACAAAGAGTGGGTCCTTATGGAGCTTAGATTCACTGCCCTATAGAAAATATGTGTGCTTATGAATGCAAAGTAACACACTTAAATGTTGCAGTGCCAATGCATCCTTCCTAATCTGCCAAGATCTGGGATCTGAGACCTGCTTCAGTGGACATAGATGAGGAGACCTGCTAAAGCATGCAGGAGAAGTGGAGGTTTTGCTTATATATGTCACCATCCTGAACACAGACATCATGTGGTTAAGTCAAAACGAATGAGAAAGCTTTATGACTGCTAAAAGATAACCATGAGATAGAGACTGTAGTGTACATTCAGGTACTAGCATGGTTTCTCCAAAGATTATATTTATTTTAAATAGTATTTTCCTTTTGGTTTAGAGAGCAATCTCTTTAAATTGTGCAAAGAAGCAAGGTGTGGAAAAAAAATTTTTTTGGTCTACATTTTATTACTTCATAATCTGATTAAAATCTACTATGAGGATAATATCTGTTACATCCTATATGTTACTGACAATTTGTATAATCTAATTGATGCAACTTCTCAATGATTTAAAAATCTTCTGAGATACCACTTATATGATGAGGTACCTTGTGCTCTGGATAAGTTTGAGTTCTACTCTGCATCATCTTTTTATTATTATTATTATTATTACCAGTATTTTAATTATTATTACAATAAAAAACAACTACTCCTGCTTGGAAGAAAAATGAGTTCATTCTACTAGCAAAGAGAAACTAAAGTCAGAAATTAGACAAAAACATGTGACAATGTTGTATTCATGTTCCTTCCATTTAATTTGAAAGAATGCCCCTTTTGTGTTGATACTGGGGTTTACAACCAACATAATTAAATGTTTCATTAACATGGGACTAACTCACTATAGTAAACACCACCTTAGTAGGAGATTTTTGCAGGGTTAATCAGTTCTATGGCATCCCTTCTAAATCTATTTATCCTTTTCATGCCAGTTATTGTATGTTTTCACTTGATTATCTATTTCAGAGTATTAAGAGAAAATAACATTTTTGGATTGCATTATCTAATTCTGTCTCAACTACACTTTTTTTTTTTTTAATTTGCATCAGTACCTCTGCCATATTTTTCAAAATACAGTGTAACTTATTCTTGTTGCATCTTACTTTTCATAAGCAAGGAGCAAAAGTAGAGACACCTAATGGCCCTTGGGAAGGTCAAACTGAGAGCTGAGTGCATGACTCAGGATCCACCTATCATTCCACATAAGAAACACTACAGAAATTCAAGACTAAATGAAATAACTGCACTATTGTCTCAGTCAATGTCTCAGAGCTCTTGCTCTGGGAGCAATTAAGAGATGACAATCACTAGACAAGGTAAAAAGTGTCTATTGCAACAGCGAGGCTCTCAATAAATTCAGATAACATAATCCAGCAAGATTATGAGGCATGAATTGTACTGCTTCTAGAAAATGAAGACCCCAAACTCTAGAAATAGAAAACATAAGGTGAAAGGCACACTTGTTCAGGTTAGGGAACTGNAACTCTAGAAATAGAAAACATAAGGTGAAAGGCACACTTGTTCAGGTTAGGGAACTGCATTCAGGCCTTGTTTGCCTTTAATCTTTCTGAAAAACCCCCTAATGGGCATCTAAACACCTTTGGCTGCACTCTCTGAAGCAGGATGTCACCCTATAAAGTAGCTAGTGTGACAGATCTACCACCTGAGAAGCTGTAAATCAAATACTGTGGCTTCTTGTAAAGTAATATCATATTTCCTCAGCATTTCTGTGTTCAAAATTAAAATGTTTTCATACTGAAATTTAAACGATACTGTGATTCTAAGAAGCAATCTTGAACGTCAGTATACTCTGTTTAAATACCTCATTTGATGTCTCACTAATTAATATAGTATAGAATATTAGGATCCTTCTTCCACTTAGTATACAACACATTTTTACTAATGAGAATCACAGTTACTCATTAAAGAACAGTAGACCACTATTTTAGCTGCAGTTTGCAGTGCAGTGGGTTAAAAAATAAAGCACAGCCTCAATCTTAAATTTCATAGATGATATGCTGGCTCTGTGGAAGTCAATTAAAATTTTACCATTGATTTCCAATGCTGAGAGTGTTTCACAATACATGTTTGGACTGTAAAAGAAATCAATACTATTTTGAGATATTTACTGGCTGAATTCTGTTTATTTTTAGTTCCCTTGATTCCTTCAGGTAGATGAAGAGAAATTCATTCAGAGGACTTTGTAGACTGATAGCTTAACGAATATGATTTAAACATGAGGCAACAGCCTAAATCATATGACATTGCTTTCAGTTTTCAAACTTCTCTTTTATTATCAAGGTGGGGTTTAACATAGCAAAATGAAAAATTGACATACAAGTTGAGGAATATCAAACAAGATAAAACACACATCCCAAATACTTCACGGAAAATGATCTGGTTTTGTGTGAGCACATAGTGTATAGATATACCTTACGTAAATCTGCCCTCTCCATCATTTGAAAATGAGCAAAAGTGAGTAATTTTGAAAGAATTTTCAAGAAATTGTGGCAGAGAAAATCAGCTTGGAAGCTGAGCCCTTTCCTGCCCAGTTTTTGCCTAGAATAATTTTCTACAACAAAGTTAATCATCCCTGAAAATATTAGTTTAAAGGATGCATTGAAATCATGTAGCTGTATCTGTACTTTACTGAGTTACTATGAAATGGAGCATGTATTTTTACTTCAGATTGTTCTAATTTTCTGATTTACAACGTACTTTAGAAAAGCATAACAATTTTATGCCTATTTTCAATTAAAGGAGATTATTTAGTTCACAATATCTTTGCGGCAAGAAGGTTGGTTAAACTAATATATGGCATATGATATGATACAGTTGCTTCAGCTGCTGAATATTTATATGTATATATGGGCAATAGTTTTATAAAATTAAAAGGAGGGCACTTTTTAAATTTAAAGGTATTCCTTTTACAGCTTTTCTTTTAATTTCTTGAAAAGCAGTTTGGCTCTTTTCATATTTCATAAAGTGGAAATGTGTTTATCAGTATTAAATGCAGTGCAATATACTTTACATGGTGACATACAGAATAGGCATGTGTCCATTGCATGTTAGATAATATTGTTCTTTCATAATTTATCTACATGGTATATACAATTTTCCTCAGAGATGGAATATACCCAACATGCTCATGAGATCCCTACACTCCAAATATTTGGACCACTCTGAGATATTAAGGGAGTTACCTCGTGAGACAGATCACACGCTCTTGTTTCTCTGCGAAAATTAGGTGGCACCTTAATTAATGCTGAATTGCAGCGGAATTCCATGTGAGCACTTAAAACACTCACAAGGCTGCAGAATGAGTTAATTATGATCAGCATTATTACAGTGAATACCAAATGAATTAATAATGCTGGCACACTTAAAATGAAGTGTTAGCCAGGACCGCGGCAGAACGCGTAAGGTTAAACATTGTGTGATGAAAGGCATTATGTGCTCAGTGGGAATAAGCAAACTCAGTGTCTGCAGCTCCACGCGCTCGAGCACAATGCCTGCCAGCATCACACACACTTCATATTTGAACAAGTCAAATGCACATTTTCCTGCAGGAACAAGTGTTCAGCAACACTAGGCACAGTTTAAATTTCTAGACGGAGGAAACACATCCAGCAGAGAAGCAGCATTTTGTAGCAGCACTCTGAAGGTCTCCTTCTCCTATAGACAGAATTTTTATAGGTATCTATAACACTAAAATAGTTCACTTAAATGAAGCTGAACACAGAAGGAACACCTGAATCTCCTAGAGCATGCTGCTGCCCCGAGTTGTGCTGTCACTTAGCAGGCACAATGTACTCTAGCTGGAATGAAACTGTGAAATACTATGACCTTACTGTAGCTAATAAATTATTGCTTCATAACCTTCTGAAGATAACCTGCCTTGAAGTCATCATGAAATTTTTGTTTAGATATAATATATTGCAACAATTCGCATCTACTATACATTTGAAAGGAGTGAAAGCATAAATGGATTTAATCAGATGCAATTATTTTTATGCCTAGTACTCAAAAATATGCAGAAATGAATTTATGGTAATTTGGCAGCCAGTGGGAATTGTGTTTATAAATGTTGGAACAGCTGTTGGCAAATGTAAGTGCTAAAGCAAGGAAAACAGCTTTTAACTTCCACGCGTCAGGTTTGCGATAAAGGAATCCTCGCTCCTTGTGAGAGCTAGGCTCTGATTGACGCACATTCCAGCTGCTCCCCTCAATTCATTCCTCAATCACAGGCACAGAAAAGAGATAAGAATTTGCCCTCTAAACTTTGACTAGTGGTTCACTGGCTCTCCTACTGTCTGTAACTACAAGCACAGGTTACACAGTAGTTCTCAGGGGGGGTTACGATAGGAGGAATGGATAACATGAGGACCCGCTGCACCTCTTTCTGCTTAACTTCTGGCATCTTCTCCATCGTCTCTCTAGCTGGAGATGCCTGTACTGCCCCACCTTTACACATAGATCACATGTTTGAAAGTTTGTTAATGAGAAACATGCACCTGCTTAAAGCTGCGTCAGTGCTTCATTCCTGTATTCTCCAGGGTGGGCTTGTAGCACTGCTTTCCCAATTTTAGTTTCAGGCTTTTAAGTAGAAAGAGTCTACTTTACAGAAATACATGCATGCTACCTTAATATATGATAGCTCTGCATGCAGTACTCCTGCCAAGTTCTCATAGCTTGGCTTCTGTATAAAAATCTCTGTTAAAGCAATTTCTGAAGTTTTACGTGGTATTAATGACTCATTTTGTTCTATATCTTTATTGCTTTATTTCCACGCATTCTAGACGGACAGGCTAGAAATACCTAGTTTGCTCTAACAAAATTCCCCTTCAGGATCTCATTCTAAATGTAATTATTTTATTTGAAAATAAGTGAACAACAGAACTAAAAGTGGTTGATAAAGTTGACAGGAGAAGGTAGGCTGGTGTCAGAAAAGTAACCTATTTATGAACTGGAAGAATATCCTGTATGAACAGCAGTGGGGACTCACCTGTCAACACTTATGATATTCAAACTCATCATTTTTAAACAAACAGCAAGGGTAAAACACATCGTTACTACGTTGCTGGGTAAGTACACTTTTGACTCAGAGTGTGTTACAACTTTTGCACATAATTTCCAATTTTGAAGATGTAACTAAGAACTGACTGTGTACATCACAGCCTTAATCCTAGTATCTGACTTTATCAAATGATGGGGTTCTCTTTCATTCCTGTACTCTATGTTATTGTGGAAATCAGTAGCATTTCCAATAAATTATAGATTGACCAGTACTAAAGGCTCTTTGAAAACCATACTCAGGCATCTCCTACAGAACCCTTTTAAGCTTCTATTAGGCTCCTTTGAAAACCATAGAGTGCCCTCTGTTGACCAAAGCATATTCCTTTAACATATTAAATATTTCATACAGAAAATGTTACAATTTCACCTTTTCCAATGTTTCACTTTAAAAAAAAAATGCTAATTTTGCAAAAGGGAATGTATTCCATTAACGACTGTTATTAGAATGCAGAAGTATAAAAAAACCCCAAACTACAACCGATTGCATTACTAAATATTTACACATAATAGTGATGATTGGAAAGATACGTACCTGGCAAGGCTGGCTGAGAGCAATTTCTTTCCTGTATCTACACAGGTATGCACATGTCTGTTCATTGTCCTGAACGTGCACCTTTCTATTAACACAATGAAAAAAAAATAGACTTTGTAAAAACTCAGAGCAGACACAAACACTGCATGACAGAGCACACAGTGAGCAACTGAAAATGTGTGGTAAATGGTGATTGCTTGATCCCACCATGTTCTCCCAAAAAAGCAAAACAGCTGAGTGCAGGTTTCAGCTCTCATGTTGTCTCCATATGACACAGAAAAATTGATGGCTTGGCTTGCTGGTGACTCTTTGAAAATAAGTTCCAGCAAGCCTTGATAAAACAGTAAATTTTATTGCAATTTCCTCATAGGGGGATGAGAATAGTTCTATTATTTTTCCCATAATTTTCCCTTTCTCATCTGTTGGCTGAGCATTTTTATACTTAGGACTATTTCACATTAATTGATTGAGGATGTCAACACTGAAAGTGATTGATTTGCATTAAAATATCTTCTGAAATAACATATAAAATAACATCTGATATACTTTATTTAAATGTTGATAAAAGTCTCACACTTCATGATGAACATTGAAATAAATATTAGTTTATAATTAATCTAATTAGTAAATAATTAATCTAGTTTACAATTAATCATCAGTTAATGAAATAGTTCCATTTATCCTGTGTCATTGCACAGATAATGATTAATTTTTGGAAGTGATTGTTCTGTGATATTTTGTACTAAAGGAGGACCAAATTCCATTTTTTTGTTTCCATTTGAATGTGTAGAAAATAAAAGGTTGTCTAGTTTGATTTCTCTTACTTTATACAGTAAGTTGGACTTTGGTTCCAATTGTTGAAGAAATGGATCCTAATGCTGAATGTCTGTGTATTCAGAAATATGGTGGCAACAATAAAAACATATGGACAATTCACCTGTTGGATCATGTTAAATCACTAGTAAATAGAGTAAATTAACATTTATTTCCTAATGTAAAGCATACAAACTTAAACCAGATGTCTGAAAATTAAAGAAGGAACATACAGAAACACAGTTCTTCACATACAGAAACACAGTTCTTCACTGATCTTGGCTCTTTCTTGCATTGTATTTTTCTGCAAATTTTATTCTTTCCCTAATCCTATAAATAAAAAATCTATTCATGAAATCAAGGTTTTATTAAGTTGGGAATATGACAATTTAATTTTTTAAATGTACATTAATCATTATAATTTTTGCATAAGATCTTTATTTTTCCAGGTCCACAGATTAAATTCAGTTGTGAAACAAAATATGTCAAATAAACTTTTGTGGAGAGAAAAAAAAAAGGAAAAAAGAAGGAAAAAAAAAAGAAAAAAAGAAAAGTACAGTAAATGTCAAAAGGAAAACAAAGCATGTTTTGGAAAATTTGCAATGTAGTTAACTAAATCTATAAAATTTAGTAACATGCAGAAAGAAGAAAAACAAACAAACAAAAAACCTAATAAAAACAAAAACAAAACAACAACAATAAAAGGAGTAACTAGACTAATAGTCCTTGCATTTTTTAAAGGAAATTCTCACTGTCATAAAAAATAGTATAGTGTAGTACTGCCAAACAGGAAGGAAGTAAAATTTTTTGGAGTGAGTGCATTTAAAATAAGCTTTCTTGAACTTATGCTAACAGCTTTTACAAATCCCCTCAAAAATTATGGAATGAGTAAGTGGAAATGTCTTCCTGTACAGAAGGCCCTAATTGCAGAATATTCCCAAGACAACACAAAATCCTTGTCCCGTGCGCTCCCTACCTGTCCCAGGGGCCACACGAGGGCGCTCTGCTTTTGTTTGTAACGTGCTCCGACTGCTCCGCAGTTCAGACGTGCCGTCTTAGGAGGAACGCTCTCTCTCTTTTTCCCCCCTTTTTAATCCCATTTCAAAGATTGTATATATTTACCGCTTTATATAACGGGGTGATGAAATGATGGAGCCAAAAATCCTTGATGTGTCACTACACTTCTACAACGACTCACTCAAGTTATGTCTCCCCATTGCATTTGCACTGCTCGGGCGTTCACAAACAGTTTTGTTCTGTTGAGTATATGGGATACTCCCAAAACGACCACTGAAGAGATTTGTTTTATGGATAGATTGAACTCTTGGGCAGCACTAAAGAGAAGCAGAACTCACGCTTCTGAGTCACATCAGAAGTAGGTGCAGAGTTCCTGTAGTACCTGAGAAGAGGGACTACACTGAAGAAACAAGGTCTGGGTGCAAGCATACCTCCATGATATCTGTTTTTCTATCAGGCTGTGCCTTGAATCCTACATATTATACAGCCAGCAGATAGTTGTAAGTTGTACTCCTTGTACCTGACCCTGAAATATCTACTTTATTAGTCATTTTAAATCTGAAACACAACAGCATGAACATAGAAGTTTTTCTCAATATGTCTTTTCTATTGGAATAAATATTTTCTGCTGTACACAATAAGTAAGAAACATTAACAAAAGTTTACAAGTATATTTATAAACTAGATACAGAAGGCTAACTGTTTTTTCAGTACCCTAGACCATATATAGCTTTAGACCATGCAAAACTAATCTTCTAAATAGATTTCCAAGTAAGCTTTCCAAGAAGAAAGTTGTCCAGGAAGGGCACAGGACAGTACTTTTTGTGCCCATGCATCACTCCTTTTTAGAAGCACATGGTGTTTTTCCTTGACAGCTGCATCACAGCGAGGGGAGGGATGCTGATGTTTTCCAGCTTTTTAGACTTGTGACAGTCTATCTCCATCTGGAAGGTCTTTCTCTGCACATGATCATTGACAAACCACAAGCAAGCTTGGTCCCTTTATCAGGGCCATACTGGGTATTGGTACACAGCGGCACACAGAAAGAGGGATAAAATTCACTCTATAATTGTGGATTGTCTGTAGCATGTTTTAGAAATTTACCACCTTTCCATGTTCAATTTTTAGTCTTCTTTCCTTCACCTTGACCACAGAAAACACAACTGGAGGGAAGTTTTATTTCCTTCATTGCAGTGCTCATCCCCTGCACTCTTTGAACAGAGAGGAATTTCCCCTGCTCTACTACCACTGCGTGTTTTTGTATAACCGTGTGTTCTTTGATAAAATCCTCAGGAAAGGGCACACTCTCAGCAACAGCTACTGCATTGGTGTCAACTGCTGGAAGTATGTTGAATTAGGTGGGCCACTCTGTTATTCTCACAGATAAATCTTTTCTCTTATTTGAAACAGGAAAATACACAGTTGAAAATTGCTCATGCCTCTAAGTAATGAAAACACAATATATTCTCTTCATGCTGAATCCATCATAAGGTAAAAGTATATTAAGTCTCAAGTCAAATGACTTCCCAATTAGCCAGCCAGGTTTGTATCCATGAAAAATGCAAATTACAGATGAGTGATGAGATCTTGTATGTGTTACTATTTTGCAGCCTCAGACTTTTTAGCTGGAACGCTAGTAATAAATAATGCTTCTGAGTGCTCATGCTGTGAAATTGCTTGCTGTTGTGAATACATCTCTTCACTACCTGCAGGTGCAGCAGTGAAAGTACAGGCACTGTTAATCACCCTCAAAGCGATGAAAGAGAAAAAAGGAAAGATCCTTCCTGGTAATGCCTTTCATGTAAATCCAATGAATCTAGACAATATGTTATCTTCAGGAACTCAGCAGTGCACCTGGTTAGAGGATGGATTTTTCAGATATTTTTCCTCTGCTTTAATCCCTTCCCTCTCCTTCTGCCTCTTAGAAAGGTCTTTATTTCATACAGGAAAGAGCTCTGACCATTTTTAGTGTGAGCAGGCAAGGATGTTATCACGTAGTTACCCAGGAAGGGACCAGCCCTGCAAGTTCTAGACAGCCCTTCACTGCAGGAGGATGCTGTTGGTGGTCACTACATGGCCCAGCAGTAACTCCTTTTCTCAAGGGTGCTGAAATGGCAGCCTAGAAATGTAAGGCAGTTTACTCTCCCCTTCAAGGTGAGGGCATTGTGCAGAAGTCAGAGTTAACACAATTTATGATGCAGGTATTTCTTGATGCGGCACATAAAATATTGCAAATACATCTCATGTATTACAGAGAACAGTTTTTCATTAAAAATTTCCATCTTTAATTCCTTTTGATGATGATCTCTGTCTGACTCCCCAGTTAATTTTATGCCATTGTCTAATCCATGCCCTCCTACCTTGTGCCTGCTCTTAAAGGTGTCAAATGGAATGTTGTATTATGTCAGAATAATACAGTGGCAAAGATGTTTGGCAGAACAAGTCTGGCATTTTTGTGAAGGTACAGCACGACTTATAAAACCTGTGAGATGGCAACCTGAACATTTTCCAATTTTGCAAGGAAAACCTGTGTATTCTTTGCACAATTGAGAAAACTGCCTAAAAACCACAGGACAGTAGGTAAAATGCACAATCAAGTTGAAACAGATGTTGGCCCTTCTGGGTTTCATATGTTCTACTTAATAGCTTTTTTCCCATAGTTTTCCTAGCTGTAATACAGAAATTAAAATATTATGAGCTTCACACATTGGTCTGATGAGTTTTATTTCATTCAGCCTTACAAAGTTCTTTAAGAACCTAGCTAATGTCAGCAAAATACAGGAGAGGCTTTTTGTCCTCTCTCTTTCATTTTTATTGTGTCTGGAAATAATAATGTTGTAAAATATATATATATATTCATGTTGTCTTTGAAAATAAAGAAAGGGCTGGAATATTTTCCAATTAAGATAATTTCCATTTGTGAAATTCACCAGCAATCAATCCTCACACACAGAAAAAAAAAATCATGTGATGTATCTATGACAGTTACACAAAGAAAAATAATTTAATTTATCTCGCACATAGCTATTGTTCTCCATTTGAAACACTTCTGTCAGCTGTATGTGATAACATCTCCCGTCTATGTATATTGTGATAAAAGAAAAACCAGACTAGAACATCTACATTTCTGTTATCCCAAGAACTGATTTTTTCAACATTTCCATTAAAAAGAATGAGTTTGACTTAGCTGAAGGATTAGATAGCTCCGTCTAAACACTTGTTGCTGCAGTAGCAGATGTTCTGCTGTGCTCTGCATGCTCTTTCTTATTTTTCAAGTAGCAGCACGATAGTGCTACCCAGTTCATGTACTTGGGATGCATTTTTTTGGTAAAACTGCAGAACTGAAATATTAGCATCACTTTTGGACATTCATAAACATCTAGAGAATTCCTAAACTTTTAAAAATACACTGAACGTTAGAAGTATATGAAACTAGAAGTAGGATTGACAAGAAATATTTGTAAGGAAGCATGAGGCTGCTAACAAGTTGCTGTTATCTCCTAAATCAGAAATTTTAAGTCTTACAAAAAATCATGAAATTCAGTTATTGATAGTTCAGTTTAAAACAAATCCAAGCTTGTTGAATTAGGAGACACGAGATCAAAGCACCCAAGCATCTTGGGGTCTGCTCTACTGTGGCTTTTACAGGGTTTTTTTCATAGCCTGGAAAAGGTTTTATGCTGCTATTTCTGCCAGATCACATCTATACTGCTATATTAAGACAACAACTCATGAGAACCAGTCTCTTGACCACATCCACTCTACCCTCGAAGGTGTTTTTTTCAGAACTGGAGGTATGTGGCCAGTAACACTGTTACTGATGAAAGTAAAGTTGGAGAGATGTCAAAAGCTGTATTCTTTTAGAGGTATTTCTTTGGCTAATTTTAAAAACATCTGAGGAAAGTAAAAGGTTTCAGTAATTTATTTCAACAAAAATGTTTCACACTTACAGAAACCAAAAGGAATAGGACAGGAAACCTGCAGATATTGCCAAAATTCAGTTCTAAAGATGTGAAGAAATTAAAAGGAAAAAATTATGTCTTCTGTCAGACAATTTTTTTTAAACATTAATTACAAGTTTCTCCACCATGAAGAACTTCAGGAGGTTTAGATCATTACCTACATTTCAAAGGTAGCAAAAGTTTTAGGAGGACACGTAAAAGGGAGAGTTCTGCCAGTTTATCAGGAAGATGTGGAGGTTGGAGAGATGCGTGTTGCAGATGTGACTGTGCTCCCTTTGATACATAAATCAAAGTCTTTTACTCAGATCTTTCAGAATTGCTTTTCTTTGCATGCAGGTAAGGAAGTATTGGTGGAAGGGAGAGCAGGGGAAGGAGGAATACAAGTAAAGGCTAGTAATTATCAGCCAAACTCCCTCTTTCCTCCTAAGTTGTGTATAGGGCACTTAGGTGTATCGTTAGAGGAAAAGCAAAGCCCTGCAAAGGGTTGTCTTGAGTGAAAGGAGAATGACCTTACCTTTCCATCACCACGTATGTAGCTGTATAAGCACAGAATGATGGTGGGAAACAGCTGACAGTAGGGTTTATACTCCTTCAGATGGCTGCCTTCTGTCTCTCACCTAGTGCCTCACTACCACTGCTGAGAAAGTAAGTGTCAGTCAATATTTGAATAGATTTTATTTTTTTTTAATTATTTTAATTCATCTTGCTTAAGGCCTGTCTGTACAGCAAGCGTAAGAAGAAACATGCAGGGCTTGGTTTTACAACTGGAATATATAATCTGCTTATAGTAACTCTTATTTTTCTTTGATATTATTTTTTCACAGCATTAAAAATATGTTTCTTGGAACTAGGTCATGCTGAACTTTAAAATATCAGTGAGGCTAT
The DNA here is from genome assembly GCA_024734555.1 of Trochalopteron elliotii. Lineage (NCBI taxonomy): Eukaryota > Metazoa > Chordata > Aves > Passeriformes > Leiothrichidae > Trochalopteron > Trochalopteron elliotii. The sequence continues at coordinate 201,116 of JANPWX010000172.1, forward strand.
ATCAAAATTTTATCAAATGCAAGACACAAACCCTCACTGATCCCTCTCTAAACTGACCCAAAATCAGATGACTGTGGTGAAGTAGTGTCAATTCAAAATTAATACAGCCTGTTGCTCTGCTCCATGCAGGGGTACAAACTGCAGGATGTTTTGTTTAGACTCTGCATGCTGTGAATGAAGTCCCGTAGTCAGTCTCATCATTTAAAGTTTATCTGAAGGTTGTGAGTGGCAGCTGGATTAGATGATCATTGAAGGTCCCTTGCAATTTAAGCATTTGATTCTAATTCTCTTCTCTTCTCTTCTCTTCTCTTCTCTTCTCTTCTCTTCTCTTCTCTTCTCTTCTCTTCTCTTCTCTTCTCTTCTCTTCTGTCACAGTAGATTACCCAGAACATACACCAAACAACATACTCTTCTCTATCTTTAGATCACTCAGTTCTAAGATACGGATCTTCTTTGGAACCGCTGTTAACTCTTCAAATGTATAAAACCATGAAAAAACATTACATTTCCAGAAATTGATGATGAAAATTCAGTAGAACCAATAACCAAATGAATTGCAGTTCTTAATAAGGGAATTTCATTTCACTGAAATACCTGCCAACATTTTTTTCATGATTTAAAATATGCGTTCCGTTTTCATGTAAGGTTAAGCATGATGGATTCTTATGTCTTCTGAGTTCTTGCCTTCTGGAGAGAAATAGATTCAAAATATCTGGATGTGAGAAATATGCAGGAAGCAAAACATGTGAACCAGTCATGACAAAACCTGACACAGAGAAAAATTTGCTCTCCAGATGCTGAAAAAAAGAAGATACATCCTTTTTCATCTTGAAAATTGAAACATTAACTCATTGACCACTTACTGGAAATACAAATAAAGAGGTCTGAGCCTTTAGCTGTCTAGCATCAACCTCTTCAGTTCATACTTTTCTCCCATTAAGTTTAGACAACATATTTCAACACCAATAAACTGATTCATGTGAAAGTCACTTACATCACCAGTATTGCTCATGATATTTGCTGTCAAGAACATCAAAAACTCCTTGAGCAACTGCTCTCCTTCCATGACAAGGGGATCCACTTAGTAGATGAGGGGAAGGTTGTAGATGTGCCTACCTGGACTTCAGTTACACCTTTTCCACTCTTTCCCATGTTATTCTGCTGGAGAAACTACTGCTCATGGTTTGGACAGGTAAAAAAAAATATGCTCCATGGATAAAAATGGCTGAATGTCCAGGTCCAGGGTGGTGGTGACTGGAGTTACATCCAGCTGGTGGTCAGCCACAAGTGACACTCAGCAGGACTCAGTATTGGGATCAGTGCTGTTTAAGATTTTAATCAATGATATGGATGAGGGGAACAAGTGCCCCCTCTCTCAGTTTGCAAATAGCACTGGGTTGGGCAGGAGTGTTGATCTGCTAGAGGGTAGAAAGGGTCTACAGAGGGATCTAGAGAGGTTGAGTTAGTGGCATGAGGTCAGCTGTATGAGGCTCAAGAAGGCCAAGTGATGGGTCACAACAACCCTACAGGCTAGGGGCAGAGTGGCTGGAAACCTGCCTGGTGGAAAAGAACCTGGGGGTGCTGGTTGACAGCAGCTGAACATGAGCCAGGAGGGAGCCAAGGTGGCCAAGAAGGCCAGTGGCATCCTGGCTTGGATCAAGGATAATGTGGCCAGCAGGACGAGGGCAGTGATGGTCCTCTGTACTCGGCATTGATGAGGCCACACCTCAAACCCTGTGTCCAGTTTTGGGTCCCTCACTGAAAGAAAAACATTGAGGTGCTGGAGTGAGTCCAGAGAAGGGCAAAGGAGCTGGGGAAGGGTCTGAATCACATGCAGAGTGACTTATGGGGAGTGGCTGAGGGAGCTGGGGCTGTTTAACCTGAAGAAAAGGAGGCTCAGCACAAACCTTCTTCTTCTCCACCTGATAGGAGTCTGTAGCCAGGTCGGTGTCTTCTCCTAAGTAACAAGCAACAGTACAACAGAAAACGGCCTCAAGTTATCCCAGGAAATGTTTAGATTGGATATTACGGAAAGTTCCTTCACTGAGAGGGTTGCTAAGCACTGGAACAGGCTGTCTGGGGAAGTGGTGGGATCATCATCACCAGAGGTATTTAAGAGACATGTAGATGTGACTCTTAGGCTCATGGTTTAGCAGTGGACTTGTCAGTGGTGACTCAACAGTTGGACTCCATGGTCTTGTTCAATCCTAACAAATCTATGATTCTATGAAAAGTCAACAAAATTTCAACTTTTCCTCTTTCCCTTACAGAATGATTTTTTGGTAGACAGTGACATCAGATACTGTATGTATATTAACATTTATTTAAATTATCATATATCTAACATGGTAATTCTCATTCCTAATTTTCAAGTTTTTGTCTTGTTACATAGTAAGGGAATGACATAAATTAAATATGGCTTGAACCACCTGTGCTTGAATGAAAATTAGGTTTCATTTTAAAATGACCCAAACCAGAACCTGAAATTGTTAAATGAAGGTATGCATATCTGAGAGGAGTGGAGAAAAAGTTCAGTATAACTTATTGTTCTCTGATTTACCAAATCAAGCATTATGGAATTGAGAAGCCCTTTTTTCAGTGTGCCCTTCAGGATTTCAATATTAATACATTCTTTTTCTTTAACTTTTTCTGTAGGTATAAAGAGGACAATGACATTACTCCTGCTTGCTCTGTCAGATTTTCAGTTTTGCGTGAACTAGCCAAAATCAATCCAGTATAAATTCCCTCTGTTTCCCTGGGAGAAGCACTGTGGCTCTTCAAAGCCAGTCTGCTGTCTCAGCAGAGGTGCAGGTCCATGTGCTCACCCAAGGCCTCTGAGAGGGGCTGTTGTCATAAAACTCTGGGCCCCTGCTGTCAACCATGAAGTGAATGACCTGAGAGACAAACAGAGTTGTCACATACACAGCTACAATGCTCCATTAGTAAAGATTTTCCAGGAGCACAAATGTACATTATCTGACAGCTGCTTCTGCAATACTACCTGAAAGTGACTTACAGCCAGATCTTCCAGTAAACCTGAAAGGGATCCCAAAAATCAGTTTCAGGCCGGGAATAGACAAAATAAGAAGAATTCCAGGGGACTCAAAAGACTGTTTTTTATTTTAAAATCTCCCACAGCTTTCTTTCTAGAGTCAAAGATTTGAATAACGATATGTACAAGACATAAAACACTTAATACATGCTCTGCTCTTTTTTTTTTTTTTTAATTTTAAGGCAGCTCATAAATTTATTCCAGTCTTATGGCATACCATTCAGATTGATTTATGGGACACAACTCAGACTTCTTATAGCTGAATTACCAAGTACAAACCAGGTACACCATCCCATTAAAAATGAATTTACTATGGGAACTGCACATTGAAAGTTAAATAATGGTTTGATTTTCAAGCTGAAACTGAAATATTTGCTTTTCTGCCAACTAATCCAAAACAGTCTGTGAAAAATTGCATTACCTTTGCTTTCAAAATGTTGTTTATTTTCACTGAAGGTCATAGTCTTTGGGGAAAAATTTCAGAATAATGAGCATTACTTTACATACTCTGACCTGTAGTGTCACCACTGTCACACCTGTGCACTGAAGGGTATGTTTATCTTGGCAAAAGAACTTAGTTTTGATGAAGGGTATTTTACAGATATTCTTATTTTATTTTAAGGGAAAATTTGTATATATATGCATACAAGTAAACAGCTTCAATTCATATGAACTGCAAAATCATGAATGAGTTCCAGATCACCAAAACCTGGAAGAAAATCATTCTTAATCCCAGAAAGTGTATCATTACAAATCAACTCACATTTCATAGGAAGTAATATTTAAGCTAATGTCCTAAAGAGTAAGGG
>JANPWX010000172.1:209972-239828 GCA_024734555.1 Trochalopteron elliotii
CCCCTAAGTGCCCTTTGCTCCAGGCCAAAAACCCCCAGTTCCCTCAGCCGCTCCTCATAAGACTTCTGCTCCAGACCCTTCCCCAGTCTCTGTTGCCCTTCTCTGGACTTATTCCAGCACCCCAATGTCTTTTTTGAAGTGAGAAGCCCAAAACTGAACACAGGATTCAAGTGTGGTCTCACCAGTACAGGGGTTCAATTACTGTCCTGCTCCTGCTGGCCACACTATTGCTGATACAGACCAGACTGGGATTGGTCTTCTTGACCACATGGACACACTGGGAACTCATATTCCTCAAAGAATGGCTGGTGGGAGAGAAGAGAGGATAATATTTTTGGGAAAACCAGATTCCAAGTTCAAAGTTCCTTGGAATAGCATTTTTTTTATTTCCAATGCTAGAAAGGGCTTTCAGACATTTAAATTTGTCTTTCTACCATTGCTGTCACAAACACTAGCCTAGAAGAAGCTGGAGAATTCACCTTGTATAGGCAAAAAAGGTAGAGTTATATATATAAATATGCACCCTAAAACTCAGTTTCACCTTCTACTTTCCATCGTCAACCTAAAACATTCATACTTTTTAAGTATTCTTTACCATGAAAACAAGAATCAACTTCAGCAAAGTTGATGGCAGCAGAGATCAGCAGAAGAGGAGATTGGGCACAGTGTACTGGACACAGAATTTTATTCAGAAAATGAGAAAAGACAGTGTCTTTGGGATATAACATGACACAAAACGAAATTGCAATAGAAAAAGAGCATCTCATCCACTCACTTTCTTCCCTGGCATCATTTTGGTAGCTATTTTCTTAGATAGGTCCAACTCTTCTGTCTGCAGGCTTCAGGTCATTTTCAGAGCAGAAGCCAATGATTTCTCCGCAACTCAATTTTACATCCACAGTCACCAGTCACGTGGTGAGCTCCTTGGGATATGCCAGGTATTAGCTCTTCTAGTCATATTATTTTGTTGAATAAAGAAGAAATACCGTGAAAGTCTCCCACATGGTGTGCGGGGGTGAACAAATCTCTGCTCACTTCCTCAATCAGAAAGAGAGGGAGACCTTCTTTTCTTTGTTAAATTGTCCAATTGTAGTTTGAACTCCCATTTCACACATTTGCAGAGCAGACCCACTGCTTTGTCTGATCTGAAAAAATCTGATTTGTTTCAGTTTCTTCAGCTAGTTTTCCTTATGTGCAATGCATATCTCATAATGCCTTTTTTGTGTGTGTGTGTGTGTGTGGGGAGAGAACCCGTTCCCAAGTGTTCAACTGATTGGAAATGAGACATATGCTCCCCTATATTACTAATTCTGCTTACTAATGAGGAAAGGAGAAACAGTGTTGAGGACTCTGGGTGAAAGCCTCTTTACTTTCTGCTATCCTCTACTTAGAAGTCAGAGCAATGGTCTTGTCCAACGCTCCAGCAGCGCGGGGCCGAGCCTTCCGTCCAGGACCCTGGAGAGCGCCTGGCCCGTCCTCGCGGAGGCGCCCGCTGCTCCCAGGGCTTGGGGGAAAACATTCCAAGAAAACACATCTTTTCAGAGGAGGGGAAAAGTGTACGGGTTCGGCTACCTATCCTGATAAGCGGGAGACAAGGCAGATATGTGTGCTGCAGATTTATGTGAGAAATTTCCCTCAGGGGATGTTTTCTTTGGTCACTATACATCTATACATTCCACACTTCCTGCCTGTTCTTTGCCTGCAATGGGAAAATAGTTTGCTTAAAGAGATTTTTTGTAAACAATTTTTTTTTTTTTTTTTTTTTTTGTATCCTAAAAGAGGACTTTTAAATCTTTCCATAGCATGGAAATGCCTCTGATTTCTTCCTTCCTCCCTCTGAGGAATGCATAGAGACACTTTACCTGCCATTTGCCTTTGCCTGCATTGTTTATATCCCTCAACCACGGTCACACAACTTTCTTGTGACAACAATAACAACTGCACACATGGGCAGAGTTTTACAGAAAGTAAAATGTGTTTTTACCTGGCAGCTGCACTGGAGAATGCTCCTCTCCAAGGATTGTTTGCAACATTCTGCAGATCACAGGGTGAAAACTTTTAAGTAGCAGTAGAATTTGAATATATTTGTTTCCAAAGATGGACTCTAGAGCCTAATCTGGTTATGAAGTTTCTTTCCCCAAACGATTTTCCTGGCAGGGAATTTTACTAAAGCTCTCATCATTGGAATGACTTGATAGAATCCTAAAAATAGGTCACCGAGTGGATGTTAGCATACATGTTTGGAAATACGTGTTCAGTTTTAAATTGAAAAGTATAATTCAGATCACTTTTCATCTCACAGTTTCATTGTGATGATCAGCTGGGAGAACTGAAGTGTCTCCTGCTTTTTAATGACTTAGGAGATACACTATGAAGAGAAAAAAATGCACAATGGGATTCCTTTTAATACTTAATCAGAAAACAAACCCACACTATTCCTTACCAGAGGAATATTATTCTTCACCAGCACAAAGCACAGAAATTGCTTTAGGCATTCTCATAAAAGCAATTTCAATTATTAAGAGAAACACAAGGTAAGGAGGAAATGTTCAAGAGCTGATGTTTTCTCTTATTTAACTGACAGGTTCCTTGAATACTTGGCTGCCTTATTATTTCATATCTTTCAGAAAATTTATATTCCAGCAGGTAAGATTCTTGAACAAAAAGAACTCTGAGCAGAATATTTGTTTACTAATTATGTACCAAAAGGCTGATTATTTATTCTTGCACGTGGGTAACATACATCAATACTGAGCCCATGAAAACACACATATTATTCATATCAATAAGCATGTGGGTGGAGGATCAGATGATCATTTTACATGAGTTACAACATTCCTTTTTGGTGACTCTGTCTGTGAGAGTGCACACATCCATGCATAACACTTCCTTGTCAATGAAGGCTAGGACATGACAGGCATTTAGTTACAGGTTATTAGTGATTTGAAAGAGTAGGTGTAAAATGGGGCTCTAAGAAAAGCTGCAGAAAAGATTTTTTATTTTTGTAGAGAAAAAAGAGAATTGTTCATAGTACTAGAAAACAACAGATTTGAAAAAGGTCCAAAAGAATCTAAAATTCCAGATCCTTTTCTAAGACCTTGAGCAAAAACCTTTTTGTGGTTGCTGGCAGTAAAAACATGCTATACAGCTTGAGTAAACCTAATGCTTCTATTCAAGACTGTCTCAAAGGAATGAAGCCAACTAAAAGATTAGATGGAATCTGAGTTTTAGACCAGAGATTCATTTGTAACAGGATTCCCTTTAACAGAAAATGCTATTTAATATTATTGATGTGGGCGTTATGGTTCCCAGAAGCATGTCATCTCCTTGAAGAGCTCTGTAATTCCTTTGGTAAGATGACTGTACAGAAGTCCCCTTCCCTTTTGATAACTGACCCAGAGGGCATATACTGAGTTCAAAGAGAAGGCATATTTTTTTTCCCTTGCAAAGGCAATCTATATAGAAGAGAGAGCACAAAGAATTTCACTTTTTTCCCCTCTTATAGACACTTTATTTAATATGCCCATTCATGAATAATGCTTCTTTTTCTAAACTGTTGACTCACCTTTATAAGTAAGTATGCATATTATCATACAGCATTCTGAGCAAGAGATGGCATAACCTTATATGTTATATAGGCTTATCCCATAACTTCTTTTTTTTTTTGTGTCAACTGCCCAAGAGAAGAAAAATAATTACATAATAAAAGATACAGATGATATAGTTGCTTACTTGCTGGTACAAATAACTGTACAAGTTAATACAACAGTGCATGGAACTCAGTACAGCCATTTTTTGTGATTCTGTGATTTTAGCCCCAACAAAAACACAGGATTAAATCCTTGAAAATCACAATGAATCTGTGATAGTTTTTTTTCTTTTTCTTGATTCCTGAATATTGGTTAAATCTCTGATATATTCAGATGTCCTGCTTTCCACAGAGATAAAATTGTTTTTCTTCCTAATGGCTGGTACAGCGCTGTGTTTTGGATTTAGCATGAGAATAATATTGATAACAGGAATGTTTAGCTGTTTCTGGATTTAGCATGAGAATATTGTTGATAACACATGGATGTTTAGCTGTTTCTCAGCAGTGCTCATACTTTTTCAAGGACTTTTCAGTTTCCAATGCTCTGCCTGAGAGGAGGTGCAAAAGAAGCTGGAAGGGAACATAGCCAGGACAGCTGGACCAAACTGGCTGAAGGGATATTCCACATCATGTCCAGGATATAAATTGGGCAGAAGCTGGGCTGGAGGTTCTAATGAATTCTTAGGGCTGGGTTGGGCAGCAGTCATCATGTGGTGAGCAATTGTGTTGTGCATCACTTCTCTTCCTTGAGTTTTATTCCTGACCCTCTTTTTCTTCTCTTCTTTTTTGATTACAAAAATTATTAATATTATATTTTACTTTATTTCAAATATTATACGGTTTTAAAAAAATTATTTAATTCAAATTTTAGAAACAATTTAAAATTAATTAAAAGTATATTGCGACTATTTTTTAAAGGGAAATCTTAAACTTATCCTTTAGTTATAATCCCCCCTATCTAAAGTTTTTACAGCAAATCTAACATTGTGTGGCAAGAACTGTAGCATGTGTTAATCCATTTATTTGTGGTACATTCATCATATATATGCACGCAGAATTTGAATGGAATTAATTAAACTTAAAGATACAAAATTTCTACTTATAATTCAAGAACAGTATTCAATTTCAGGTTATTAATCTTGTATTTCAAGTTTTCCTGTTGAAATTTCCATAGATCTTGTTCTAGATTTATGCGAGAGATTAATTTAAAAAAGGCAGCATAAGTAATTTTCAGTGACATATGAATATATTTTGTTTCTTATCCTCATAATAAATATTATACTCAACATATGTAACTCATGAAGGTACACAGCCAGTAAATTTTCATGTGGCAAAGCACATCAAAACTCTTTCTTGTATACCTTTCTTTTACAGGCAAATTAATAAGGCTTTTTAATACTAGACTGTCAAATAGTGCCACAAAACCACTATAAAGTCACTTCAGGAAAGAAGACACTATTTCAAAAGGTTATATTTTCCATTTTGCTAAATACTATAGATTATATGACCATTATGTTACAATTTACCATCCATCTGCTTTAAGAGGGACAATTCTCAGCAGAGAGATCTTGACTGCCACTGTGGTTGTGTCAGATTTAATGAGAACTGGTGGTGTTCATCACTATCCTGGGGTAAGATTTGAAGAGGACAGAACACAAGTCACTGCATTTCGCTATAGACTCTGTAACCTGGCTGGGTTTTGAATCAGATCCCACATAATTTAAGGTAGGAAAATATCTCAATTATCTTTAAAAAGTAGGTTCTAAACAAACAAGCAAGCAAAAAGGCCACAGGAGTCTCAGTTGCTGAAAAGAGTCTGACGCCCAGTTCCTGATCTGTGCTGAAGTGTCTCCTGAAATGGATCAGCATATTCCTAGTGTAGAATTTCCTGGAGTAAAATAAACACCTTCTAGAGGTGTTAAATTAGCCTGTACAAGTCTATAGCTGCACTTTCCCTAGTGTGTACAGAAGCATCAAGCACTGAAGACCAGACAGCTGTACAGTTAACATAGTTACTTATCACCTGTCTATCCATAGGTGGAGACATAGATCTTCCAGGGATCTCTACGACTTTGGTGCTGTAACTTGGTTTTTGTAAAGCAGGGGTAAAACCGTCAGTAAAGCCTCATCTTCTCCCCTGCTGCTCCTTTCCCTGCAGCAATGACAGATCAGGTAAAATGAGTAGCATTGACCAACTCCCTGCTTCTCCGCAGAATTCACTGCACAGGCTGAGAAGGAAAGTGCTGGTGGCTTAGACATGTCTGTCACTATCCTGGTCCTGTTTCCCATTCAGTCTGTGAATTTTCTAGAAAAGAAGAAGGTAATAGATTTTTTTACCATATTCCTTTCATACCTTCTTCATCTTTGCAAGCCGTTCTATGGTTTTCCCAGCCTTAATTCACGCTCCTATCCATTTTCTGCTGGCCCACACAGTCAGGGGTTCACAGCTCACCTTGACACCAGCAAACTAATTTTTCAGCAAGATGATATTTACTTCAATATTGGAAGCAAATACTTTAATAACAAATTAAGCAGCAAGAGTAAAGTTAAAGATGCATGCTGAAGACACAGAAAAATTTAGATGACTAAACTGAAGCAAATACATGTGGGCTGTTAATTAATGATACAACCTCTAAGACTATGTGGGACAGTTATTGGAAAGAGCTGTCATTCTCTCTTGCTACAGCCTGAGGAAAGCCAGCTCATTCTTTTGCCTTCAGAGTTTGATAATGACTGATAGGTTGCAGAAAAAGCAAAGAGTCTGGGATTCAGTGAAGAAACCAACAGTTTATATTTCCCCAATTTTACAGTCAAATGTAGACTCTTTCATCTAGGCTAGTAGAAGATAGTAACTCTTTGAAGAAGACATTAGAAATTCATAAAGTATCTCAGAGATTTGATGTCAAATAACAGATGGCATTCATGCAGCAACTTTAAAACAAATAATCTTTCATTTTCTTACAAGCTTCCTATAGAAATTAATTCCATTGCTACTAAATTTTTAAAGCACGTTTGAGTAGCACATGTACCTCCTTGTACATCTATCTTTTTCACATGTTAGTGAAATTAAATATTTAGGATAAATATTTATTACATAGTAAATAATAACAAAAAAAGGCCCAAGCAACCTTTTAGTTTTATATACCTTGTTTATTATCCTCATCATAAATACTATATTCAACCTTTTAGCTTTATATGGTTGTGCTGTGCTAAGGTTAGCACAGACATGAGGGGTATAGAAACCATCATCTTTATCATTAATTTTAGCCAGGTTTGCTCCATTAGGATGAAAATAATGATGGCAACTGTTAGAAGGGAAACTGTTAAAAGACAAATCATTATATCTCTAACTTGAATAAATGAATTTTGAGTTTTTTGGTTCTTGTTTTTTTGGGGTTTTTGTTTGCTTGTTTGTTTGTTTGTTTTTGTTTGTTTTTTGCATTTTGCATTTTGCATTTTGAAAGGTTAAAAGTTGAGATAAAACCTAGTGAAATTTATGCAGAGGTGTGTGTGGCAGGCTGTCAGGTATAACACAGAGTACAAAACTAGGTATTTATTTGTTCTAATCATATTAGAATAAAATTCTTGCAATGTTTATGCTGCTTACACACATGAAAAATACAGAAAATGATAAGATTGCTTCTGCAGAAGTAGAAAATATTTTCAGTAATGTTATCCATCATCTTTCATGTATATGTCACTTGTTTGTGACATATAATATTCCAGGTTGCACCCATGTTAAAATACGCATTTATAAAGACCAAATGTTTTATGTTTTGCCAAGAGTTCTTTAGCTCCTTTTTCAGCTGAGACAATGTTGCAAAATTTGATTGGGAAGGAGTTGTTTTCATCTGTGGCCTCATGGTGCCTGTGACTATGGAAATTCCAAAGGGTTTCTCATATTCTGTGCTACCAGATGGTTAAAAAAGAATAATGTATTTTTTGCCTTTCTTCAATATATTTTCCTCATCTGCCTGGAATTTCCTGCAGAAGACACCTGTTTTATTTCTCTGAAATAGATGGCAATGTTAGGACACATCCTTCCTAGGGGATCCTGTCCTGGTTCTAGGTACTTAAAGTGGTAGATTCAGGTTTTCTTTCACAGAAACATAGAATCACATACTGGGAAAGGTTGGAAGGGTCATCCTAGAGTACACTGCACAGAACTGCATCCAGACAGCTCTTGAATATCTCCAGTGAGGGCAACTCCACTACACCTCTGGGCAATATGTTCCAGTGCTTGGTCACCTGCACAGTAAAGAATTTCTTCCTCGTGTTCACGTGGAATTTTCTGTGCAGCAATTTCTGCCCATTGCCTCTTGCCCTATTGCTCAGCACCCCTGAGAACAGCCTGGCTGCAGCTCCTTGGCACCCTCCCTTCAGATACTGACAGACCTTTGTGGGGTTCCCTTTCAGCCATCTCTTCTGGAGGCTGAACAGGCCCAGCTCCCTCAGCCTTTCCTTGTAGCAGAGATGCTCCAGTCCCTTAAAGATCTTTGTAGCCCTCTGCCAGACCTGCTCCAGGAGCTCCATGTCTCTCTTGTGCTGAGGAGCCCATAACTGGATACATTATTACAGAGGCAGCCTCACCAGCGCTGAGAAGAAAGGCAGGATCACCTCTCTCAACCTGCTGGAAATCCTCTTTCTGATGCCCCCAGGATTCCTTTGGCCTTCTGGGCCACAAGGGCGCATTGTTGTCCTTACAGTGGTAACAAATACAGGGCTGTGGCTAAGGAAAGGCTGATAGACCACCTTGCTGGGGGAAAGCTAGAGAGCCCAAGGGCAGACTGTGGTTACTAAGAATCCTGTGAAGCATTTGCATCCATGGGAGGAGTTTTACAGGGCTACATCACTACATGCCTCATTCTCTCCTGATCACTTCCTCCTCTTTCAGCTTCTGCCACCTCCATCTTCTCACTTAAGACTACAATTACAATGAATGACTATGACTTCTGATGCTGCTTTGCATTGGGCCTGACCAGTATAGACAGGTTATTAAAGGAAGCTACAAGAAAGCTGTGCACACCTACTGACTCAGAAGCAAATCAGAGCCAATCCCAACATCCACGCTGTGATCAGAACTAGTTTAAGCCTAGGCTATTTTGGAGAGTATGTCCTAGCTTGAATAAAGCAGGGAAGTACTAACAAAATTAAGAATTATTATAAGTAAAAAGTCTTCCTATTTGCTTTATGCAAGGAGTACAATCTGAAACTAAACACAGATCAAGCTGGTGTTTTTTTAATATGGTTAGATCAGTCTCTCTGTGATTGTTGCTTTAATAGCCACTGAAGAAGTAAATGAAAGTGTTTTTGATATTCTGTGGAAGCATCTGCCACACAAAATTAAAACACGTTTCCAGAAAACATTGGTAAATTGGCTTTGCTATCTGTCATTAGAGAATAATCTTTTGTGTTGTTTGCAATCTGATATACTTGTAACTTTCCTCTTCTTCATAATAATTGTACTTTTTTACACCTGAGTAAGCTAACAGAAGCATCTGCAGTTTGTGTTTGTCATTCTCTCTTCATTCACTCTTCCTTTCAACCAGGCACACAGAAAAATAGCTCTTGTTCAACACCAAAGTACTGGAGCTTATCCTTTCAGTGCTGAAAAGAAAAACCACTGACTTTTTCTTTTAAAAAGCCACACTTGTCATTCTTCCTGTTCAAGCCTAATCACAGATATTTAAGGTGTCTGACAGCCACAAGTGACATTGCTTACAGTCTCTTGAAACAAGCATGTCTTAGCTACAATATCCTTTCAAATAACTGTAACTTGTTACTTTCATTTAAAAGAGAAAACTGTTCATTTTCCAACAGTATTTCATTAACGCAAAATAATCTTTTTGGATCTGGATGAGATATCTATTTATAAACCCAACCCCTTCTTGTGCCTTCTGTGCAGTTGGCAGGGAAGCTAGCTGGAAGGGGCCAAGGGGCTGACCAGAGCATGTCACCTTTCCACAGCCTATTGTGCAAGGGCCCAGTCAGACAGATGAGACTCAGATAATCAGCTGTTCTAAACTGGTGCTTTGTTTCATTTATTTTCTACTTCAGTTGGAACAGAACTACAAAGATCACCCAGTCTAACAGCCCTGACCACTTCAAGGCTGACCAAAATTTAGAGTATATCATTAATGGCATTTTTCAAATGCCTCCTGAACACTGATAGTGGTGGAAGATTGACCATGATCTACCACCTCCCCAAGAGGCAATAGAATAGAATAGAATAGAATAGAATAGAATAGAATAGAATAGAATAGAATAGAATAGAATAGAATAGAATAGAATAGAATAGAATAGAATAGAATAGAATAGGATAGAATAGAATAGAATAGAATAGAATAGAATAGAATAGAATAGAATAGAATAGAATAGAATAGAATAGAATAGAATAGAATAGGTTTGTGTCAGAAGGGACCTAAAGGGTCATCTAATCCGACCAGCCTGACATAGGCAGGGGTATCTTTCACCAGATTACTCAGAGCCCCATCCAATCCAGCCTTAAACACTTCAAAAGATGTGGCCTCCTTAACTATCCTGGGCAACATATTCCCGTGCCTCTCGCCCTTACAGGAAAGAATTTTTTTCTAATCTCTAATTTAAGCCTACTCTCTTTCAGTTTGAATCCATTCCCCCTTGTCCTGTCATTACATGTTTTTGTAAATAGTCCCTCTCCATCTCCCTTGTCTGCTCCCTTCAGGTACTAGGAGGCTGTAATTAGGTCACTGTGAAACCTCTTTTCCAGGCTGAATGAAACAGAGCTTTGGCTCTGCTTCAGCTTGTTTTCATGCCTTCATTGATGTATACTTGACATTTATCACTGCCTGAAGTTATGAACACCTCATCATTCTGAACAGTGATGAGAGGCTAGTTTGGGAGGAGACGAAGGAGTTGCAACTTCTAGCAAATGGGTTGGAAGAAGCGAGCCATGTCATTCTATGTGGAATGGAAGCTAAAGACACTGAAAAATATCTCTGCTTTCCTGCAATTTCAATTTCCCAGTTGCTCTGAGCACCAGCTTTGTAATTAGCTCAGTATTATCCAGGGACTAGGGATACGACCTGGTAGGTGCTCACTGTGCTTTGAACCCTTATCCTCAATAGGTAGTGAGACTGCTGGGAGAAGACTTGCTTAGTCTTCAAAACTTTGTTAGGCTGCTTTGAAGAGCTGATGCTGCTAGTGTGTACATTAACAGAATCTCAGAGAGCTAAAAATCACTTCTGTTAGGAAATGTGGGACAGCCTCATCAAAAAAAAAAAAAAAGACAAACAGGGCACTGTTGTTGTAAAACATTCTTCATTAGAGTATCTCCAGCTAAATCATTTCAGAACAAAGCTGATCAAGCAATTTCTAAAATTTCTTATTGACTAATTGAGTATGACATTAAATGCCATATCAACAAAATGCCTTCTTGCCTTCTTGATCATTTAATCATGGTTTTTATTCCACTGGGAGTCACTCAGAGGCTACAGTCCCTCTAGCGGTTCCCCTATCTGTCTTCACAGTAATTGACCTAGCAAAAAAAACCCCTTTCCTCTTTCACTGAATGAACTTGAAGTTACATTGAGCAGGGTGAGCTGACGAAACCACTCCTCACCACAGAAAAGGGAAAAACACTCCTTGTGTTTCCCCTCCTCTGTGCCCCCTAGCGTCTTCTCTGACCATGTAGGTAGCACTGGCCACCTCTTCGAAATGTATTCAACTCAGTAACACAGCACACAAACACAGGAAAAGAGAACATTCTCTATGAGCAGTGAGCTGCTTGAGCAGTGAGTTCAGCTGGCTTGGGGAGAGGGCTGAATGAATATCACAGCAAGCAGAGGAGGAGGAAGGACTCTGTGGGAGCCAACAGCACCTGCAATGAGGCCTTGTGATCTCAGGAGGAGCAAAACCTCCTCTTCTCAAGGGACAGCGAAATGTTAGAACAAGGGGATTATGGAAACATATCCCAGAAAATTTTACCTTCTGTTTCCTTCTCAAACGTGTCAGTATTTACTTGTGTGAGTCTTATCAGAATACTGCTCAGGGAAAGGAAGAAAGATGAAATGCGGTGGAAACAGATTGTCATTTGTAAAATGACTGAAACAGTATTAACCTGGACAATATGAGAATAAGAAACTCACTGCATAATTCCAACATGTTTTTCCTTTTTAAAATATATTGCTGCTTTCTGACAATTTTTTCATGTATTTAATAATTTTGTTGTTTTGAGATTACCCAATAATATTTGTCTTGAATTCTAGCATTTTAAACTAATTTCCAGTCATTAAATCAAATACTCTGAACATCTTGAAGAGAATAATTTATTATTATAATACATATAAATAGCACATTTCTATAGACCATAGAAGAAAATATTTTGAATAGAAAATACATTACTCATGGAACTGGCAAAATAAAAACACTTGAATACTCATTTTTCTATATACAATGCATTGTATAAAATCAGTTTTATTAATAAAGTGTCATAATAAAAATTAAAACAAAATTAAAATTCGAATACTACATTATGAAAATATAAAAATTTTATTGAGTGAAACTATATTCTGGAAAGTAAGACTATTCAGACTAGGTCATTCACAGACCTAAAGTCCATTTCTGTTACCAATGATACTTAAAACTTGCAGAACAAGACAGGTCATAATAAAGTATACCCTGTGTAGGCCACAGAATTCACCTTTTTTTCTTCCTTTGGGCTGGTCTCCTATATCAAGCATTGGAGATTAGAGGTCCCACCAAGAATTTCTTTCATGTCAAGGCAAATTCCTTTGGAAAATGTTTGTTCCTTGTTTTATGCACTTCAATTTAAAATTTGCTTTCTTAGCCATAAAATTTGCATGCAGGTCCACTATAAATATCTCAGCTAAACTGAATTCATATAAAATAGAGGTACAAAATTTAGGCCCATGATTATACTCATATGTTGCTGCATCTCTACACTCATAAATGATCTTAAACACTGAAAAGTATTTTATCATCAACACACCAAAGCAAGCCCATCACACAAATATAGCATCTTACTTCTTCACATTTAAGACATAACCTTAAAATTGATTATTTTATCATTTTTTCCATGCTATACATTCTGAATAGGTTTAAAGGGTGTCAGCACACCGGCTTTCTCAGTAACATCTTGTTCTAGAGCAATGTTAAGTTAATCTATGGAGTATCTCCTTTATTTTTCCAGCAGAATGACTATTGTCTACTGACTTCAATCCCTTAGGGCTTCAGTATAACCCAGTATTCCTTAATTTAAGCTTATTTTTCATGTAATGGATAATGTTTTGGGGTTTTTTTTCCCAAAACATTACAGCTTTCATTTTTCTTGCCCATAAAAGCCATCATGTGCATCAACAACTATTTTATATCCTTTTTATCCTCCTGTGACCTACATTCAAAACTTTCCTTAGAAGAAAAATCTTTCTTCCCACTCAACAAACTACTGTAAACCCAGCTTTAAAGGACTCTTTTTTGCAATCTTAGTGAGACAGCAAAGTCCAGTAGTAAGGAAGATCCTCTTGGATTTGGCAGATATAAGTTCAATGATCCACAAAAGCTTTTCTTAGTACTCTAGGCAAGTCATCTAGTGGGCTCCATGATCTTAAATAACCTTTTTGAGTAAAGATTTTAATGTCTCTGGGCTTTGATATCCCAGCTGTAGTGGGAGAAATAAAACTCCCTGTTTCCACCTGAGTGTTGTAAACACAAGAATGTAAAAATTAGAGGACTCTTACACATCCTGGAATAAACATTTATTGATAAGATCCTCTTTATGAGCCTTGCAGGAATCTCATAGATTACAGACTCAAGCAATTTTTCAGAATGTGTATATACTGGAATGTACTCATTTTTTACAAACAGGAAGATCTTTATTAAATTCTGGTACAAAATGGGAACTGCACAAAAAAGAAGTGCTGCACAAAAATACACTCTTGCATTATTAATTAAGAAATAGAAGTAATAATTAAATTAAATAGAAAAATGAATAATACTACAATCAGTACACTTTGTACTATTAAATTATTAAATACCATAAATAGCTCAAGCTTTCCTTAGTGTTCCAATTAAGTTTCAACCGCATATTACTCTATTTTCAGTGGTATACCAGCAGTAAAGGCAGGCTTGAAGAGCACTACCTTCCAGTTTTTGCCTTCATTAGTAATTGTAGCAACACTGTTAACCAGAGTTTATAGACCCTATTGATTAGTATTTTCATTGATTGCAAGACAGACTGTTCATCTTTGAGGGATGGTTCCACAGCTCTAGGCAGCTGACCCAACACCCCTCCACAGCTGATGCACACACTGCTCCCTGCCCTTCCCACCCTTCCTTTCTGCCCCAGCACTGACCACCCACTCCTGATGCTTGCACCATGCCAGCTCCACAGCTAATGAGGTCTCTTTGGGAACCACTTTTAGTCAGCAGTTGGTCATGTCAATTCATAACAAAGCCTGCTATAAATGGAACAAGGAAGGATGGATGCTTGAGGAGACAAGAACATGTGGATCAGGAAGAAAGGGAGAAAGGGTGTGGAGAGCAAGACTTTCTTGGTCACTGAGATAATTTACAGTCACTGCTGACTCTTGCCTTTAATATGTTCCTTCACTAATAGCAAATATAGGCTAAAAAGGTCAGTAGGCAGGGCAGGTTTGTTCATACTAAAGTGATACTTACAGTGCTTCTTTTCTACAGGGCATTTGGTATCTGCTGAAGTCACATCCCAGGCACCTCCTCCAGATTTTTGGGTCTTCTTCTGATGAAATTAGAAGATCAGACACTGAGTGGGCTAACACAAACATGTTCTTTCCGAACTATGGTACAGCCACACAGCTATTGGCATCCTCTTCTCAGAAGCCAAATAGCAGAACTGGCAACAATGGTCATTAACTTGTGACTGGGAGATAGTGGGCTGGTGAAGAACTTTTTTTTTTTTTGAAAACAACTAAAAAATGCCTGCAATAAAGAACAAAAATTTAAAAAAAAAACCCAAAAAACAAAAAACAACAACAACAAAACAAACAAACCACACACAAGGAAAAAAAAAAGGTTGACATACTTTAGACCTTTTAGAATTTTTTTAAGAATATGAAATGTTCAGCCAAGGAACTTCTCCAAATTATAGAGTACTGTGAGACTTGTAAACCCAGTGAAATGGTGGTGGCCTGATCACTCAGCTCAGCTTTTGGCTTAAGAGAAAGGGCTAGGAGCAAGGCCAAAGAGGATACTAGACCAGCAGGTCTCACATGCCACAGTAGCTCTCCAGAGAGCATTACTGTATTGCACCAGTTAAAGCAGCATTAACCTCTCTCTGTAAATATCTGCATCGGCAACATGAAAGACAGGGGATCAACTTTCACAAATGCTTTGAGAATGGTAACTCTTTCATCCTTCTTGCTTATTTTTAGGCTCATCCACATATTCTATGAAACTTTAATTATATGCTTTAAAATCACTCTGAGGCCACCACATGTCCTGATGCTGCTCGTATACCATGTCTCATGCTGAGTCCTTGTGAAGAATTCCTCATTCTGGGCTTGTTTGTTCACTAGATATAACTTAAGCCAACTCTGCCCCATGTGTCCTAAGGTCAGAATAATTTCCCCTGTTTGAATTTCCTACTTAGGTTTTCCCTCATATTACATCAGTCAACTTGTCCACGGTACACAGGTTAAAGCTGAAAACCAGTGTGGATAATTGTGGAGTCTGGGCTTGAAACCTGAGCTGAAGTAACAGCTATAAGGTGTTCATGTGGGTGATTCTGTCAGCAAAGGCAGCTCAGGAGTCTAAACAGCATGTTTCTCCTTCCAGCTATGATACAAGCACAGTCTCACAGCATGGCTGAGCCTCTTACAAAAGAGAGAAAGAAGAAGAGGCCCCATGAAAGCAAAGAGAATATGTGTAGAGGTGTTCTGCTGACCCCACAGCAAAGGAATGGTGTCACACCTCTCGTAGCTGATCTCCACTGCTGCTGAAAGGTGCAATTCTAGTCTGTGCCTGGCCACATCTTCTCACCTTCCCTTTGTGCTGGGGCTGTGCTGCCTCATCACCACAGGCAGCTGAAACAGCTTAGTTGAGAAAATATCTTTTGTGTGACTGTTTTTTCCAGTTGGGTTAAGTGAGTTTCTCTGAGCTGCTGCATGGCCACATTGGTATAACCACAAGGAAATCAATGTTGATGCACACCTGGGCAAGAAGAGTCATTCTTTTTGGAAGAGTACCTTCTCAAATTGGCTAAAGGCAGTTGTGAAGTCACACAGCTGCATATGAACCCAGCACAAATAATTACATTGCTGTGAACCAGTACATTAAACTAAATGCCAAACCCAAAGATTTTAATTAGTTCGTGTAGCACTGCATTTGCTAATGACTAGCATTGCAATGATCTGAGATCAGTATAGACCACTGTGATTTGAAAGATCATGGTTTTTCCGAGACGAGCATTGTCAAGAACAAACAAACTGAGAGAAAGCACAGATGTTAAATGTTTCTGAAGTCTTTCTGTAACTAAAAATGGGAAATTACAAACTCTGTCAAAACAAGAATAATTTTAAAATAAAAATAGAAAATAAAGAATCCACAATATGTCCTGTGATACAGAATAGCAGAAGGGATCAAACTGACATAAGCTCCAGTGTGCCAGTTTTCTGCTTCTAGAGCTGCTACCTGCTTTGCTGTGCCAGCTATCTCAGCTTTACACAGAAACTGCAGGAACTTTGCACAAAGTATTTACTGAGCCCATGGAACAGAAGGTGTCAGGTTTGACTTTGGATATCCTGGTTGCTCCCCTTCTCACTCCGTTTGAACCAGGAAAAACAGCTCGTGTCAGCATAGGGATGTGGACCAGGGAATTCTACTTAGAATAAAATTTGTTGCCAAACTGACAAAATAGTTTAGCTGCTCATAGCCAAATATTTCAACTGCACCTCTGTGTGGTTTCAGCAGCCACTGTCTGGCTGTTTTCTGCCTCTCCCTCTCCCCAGCGATTGAATGCATACATTCCCAAAGAGGGAGACTTAATGGTACCCAAAGAGTTTGGCATACCATTCATGTTCATTAGTCATCTCAGTTAAGCACCAGAGCAGAGCTTGCTCTGGAGCTATGAGGTGCCCTTGTGAAGCTTCAGGACAGATGTCACTTCAGTGAGAATATCTTCCATTTTTCCAAATGCAAAATACACACATTAAACCAGAAAGCTTCTCTCTCTCTCTCTTAGTTATGTTTTAATTATTATTTTCTCAGGTAGGAAAAGGGAGAAACAATTTCCATATTATATTTTATGTTGACCTCTAGTCATTTGTTTGGCAAGTTTAATGTTTCATTGTAGGAAAAAAAAACAAACCAAAAACCAAACCCCAAAAGATATCTTTCACTATCTAGCAACTGAATTTAGCAGCACTCATACATTTGTCATTGCCAGTATGTATTACATCAGGAAATCACGAGATTAATTAGATTTCCTGTTCAGTTTAGAGAGCAGCAGAAGGCATCTAGCCGGTGCAGAGTTCTTATCCACTGTTACAACAGACGTAACTCTGACATTAAAACTCTTTAGTAGTTCTTCATCTGAAGACTAACGTGAATGGGCTGCATGACATCAGATTGGTTCTGTCCACTTCTGTGAGTTGCTTATTTCAACGTACAATAAATTCGCCACCTAGGAAAGCTGTCTTTCATGCCAGGCAACTGTGTCTGCACTCTAAAATATAAATTTAAATATACAGCTATAAATTAAGGTGTTCTTCTAAGGCAGATGGAGTGCTGTTCATGGCCACATTTTTCTGCTAAGAAGAAAAACTTTGAGCACCACATAATTCCAAGGAGTATGCAAAAGCAACTTCTTCTTTTATTCTCACATAATAACTGAAACTTGATGAAAAGAGAAGAATTTTGTTATGATTTAGAATCTCACTTTTAACTCTTTAGATGTGAGTCTTGGCAATCTACATGAAGCTCTTTATAAAAAAGAAATCACATTTTATATTTCCATCATAATTTAACTCAAAAACAAGATAAAAAGGAAACCACTAAAGAAACCATAAAAGTATGACCAATGTAAAATGGCATATTCTCTTCACTGTTTTTCTGATTTTTTTCCTTATAAGAGAAGAAGGAACAGATTCCAGTAATCACCTCGCACAACCCATAGCATCAAATACATGTATTTACAAGGCCAACAGCAAATGTGTTCTTTCCTCCAGAGAGGTTTAAATTTCATTAGCAAAAATCAGTTACAATTGAAAGATTACAACTATTTGGTGGAAGAGGTGTGGGTTTGGGTTTTTGCTGTTTTTTTTTTTATTATTATTATCTGGACTGTCATCTGTGGCAGAAGAGTTATTCAGTTGTGTAACAAAACTCACCTGCATACCCACAATTTGCTTAGAGACACTGGAAGGATGGGGAACCCAAATTATATCCTGTCAGATTACCCTCAGATGCATCACAGAAGCCATCAGACCACTAAGGACCCATCTCCACAAGTCCAGAGGAGTACAGGGAAGGCAGAGTGGCAGGCAGGAACCTAGAATCATACAATCAAAGAATCATTTACATTGGAAAAGACCTGTAAAATTATTAAGTCCAATTGTTAATCCACCACTGACAAATCCACCACTAAACTATGCCCTTAAGTGTCATATCTACATGTCTTTTAAATACCTCCACAGGTGGTGATCCACCACTTCCTTGGGCAGCCTGTTTACAAGCTTGGCAATCCCTTCAACAAAGAAATTTTTCTTCATATTCAATCTAAACCTTCTCTGGTGCAACTTGAGGCCTTTTTATCATGTCCTATCCCAGGTTAGCTGGGGAAAGAGGCTGAACTCCACCTGGCTACAGCCTCCTCTCAGGCAGTTGTATAGAGGAGTAAAGTTCCTCCCGAGCCTCCTTTTCTCCAGGATAAACAACCCCAGCTCCCTCATAAGACATACACTCCAGACCCTTCTCCAGCTCTGTTGCCCTTCTCGGGACACACTTCAGCCCCTCAATGTCTTTTTTCTAGTGAGGGGCCCAAAACTGAACACAGGATTCGAGGTGTGACCTCACCAGTGCTGAGCACAAGGGGACAATCACTGCCCTGCTCCTGCTGGCCACAGCACAACCTGAACCAAGAACTACCAAGAAACAAACACTTTATTTAGGCCCCTCCTCTGGACTGTCCCAGCAGGGACCCAGTGTCCGGGTGGAAAAGCCAACCTGACAGGGTGCTGCAAGCAAGCAGCTCTCTAGATCCTCTTTCAGACCAAGTAAAGGTGCTGCCTAGGGGTGGGATACATCATTCAATGCAGGAGAAAAGCATTTTCAAGTTGTACAGGATTTACTACATAATGTTTAGGGGACGATCCAGATCCAGGAAAAGGGAGATGTTTAGGTGATTTGGGGAGGAGCAAAAGTGGGAAAATTGAGGGGTAAGGGGATAAAAATGGACAGTTGTGTGTACAGTGTATTTCAATATGTCTATATCTCACTACCTATATTTTTTTTTTCTTCTCATTTTTATTCTTTTCATCACTGACTTATTTCAAAGAAGCAATTTAGCAAGCAGTAAATTATTATAATGCAGTTTGGATAGAGAAAATTAATAAGTATCTAATTAGCTTCTTCTGATTAGCTTCAGTAATATTTAGAAGGAAAAGTATCTTAAAGCTGCAAAGTATACTAATAAACTAGTTATACAATTTTCCTTCTGAAAAACCATTTTACTTTATTTTCTGTCTTGCAAATTTTGTCTTTAAAAGTGCTCCCTTAATTTTCCTCTTTTGAAGCAAGTGCCAAATATTGAGAACAGAGACACAATTTTTATGTTCGCACAGTATCCAAATATTTACTTCAGACATTTTCTGTGAAGTGGTCCTAGAATTAAAACATTTATAACATGCATCGCCATCACTGTTTTCAAGAATTCTTGAACAATAGGTAGTCTGAATAGAGGAGAACAAAATATCATCTTCAGAAAGGAAAAATCAGCAGTCAACATTATTTCAACATCAAGAGCAATACTCTAATAAATTAAGAAACTGACACTTTTAAATCACCTGGAGAGTCAGTGAAAAAGAAACAGGCAGGAAAGATTTGTTCAAAAAAAGTTTGATAAACTGCTGTGTTTTCTTTCTTTAATAGATTATCTGGCTCATAGCAAAAAAGGCAGCAGAAGAGGTCTGTATTGACTCACAGGAATCTTTGGGCACTATCTTACTTGACATTCTCATTAACAGGGTACAGAAACATTTTGTTCCGGGCTAACTTGCTGCACACAATAGGTGCATAATTGTTTGCAGAAAATACTCCTAGACTTATTTATATTTTGTTTTCAAATAAAAAGGATATAAAATATAGAATTTCCCTAGGGTCTGGCCAAAATCTGATCCAATGCAAAATTTTCACTTATGACACACCAAAAAAAAAAGCCAAATAAAAGGGGTGCAAGGGAGCTGAAGGATTAGCATTCAAAATTACTTTGATAAATGGGAGAAGTGGACTGTAATCAATAAAGTGAAACTCAATAAATACAAAGACCAAGCACTATATTGAGGCTAGAAAAAATCAAACACATAAGTACAAAATTGAGAATACTAACAGCACTGTAGAAATATACCTGGCCATTACAATAAACAACATATTGAATAGAATCAATGATACCATGCTGATGGAAAAACAGAAAAACTCATCCTGGGACATTCTAATAGATATGTCATATGTGAGGCAGGATTAGTAATTGTTTTTCTTAACTTACCTTTCAGAAGCCTCAGTTTGGAGTAGTTTAATACAATAGTACATAAAGAAGAGTACTTTTAAAAAATGGTTTAAAATATGGAAAATGATTGAAAACAGGACAGGTAATATTTGCTCTAAACTTAAAGCCTGATGGCAGGTGTGGAGGTGAGAGCTCAACATTCCAGTATGTAGAAAACTATGAAAAGCAGGGATCCCACTTCATGATTGTGTTTCATGACACTGAAGGCGTGAGAGAACCTTGTTGGCTTTAATTGCAGCTGGAAAGGTTTAGGATAAAACAGCAAAACCTTCTGGCTGTAAGGATAGCTACAGACCGAAATAGGTCTCTAAAAGCTGAGATATGAACTCCACCATTCAACTTTTTAAGAAGAGGTTAGAAAAATACTCATCAGAGTTTCTCCATTCCTTTGAGGAAGAGGCAAAGAGTTGATCCTGCTGGATTTTCATTCTTGATACTTTCATTACAGTCTCAAAGAAACAGAAAGTTGTAACTTAAATTTGGTATTTTTTTTAGGATTAAATATTTTCATGACAGTTTCTGACAGTGACTTGCCTTTCAGAAACTCATGCCCTGGTGGTCTGCTCATTTTAAACAGTAACATCTGCAGAGGTTAGATCTCTTGTTGACTTTAATCTGTTCTCTCAAGACAGCTTAATGCATCTTTTGATGCCCGCAGGTCTTTGATTCCAAATATTTCTCTTCTTTCAGATTTATTTCTGACCACTTGAATTTTACATTTCCTCACAGAACCTCTCTGACACATTCATCAGCTACAGAATTCAGATGACACTGTTCTTGACACTTCCCCCTGGCTTCATGGGGGCTGTTTTTAACTCTTTATAAGCTTATTTATTACTCAAATAAACGATCTAATGCAGTATGTTTGTTTTTTTAATCACTATACAATGGTGTAGTTAAATGTTTACCAGGTTGATTTTAAGGATTTTATTTTCCAAAATATTATGCCTTTGATTTCATGGTTTTATGCCTATGGACACCCATTCTACAGTTAAGATCACTACACTAATCTTCACTATCTTGCAGTTACTGTGACAAAGAGAGTCAAGTGTAATTACTTCTTAACTCAGATCTCATTTGTTACTTAGGACTAAATCTCTTGTGCACCAGCAAAACCACCTACTGCTTAAAGCAGTCCTTTTTAGTAACAAGAATTTGCTAGTCTTAGCTATATCCTTCAGTGGTATTTGAGCCATTAATCCTGGGTACTTGAAATTATCTATTACTACAATTTTACTTCTATCTGGACCCATGTTGGAGCACTTTTGCAAGGATTATTCTTCTACAATAAAATGCACTGAGACTTGGAGCTAGGTAAAAATTGAGTCTGTTGCCCATGTTCTCAGTTCTCTCTCCTCAGAAGTTTCATGAAAGTAAAACTGTATCCTATTGAAGAGTCAAGATTAGAAAATTTATTTGAGACTATGGAATGTGCTGTTTCATCTGTTTTCTTTTCTATTAGAGTTCAAGGAGGAAAAAAAATCTACCTTACATTCCCCCCTCATTCTGCTGTACCTGTAGACTTGAATTTCCAGGTACATTCATTGATTTTCTCAAACAAGAACCAACATTGTAATTGACATGTCCCTCATGCAGCTTCTGTCTACATTTATTAATATAAGACGTGCAGAACTGGGTCACTGGCACCATGTACAAAATTTGGATTACAAATTGCAAATAACACAGAGCATGGCATATTCTGTTTATGCCTATATGTATTACAGGCATGTTAAATAGTATCCTGGTTGAACTTCATCCCACTTTCCCATCCTCTGGTACTTTGCAAATTGCCAGCCTGGTTTCACTGCAAGAAATAGGTGAGAGAGGTCATGAGTTCATGAGTTGGACTCAGTGATCTGGATGGGTCCCTTCTACCTCAGAATATTCTGTGATTCTGTCTTTGTACAGTTTAGGCTGGACAACTTTAAACAACTCATATAAAATGCCCTGGACCTATCACCACACCTGCCATCACAGTGTCTCCATTTTTGGAAGATGAACTGAGCAAAAAACATGTCTGTGGGCAGGGCAGCAGTGCTTTCGGTGGCAGCACAGATGCAGGCAGACTTCCTGAGCCAGAAGCGTTTCCTGCACACAATGGGCCACATAAATGAGACTGCAAAGTTGCTAATATCAGACACGACTTTGTGTAGTTGTATATTGTCAATGATGACAAAGACAGGATCATTTTGAGCATCACATCTGGCTCTATGAGAAGAGTTCTGCAAATGCAGATGGGGCAGCTCAGCAGCAAAAAGAGATTTCTAGAATGGGGAGTACAATATTAATGATAAGTTCAGCCCTTTTTTTGGTGAGAAGACTAGTGTGTAAGAATGTTGTTGAGCAAGTAGAAAAAATAACTAATCATGCAGAGACCCAAAGCACAGTTTCCCTATCTCAGTGCCCTGGCAACATTTTGGGATTGAAAAATCAAGAGCATGCAAGGCTATTTTGGAAATTGAAACAACTATTTTGATAGGAAGTGGTAGTAGACTTGGATACATCCTCAGCTGCATCACGGTCACTGATGGGGAAAAAATTCTGTCGCTATCCTGGTTGCTGCTGAGATAGAGTTAATTTTTTTCCCTAGTAGCTGGTACAGTACTGTGGGGTTTGCATTTGATAACATACTGATGTTTTAGGTGCTGCTGAGAAATAATTACTCTAAATCAAGGACTTTCCAGTTTCCCAAGCTTTGCTAGTGAACAGGTACACAAGAAGCCAGAAAGGAGCACAGCCCAGGGCAGCTGACCCAAACTAGACAAAGGGATGTTCCATACCACAGAATACAATGTCCAGTACATAAATTGGGTGGAGTTGACAGGAGGAGACAATTGCTGCTCAGGTTTGGACTGCATGTTGGTCAACAGGTGGTGAGCAACTCTATTGTGCTTCATTTGTCTTTCTTGGGTTTTATTTGAATTTCTCTCTCTCTTTGTTGCCAATCTTTTCATTATTACTACTATTATTATTATTGTTATTACTATATTTATTTATATATATATTATTTTATGCTTGATGCTTAGTGTTTTATGTTTTATTTCAATTATTAAACTGTTCTTATGTAAACCCAGAAGTTTCTCCTCCCACCGGGGCCAGGCGGCAGTGACTTGTACTTGAACACAAGTAGCTGTGTGTTACCTAGTTGCTGGCTGGGATTACACCACCACATCCACGAGTTCAAATCTCCATGCTCTAGATCAAAAGGAAGGAGTCACTGTGTTGCAAGCTTTTGTAACTAACCATGGAAGACAAGGCTAGGGTTAGGTGATACATGAAGGTGGGCGGTGTCTGGGCGCCCCACAGCTCCCCTGGCCATGCTGACTCAAGAAGAATATGATCCCTCAAGCTCCCAGCACTGAAATCAACAGATTAACCCATCAGAGCCACTGGGGATTGTGCCTGCACCCTGGCAGTCAAACTCATGAGCTCATCCATTGGCAATCTTCACTAAAACCTTTGCAGTTACTGATTCAATTACTTTCAAGCGGTCACTGGCTGTGTATACTTGTCCACATCAGAGAAAAATTCTTGATTTTCTGTCAGACTTCGTTCTACTCATAGCTTTCCTACTCCACACCCCCCCCTCCCCCCAGCCACCCCCATATTTAAGAGTATCTATCTCCTAATCAGAAAGAACTACATCTTAAGGTTTTTCCTTCCCTACTTAATCTAGCCCTGATGATGGTAGGGTATGTCACATACTTAGCCAACAGGGGCTCTCTGGCTTGGGAGAAAGAAGGCAAGATGTCTGCAGGGACTTACACCTGACAGAAGCTTGGGACAGGAAGAGAGAAGCCAAAAATACTTCATAGTAATGACAGTTAGAATCAAGTAACTCCCTGAGTTCAAACATACTTCAGGCAAGACTTGATTTTAGTTTTCAAACTTGTGATA
Organism: Trochalopteron elliotii; assembly: GCA_024734555.1. Taxonomy (NCBI): domain Eukaryota; kingdom Metazoa; phylum Chordata; class Aves; order Passeriformes; family Leiothrichidae; genus Trochalopteron; species Trochalopteron elliotii. The sequence goes on from JANPWX010000172.1 coordinate 234,215, forward strand.
GATTGGGCATAGAAAAGTGTACAGAAGAGAATTATCACTCCCTTAAGGTATGCAGATCATCTCTCTGCTGGACTACATGATTCTGGGTGTTGGAAAAACACATTTTTGACCTAGGAGGGGAAGCTCATCAGTGAATGTCCTGAAGTCAATTTCCACACTGTGTTCTTGGATATGTCGAAGTCCTGGATTACAGCTGTCACTTGTTACTGTGACAAGAAATAAAGTCTGATGTTTTGCATAATGTCAGGTAGATTTCACTTTCCCTTCCTAAGTTAAAAGCTCACTTTCACAATGTCTGATGTCAGTGCCTGAGACATACCTGCTTTCTCATAGTGACTGCAACACAGTAATGTCATCAGAAAATCCTAGGAGAACATCAGGTGAGTGAGAAGCACGTACAGTGGAATGCAGTACAAGGAAGGGCAGCTTTGTGTTTCAGGCCTGGAGAAGTTAGGGTCATGGCAATCAGAACTCAAGCATTCATTTTTACTACTGGTCTTCCTGAAGGCAGGATTCTTAATCCAGTCCTGTGCTGTCTGAGGTTCCCCAGGCTGATGCATTTGCAAAGAGAGGATACTACAGAAGAAATCATTGCTCGAAGTCCCATGGTGTTGTCAATAGATGTTTTCCACAGAATCCAAGAAGGTCAAATACCTCTTGCTTGGTTCACTTGGGATCATGTGGGACAGTGCCGAAGGGGCTTTCTTGCCAAGAACACAATTTCCACTGTGGCTCTGGTCCAGGCTCTGTCTGATCAGTAACGCTAGGCCATCACCAAATTCTTCAAAGTTGCTGTTGATAGAGTTGAGACAATTTACAACAAAGCCACCAGAAGTATAAGAGTAAATATGCACCCAAACTTGTATATATTTCTTGGGAAACATTTGAATTCCATGGCAAAGCAGCACCAAGAGCAGAAAGGGGACATGAAAAAACTGGCAAAAGAGTCTTTGGGCTGAAATAAGCTTCATTCAGAAATATGCTTACTAATACTTGATCTTACTCAGTCCTGGCAGACAAAAATTACTCCTTCATATGTTTATACAAATATTCTCACCATCACCCCCAGCTTCAGTCAAACAGTGTGGTCTTATAGTAGTTCATCACCTTGTGTCTAAGGGCTGAAGCATTTTTAATATAATACAACTGGACTTACAGTTTTGTGAAGCCACCATGTCATTACTGTCTCTGCTGTTTGCAGCTGCCAGCCTATGTAAGTGCTGGCAGAGAGTAGAGAAGGGAACCAATGAAACCGGAGCATGCAGACAGCTGTCTTCCCCTCCCCCTTCACGCCCCCTCTTTTTTTTTTCCCCTTTGTAAAGATATTTGCATGTTGTTCTGTCCAGCTTTACAAGCCCCACTGTGCTCTAGAGAGTCATGCCTAAAAAGGTTTAAAAACATCAGTCAGTGTGTTAGGTGAAAAATCAATGAATGCTAAAGAACAGCTTAAAGAGCAAGTCAGAAGTGATAAAGAAGAGAGTTTGGGAGCTTAAAAAGAGGGAGAAAAAAGAAAAAAAAGAATGTAACATACAGGTGAGGATTTGGGGTAAGAGAATATTTTTGAGGTGGAGAAATGGGTGGCTATTGGAACAAGGAAAGAAAGTAGCAAAAAATTACGGGAAAAACAAGACCAGGGAATTAAATTCACACAGGAAAAAGTTGGAGAAAATAAAGAAAATGAAAAGATTAGGAAACAGAAACAAAACATAGAAGAACTGACAAGAGAGACAGAAAATTGCACATATGGATAGAGAGAAAGAATAAATAAAGTATCAAAAACAAGGAGGTAAGCTCTTTGTAGCTAAAATATATAGACACTGTGAGAGACACAAAGCAATAGAGACTCAGAATTAAGTGGATTTTCTTAGTTTGGTGGCTGTAGTGCAAACCAGCCACCCTCATGTGATACTATGCCTGAGCTACATCTTGCCAGGAACCTCATATTTCAGTGGGTCTCTGCTCACCCACACATTTCCATGCTGTGCTCTTTTCCTGGGTGACAACACACTTCTAAAGTTCTGAGCCTGAACGAAAGCAGTGATGAAAGCCTTTTGCTGATTTTTTTTTCCTGTTTCTGATATATTACTTTCATAGGTTCCCATTAGCAGCTGGGACTCCCATGCCAACAGACATACATCCTCAGACCTGGTCTTTCTTTCATGTAAGTCAACAGGTGACTACTGCTGACTTCAGTCAAAATCCACAGAGAACAACCAGTGTCAGGGTGCAAAGGGAAGGTACTGGTTCATGTGGGAACAATGCTGAAAGGGGCAGACTCAGTAAGCTTAAGCTGGCAGAAAGAATTTGAGCAAGAGTGACGTTTGGAATTTGGGAAAGAGTAGGTGGTATAGGAATAACTATGGATGGTAAAAATAAAAAATGAAAATCATGGTGCCCCTACTGAAACCACCTACACCACCACCATCTTTTATCTGTCACTTCAATCACTTGCTGAGTTGAGACAGATTTTACTTGTTGCACCCTAGAGCAAATCTTTCAAAAGCACAGTACCTACAGCCTCAGATGGAAATCCAGTAAAATTTTAAAAGCCTCCATAGGGCTTAAAACCTCTGTCTCTCACTTAAACAAAAAAGAAGAGTGACCTTGATAGCACATTTGCTTGTTCTTCATACATCCCCTCCTTCAGGAGGTACCCCATACTCTGCTTCCCTGCTTTCCTGAGCTGAGTGCACAGGAAAGCTGTGATGCTCTGAACAGCCTGATCATACACTGTCCAGGGGGCTGGAGGTCTCATGGAGCCCAGCCCTGGCCTCATGGTGAAGGTGGCCCAGTCTCCTGTCGCCCTAAGTTTTCTTGTTTTGTGAGTGTTTGCAATTTTGTAGGGGAGATTCTCACGCAGCTTCATGTAAACTATGTATATATTTAGAATTAACTATTTTGTTTACATATTTCTCCTCTGAGAGGAGAAATATGATTGATGGTGATGTTCACCTACAAAGTTGGAGAGGTGGCAACCTGGGTAGCCAATCTTTTGCCTTCTGTACAAAGTGTATATAAATGGAGTCAGAAAAATTAAAATAAGACTTTCCTGCCTGACCTTCTGCTGTTGGCCTCATCCTTTGTGTGTCCAAAATTGCAACAGTCTCCTGTTCATCTGATGACCAGTGGATCACCAGCAGGTCCTGTCAGTACCTCAGACCTGCTCGGATGTGAGGGATGGTGCCCTGACCAGAAGCACACTGCCCTGCCTTGGCAGTGGACTCTCCAAGGGGGAAGCCCTACTCTTGCTGCTCCCTGGCACTGACTAGGAGGCACTGGGATTTGGCTAAACCGTAAACTGCGAGCTATTACTACTTGCTTGTCTGAACACAAATAATTCAGCATTTGTAGGGTCATGATCCCTTCCCAACTGTTGTTGCTGTGAAACAAAAAAATTGCCATGTAGATGGAGCAGGAATTCAAGCAGTTTTGAGGAATTTATAGATTCTTCAAATCTATAGATAAAGAAGGAAGCTTTAATTACGTTGTCTAAAAGCACAGTAGTGGGATGTCCTTAGAATTCCAGTTCACAACAACTGGGCTGAACGGGTTAGGGGAGCAAGAAGTGAAAATACATTTACACTGTAGAAAACACAGAAGAAGCAATCTTAACTATGTTACATGTGATACCTTTTCTGTATACCTTTCTTTGGCTTGTTGTTAGGAAACAGGCCAATTTCAGGAATGTAATTTTTAATTTTCACTACTACAGGGGGTAAACTGATCATCTTTCAAAAGTATGGCACAATGCTCTGGGGATAAAACCACACCACAGTGACTGACACACAAGAAAATTGTCTCTTTAGAAAACAGAAACCTTTAGAACTACAGAACTGTGATGGAGTTCAGAAAATTACTCTGTCTAGTCCTGTACTGAGGTGGAATCAAATACCCCCAAACCAGCCTGGCACAGGCACATCCTAACTTATCAAAAACTTCCTGTGAAGGAAGTTCCTTTGGCCCAACAGTTGTCCTGTTCTGATGTCTCACCATTACAACATAACAGAACAGACATTCAGAGCATGGCTGTGTTATGTTCATAGTAGGGACAAACATCATTCATTCACTGCTATGACAATAGTCCTTGATGATCCTTGTGAGTCCCTCCAACCCAGACTGTCCTGTACTGTCATTTTCTACTTGTGACCTGTGTTTCCTGCCTGTACAACATCTGGAAACAACCTGTACCATGCTTATGTCTAACACTTTCTGATTCTACAATGATATTTCTACCTTCCCTCTCTGGAAGAGAGTTTGTGGAAGGCCTAGAGTACAGATTGAGGGGAGGGTGGCCTCCTCCCTTCCAAGGAGGAAACTGTTGAACAGCTGGTAAAGAACTGCTTTGGCACTTTCATTTTTGACTTATCATAGAATCACAGAATGGCCTGCATCGGGAGGGAACTTAAAGATCATCTAGTTCCAACCCTTCTGCCATGTAAGAATCCACTGGACCAGGTTGCTCAGAACTCATTTCAGCTGACCCTTAAACACTTCCAGGGATGGAGCACCCACAACTGCTCTGGGCAACCTGATCCAGTGTCTCACCCCCTCCACAGTAAACAACTTTTTCCTAGTATCTAATCTAAACCTACTCTCAGACTGAAGCCATTCCCGCATTGTCCTATCACTACAAATAGTTCTTGCAAATAATCTCTCTCCATCTTTCTTGTAGGCTCCCTTTAGGTACTGGAAGGCTGCAAAAAGCCTTCTCTTAAGCCTTCTCTTTTCCAGGATGAAAAAACCCAAATCTCTCAGCTTTCCCTCGTAGGAGAGACACTCCATGCCATTAATCATCATGGAGACTGATGATTTTGCACTTGACAACCAACTTGGGCACACAGTATAGAAAATTTAAACTGACAAAATTTGCACACATGCACCAATTTTTTTCCAAATCTGAGTAAGACTAACGGGCTTTGCCATGGAGGCCGTCATTGCCGATCTACCATATCTTGCACCACGTAGCTGCCACGACCAGCTTCGGCTTGCCCAGCTATTGCTCCAAACCAGTCGGGCTGAGCGGGGCCGAAGCCGCAGGGAACAGCGGCACAAGCATCGGGAGGACACAACAGCACCACGGTAACTCATCTGGTTTTAATCCAACAAGAACCAGCCTAGTCCAGCACAGCATGCCGGGGACCGACTCCCGCTTTGGGAAATCTACAGCGAGACTGAGCACTGACGCCTCACGGCTGACCCTCCCCGAACCGCGCCGGAGGCACCTGCCGGGCACCGCCGCTACGCATGCGCGCTCGTTGCCACCCTCCAGCCCAGAACTACATATCCCGGCGTGCCGCACGTGCCCGCCACCGCGGCCGAGCCAATAGGGAGGGAGGAAGCAGTTCCCGCCTCCACGCAGCAGGTGTGGACGCAATCTCAGAGCCACCCTTCCCCCGCCCGCAGGCAGAGGGCTGGCGCGGGAGGTTGTTACAAAGGAGGACAGAGGCGGCAGAGCGAATAGGCCCTGGCTTCCGTATGAAAGCCGCAGGGGTGCCTCCTCCCCGCTCCCTGGACAGCCGGGGAACCGGGCGCAGGGGCCGCACCTCAGGGGAAGCGGCGGCTTGGGGGCTTCCCGCGCGCTGTCAGTTACGAGCGCTCGAGGCGGGCGGGCGGC
>JANPWX010000172.1:240177-423745 GCA_024734555.1 Trochalopteron elliotii
GGCAACCTCCGCAAGCTCACAACCCTCTATCCCGCCCTCCCGGGTTCCCCCTTTTCTTCCCTCTGTTCTCCCCCTTCTTACCCCGCTCTTCTCTCGCTGCCCCTCCGCCCATCCGTGCTGCTTCCTTATGCCCCCTTTCTTCTCTTCCTCTCCTGCCTGCCCCTTCGGCTCGCCTCCTCCGTACCTCCCTCCTCCATTCCCCCTTTCTTCGCTAACCCTCCCTCCTGTGCACATCCTTCCCTCCTTCATTCCTCTTTTCCTCCCTCTTTCCCTCCCATGCACAGCCCTCCTCCTGCCCCCTAAAGCATCGGCGGCCACTGAGTGGCCGTCGATGCTTTAGGGGGCAGGAGGAGGAGGAGGGTTGTGGGTGGTTTTTTCCTGCTGTCTCTGGGAGAGGAAACCAAACCTCCCCTTTCTGGGTGTTAACTCTCCAGCCCCCATGGGTTGGGTTTCAAACCACGTTTCTTAGGACTCGTTCTTTTGTAATAATGATTTGTACTGTTGTTTTTATGAAGAGGCAAAAGCGACAATCTGGGAACCGAAAAGGATATGCTTATAGGTTTTGTTATCGTATAAATGAAGGTGAATAATTAACCTGTTACACTTGATATTTTTGCAGATCAAAAGAAGGAGGAAACTATGCCCACAGAGGGAGAGAAATCTCCCGAGGCAGAGAATAACAACAATAATAATAAAAAAGGGAAAACTGGAGGCTCACAGGTAAAGAACACACACCCGAATGGGGAAGTGCCCAAAGTTAGCATTTAAAATTAAATGTTCAGCTAACAGCATTTCCTGCTCAGAGCATCTTTCTTTGGGTTGGATGAAACGCAGTTGGTTGGGTGCAATGTTTTTACTGCCTGGACATGTTTATTTGATTGCATTTTGCAGTGATCAGCTGCTTTCCGTGTAATAGAAGCATTTTTAAATCTTTTTCTTTATTTTACGGTGGGGGAAAGACTAAATTGATGATGCAGTTGAGGCCTTGGCTGTGACATAATCATTGATAATTAGGGGCTTTAAGAGCACTGTGTTTAAAGATTATTTACAGCAATTCATACTTCCTTATTCAGATCTGTATCACTGGTCTCTATGCAGAAATGCCTCTTTTTTTTTTTTAATCTTCCTGTGCAAACCTAAATGCTGACTTTTGATGGTTCGTACTTGCACTCTTCTCCTGAATCCTTTCTGTTTTCTCTTTTTATGGATAGGATTCTCAGCCTTCACCTCTCGCTTTGCTAGCAGCCACTTGCAGCAAAATAGGAACTCCTGGTGAGAATCAAGGAACTGGACAGCAGCAGATTATTATAGACCCAAATCAAGGTTTGGTGCAGCTTCAGAATCAGCCACAGCAGTTGGAATTGGTAACAACTCAGCTTGCTGGAAATGCTTGGCAGCTCGTTGCCGCTGCTCCTTCTGCTTCAAAAGAAAATAATGTTGCTCAGCAAGGGTCTTCTGTTGCCTCAAGCGCAGGAAGTCCCTCCAGCAGTAACAATGGAAGTGCATCTCCTTCAAAAACCAAATCGAGCAATTCTTCTACCACGACCCCTGGACAATTCCAAGTCATTCAAGTACAGAATCCAAGCGGTAGTGTCCAGTACCAAGTGATTCCACAGATTCAGACAACAGAAGGTCAAATCAATCCTTCCAACGCTACTGGTCTACAAGATATACAGGGTCAAATTCAGCTTATTCCTGCAGGGAATAATCAAGCTATCCTCACAACTGCAAACAGGACAGCTTCGGGAAATGTTATTGCTCAAAACCTAGCAAATCAGACAGTTCCAGTCCAAATTAGGCCTGGTGTTTCCATACCACTGCAACTGCAAACTATTCCTGGTACTCAGGCGCAAGTTGTAACAACGCTACCTATAAACATTGGTGGAGTAACCCTGGCTTTGCCTGTGATTAACAATGTTGCCACTGGAGGAAGTTCGGGCCAAGTTGGCCAGTCTACTGAGAGTGGAGTTTCCAATGGAAATCAGCTGGCATCTACACCTGTCACTTCTGCTTCTGGTAGTACCATGCCAGAGTCTCCCTCCTCATCTTCCACTGCTACAACTACTGCCTCAACATCTCTGACTAGCAGTGACACGCTGGTGAGCTCTGCAGAAACAGGCCAATACACAAGCACAGCAGGCAGCAGTTCAGAACAGGCGACTGAAGAACCTCAAACAACTGCTACAGACTCCGAAGCCCAGAGCTCCAGTCAGCTTCAGTCCAATGGACTACAGAATGTCCAGGATCAGTCAGGCTCCCTTCAACAGGTCCAGATCGTAGGTCAGCCTATTCTGCAGCAGATACAGATCCAGCAGCCTCAACAGCAGATTATTCAGGCCATTCCTCCACAGTCATTTCAGCTCCAGTCAGGGCAGACTATACAGACCATCCAGCAGCAGCCTTTGCAGAATGTTCAGCTGCAGGCAGTGAGCCCAACTCAGGTGCTCATCAGGGCTCCAACTTTAACACCGTCAGGACAGATCAGCTGGCAAACTGTGCAGGTTCAGAATCTGCAAAGCCTTTCAAATCTGCAAGTTCAAAATGCTGGGTTACCCCAACAACTAACCATTACCCCTGTGTCTTCAAGTGGTGGCACAACCATTGCCCAGATTGCTCCTGTGGCTGTTGCTGGTACCCCCATCACTCTGAATGCTGCCCAGCTTGCTTCAGTACCTAATCTTCAAACAGTAAGTGTTGCCAACCTGAGTGCTGCAGGTGTTCAAGTTCAAGGAGTTCCTGTTACCATTACCAGCGTTGCAGGTGAGTGGTCTGACAAAGTTTTGGCGTTTTGCTTGTTTGTAGGTTTTTGTTTTGTTTTGTTTGTGGTGGTTGTTTGTAGCTTTGGTTTGCTGTTGGTTTGGTTTTTTTTAATATTGCAAGGATACCAGATGATTTTAGATTAACACTCTTTCTTCAGAATTTTCTGTAATGAAGCTTAAACCCTTAACTGTGAGGAAATATTTTACACTTAGCTCTAAAATTCAGATTTTAAAACAACTGACATTTTTGCTAAACATTGAAATAGTATTACCAGTTGCGTCAGTTGAATGGAACTGTTTGTATTTGATAAACTGTATTTAAATTCTGTCCTCCATCTTACTAAAGACATGTAGGCTCCAGAAGTGAACATGAGACTTTACTGTTAGAACTTTGATATGTTTGAAAAACAACACGAAAAGCTTTTTCCAACCAGACAGTATTCCTAATCTCCTGTTGGGGGATGTAGAATGAGAAGTGACAATATGTGAGCTGGGATACCTTGTGTCTTGGCATGCATTCATATGGAACTACTCATTGCGTTCTGCACTAGCTCATAAAGTTGTTCCACTAAGAGTTTGAGTTCTGCAAAGAGATTGAGTGGAGTAAGGTGTGCTTGCACAGAGTTTCTGTGGCTTGCTTTAAAAATAAAAAGACAAAAACAACTGGTGACTGTACTTCAGTACTTGCTGCTGAACTTTTGATATGTACTATGAAATGCCTGTTTGGTTATGCTGGTCTAATAGTTGGGAAAGGAGATATTAAAAGGCTGGATAACTGAGCTTTGTTTTATGGTGAACTCTGTGCAAGGTCTCTGCAGTATCCCACAAGGACAAGTCTTTTTGTAAAATTTGCTGACTTTTAATGTTTCAGATAAAACTTGGTTTAGGTAGGAGTTCTCTTTGTCAACATGATAGCTACTTGCCTAAGCTTGGGTTTATGTCATAGAAGTAAGAGTTTTCTATTGTAGTTACAATAAACTCTTCTCAACAACAGCCTGACTATAGGCACAGTTTATTACTATAAAACTGGTTTGGCTTTTTATAATCATATGCTGACAAATGTTTAACTGGGCAAAAGATTGTTCTCTTTAATTGAAATGTTTTTGAGGAGACATAATTACTAACATAGTTTAGTAGTAAGAAATTTGCTATTGAGAATTTCATCTGCTATGGTACTTCTCAGCACAGAATTGCCATGTTGAAATACTAAGAGCTGAGTTAGATGAACTAAACCTGACTTGTTTAAGGAGTGTCGCACAAGTGTTGATCTGGGTAATCAGAAGTAAAATCTTGACCTTATGTTTAGTTCTAATGGTTCAAAGAGAAGTTTTGGTTACCTGTAGCTGAGCAGCTGCAGTCTTTTTTACCTTGGAACCCTTTTCTTCTTGATGGGAAGGTGCTGGTTGACAGTTTTCTTAGACAGAAGTCTCTGCTTTGGTAGGGGACTCCGTAGGAAGCCTGTTTTGGGAACAGCCTAGATTTGGGGGTGCTGGAAAAACCTTTCTGCATGTAGGTTTTTTATCTGCTTATTAATGGTGTACTACTATTCAGTACGTACTAGTACGTACAGGTATTAGAGCAAGGGATTCTGCATGTCATCTTTGTTGGTTATATTGACCCTACCTGTGCATGCATATGATGTCTTTTGGAAAATAAGGGAATTGAGATTGGTAACTTGAGGATGAGAAAAGGGCAATGAATCACAAGTATGGTCCTGGACAAGCCAAGCCTTAGTCATACAGTGTTTGTATGTTAACTAGACTACGTTTTGTGACCACCGAATTCCTCTTCATTGTGCCCACTCTATCCCGCCCTGCTCCCGGTAGGCCTTACAGCTGTTTCCATAAATTTTTGGCAGCAGTGAATCATAGCAACATAGAATAGTTTGGACTGAAAAGGACCTTTAAAGGTCATGTAGCTCAACCCCTCTGCAAAAATCAGGGGCATCTTCAACTAGATCAGGTTGCTCAGAGCCCCATCCAACCTGGCCTTGAGTGTTTCCAGGGATGGGGCATCCACCACCTCTCTGGGCAATCTATTCCAGTATTTAGCCACCTTCATTGTTAAAAACCCTCTTTCTTATGTCTAATCTACACCTACCCTCTTTCATGTTAAGGCCATTCCCCATTGTCCTATCACTACATGCCCTTGTAGAAAGTTCCTCTTCAAGTCTCTTGTGCCCCTTATGTGTTGGAAGGTGCTATAAGGTCTCCCCAGAGCCTTCTTTTCTTCAGGCTGAACAACCCCATTTCTGCCAGCTCTTCCCCGTAGAAGAGGTGTGCCACCCCTGTATATATTCTGACATTTTTTCCTTTCCTTTGTCAATAAGGTACTATTTCTCACCCAGGACTTGATATTATGGAGAAAGAACAAGCTTTGTGAATGCAAGAGATTAGTTGTAATTTCCTTCCCTTACTTATCTCTGCTTCTGTCCTATGAAACTTTCTGATTCTGCACTCTGGGAATGGGAGACATGGTATAATGGAAAGGAAAGAACATGATGTGCAGGCCTTAATGCTGTATTAAGATTCCAAGGAAAGAATGGTTATGAAGTAGAAAATTGCAAACATGCTAAGATCTAAACTTTGCTTGCCACCTAAATAGAATAAACTGACTTGATCAGGGCTGTTAACTTCCTCAGGTTTGCTCGGTTTTATTTGAAATGGTTTTTTTTGTTATTCCCAGGCCTCATTACAGGAAACCTTTGAAAAACAAACAGCTCAGCTACCTCAATATCTGCAGACTGGTATTTCTCTCCTGCAGTACCTGAGCTTGCTAGTGTGAAACGTCTTGAAAATAAGCTGAACTCTCCACAGGTAGATCATTCACCACAAATGAGCAGTAGAAGGAGGTGTTAGAAACGAGCTGTATGGAGGATGTCCAGAAAATTTTAAGGAGAAGGCTGAGTGGAGTACTCATCTCATGCATTGGTTCAGGTGCTCGAACTTTGTTAGGGAAAAGAAGTTATTTTGTCCTTCAATCAAACCCCTTCAGTCAATCCAGCTGAGTTTCTAGGAAAAAAAAGAAAACCTTTAAAAATCACAATTTAAAAATCACAATAAATGACTGGTTTTGTATTTGTGTCATATTTCTGTTCCATGAACAGTTGTTTTCCTAATTATTTCCACAGTGAGATATTTAAGCACTTTTTTTCTTTAGTTTTTCAATAGTAAATGAAATAGTTTAAAATTATAACAGCATTGTTAATATATAGAAAAAAATTAAGAAATGGGGGGAGTTGTAGTTTTTGTTTGGGTTTTTTGTTGTTGTTGTTTTGTCAAGTGGATTCTAAATTCCAAAAGAGTAAAATTTCACGTTGGGAAGAAAAACATTAAAATCTTCTGGTAAATATCATATTTTAGTCTACCTTTCATAACCTTTGTTACTGAAAGTCTACTGTAAACCTAGCAAGATGTATAAGTGTGTTTAGGGTTTTTTGTTGTGTTTTTCAGTTAAAAGGTCAAAAACTGATCCTGGTAAGTAGCATACTTAGGGTTGTATGTTGCATGTGGTCAAAAAGCAGGGCAAAGCAGAGAAGTTCTCACATTCTTTCACTTTCTGGCATGATGGAAAATTTCAATGTCAATGATGAAAATGATTTTTTTACTGTGAGAACGACTGAGTACTGACACAGGCTGCCTGGAGAAGCTGCAGACTCTCCATCTTTGGAGATCTTCAGAAGCTGTCTGGACATGATCCTGGACAACTTTCTGTAGGTGGCCCTGCCTGAGCAGGGTGATGGGACCAGATGCTCTCCAGAGGTCCTTTAAAGTCTACACCAATCTGTGATCCCATAAAATTTTATTAAAGTGTACAAAGTGTCAGTCAAAGGCATAATTAAGTGTAGAGAATAAAGTTTTAATATTCTAACCCAGTTAAGTTTCTGAGCATTAAAACCAGGTCTTTAAGCAGTTGTTTATTCAAAAGGTAGACAAACAACAGGCTACATAAAAACTACTGTGGTTGCTTGAACATTCAGGACTAACACCTGCCTTGCTATGAGATCAGTACCTGTCACAGCCTTTTACCAAGCTAGTTCTGCACTAAGTATTTCTTCTCTTCTCTATCAGTTGTTGTTTTGCACATGGTTCCCTGTGGAAGGGGATAGCTTGGAGTTTTATAGGTGACAACTTCCTGAATTTAGCCCCTGTGGTCTTGGGGGAAAGCAGATACTACAGAGTACCCTTGTCTTTTTTCAAGGCTTCTGCTGTGAGAGTTGCACATGCAAGTTCAAAGGGTTCCTGTCCCCAGCCCCTTTTTAAAATAAGGTGTCTTTTGCCTTTTTAAAGCTTATTTTCAGGTCCTTCATTTTATCTAGATGTGTTAATTGACAATATAAGGGGCTATGGGAAAGGAACTGATTTTAGTACTAGTTGATTCTAAGAAAACTGTGGTTTGTAAATTTTTTTCCTCTTTGTAGGTTAAGTTGTTTTGTCTGGTTGCTTGGTTTTGGCGTTTTTCTCCTTTTTTTTTTTTTTTTGGTGAGTTTTTAATGGGGTTTTCTGGTTTGTTTGGGGTTTTTTTGGTTGTTTTTTGGTTTTGTCACTCAGAAAAATTCCCTATTTCTTATGAGAAAAAAAGTAATAGATCAAACTCGTATTTACCTTAATTATACATCTTAGAGTAATTTTCTTACATCATGACGGAGGTGTTTGCCTCATACAAAAGTGAATTAGATGATTTTGTTTTAAAATAGTGAAAAATATTGTTTGTATTTCGTCTATACTTTTCCAAGATTTTTTACTTGTTTTGAACAAAAGTCATCCAATTCCGTCATCTTGCAACACAAGTGCAAGCCTTTTTCTTGAAGATTAGTGGCGACATGGCCTGAATTATGGGGAATTTGGAGTTCATCCACCCAAAATAACCTGGAGCAATGACTTCTGTTCAGTGGAACACTCTGTTGCCTGGCAATAGTAAAGCTGGAGAGTTTTAGGTTTTTTGTAGGGGTGTGCGATGGGCTTCAAAATGGTTCTTAATGACAATGAAATCCAATGCCAAGTGTTCTTATTGGGGTACTTGAAAAATATAATGAGCTTTGTCATTCTGTTTCATACTCTCTAGCAATGTGAGCTACTAAGGCATTTCTCTCTTTGGCCAGATACTTTCACATCACTATGACTAGTACTTATGCAATTTGTCAGTACCTTGAGGTCTCCTGATTCCTTGTGTATTTACCCCACTTGTCTGCATCCATCTTCAGCCTGTCTTCAAGGCTTTCTCTTCCCTTTCTCTCTTTATTAACTCTTCTTGTGTGGCAGTCACTAGTTTTAGGACTTGCAGTTCAAAGGCTTAATGTATTGTTTAGACATGACTGTCATTCTGGGTCAAAGTTTGATGAGGGCTTTGAAGCATTCTACCCAATTCTTTAAACAGGAAAAAAATGGATTAGATTACCTGTATAACACTCAGTGACTGGAAAAAGGGAAACATCACACCGGTTTTTAGAAAGGTAATAAATAGGCCCTTGAGAACTACCAGCCAGTCAGCCTCATCTCTGTGTCTGATACAATCATGGAGCACACCTCCTGCCAGCTATGTCCAGGGATATGGGTACAGAGGTGGTTAGAGACCACCAGCATATTGTCCCAAATGTGCACCAAACATGGCTTCACAGAGGGCAAATCATGCCTGACTAACCCGGTGGCCTTCTGTGATGGAGTGACTGTAGGTAAAGGAAGAGCTGCTGATGATAATCTATTTCTTCTGCCATGACTTATTGTAAGGGTTTTTGACATAGTCCCTCACAGTAGCCTTGGAGAGATGTGGATTTTATGGATGACAGGGAAGTGGCTGGATGGGCGTGTTCAGAGTTGCCATCAATGATTCAATCTCCAAATGTAGATCAGTAATCAATGATGTCCCTCAGGGGTCTGTACTGAGACCAATATTGTCAGTATCTTTACTAATGATGTTGTGGGATTCTGTGCACCCCTTGGTAAATTTGCAGATGTCACCAAAATGAGTGGTGCAGTTGATGTGCTTGAGGGAAAGGATGCCATCCAGAGGGGTCTAGCAGGCTTAAGAAGTGGGCCAACTTGAACCTCACTGTACTTCAGCAAGGCCAAATAAAAGTTCCTGTGATGGGGCAATCCCTAATCTCGGTATAGATTGCCTGGTGAAGTAATGGATTGAGCAGCTCTGTGGAGAAAGACTTGGGGATATTAGTAGACAAAAAAATGAGATATGTGCTGGCAATGTACACTTGCAGCCCAGGAAGCCTATTGTATCCTGGGCTACATAAAAACAAACAAGGCCAGTAGTTCAAGGGATGTGAGTCTCTCCCTCTTTGCCACTGTTGTGAGACCCCATCCATAGTAGTGTGTCCTGTGCTGGGATCCCCATTAGAAGACAGGCATGGATCTGTTAGAGCTGGTCCAGAAGAGGGACATGAAAATGATCAGAGAGCTGAAACACATCTTGTATGAAGACAGGCTGAGAGAGTTGGGGTTGCTCAAACTGGTGAAGAGAAGGGTCTGGGAGCTTTTAGATACACAACAGGATCTTGTCAGAAAGACAGACTTTCAATAACTTTTGCAAAAACTGCACAAGGGGCAGCAGTGTTAAGCTGAAAAAAGGTAGGTTTAGATTGGACATAATGAAAAAAATCTTTACTCTGAGGGTGGTGAGACACTGGAACTGGTTTTCCAGAGAGATTGTCGATGCCCCATCCCTGGAAGTGTTCAAGGTGAGCATGGATAGGTCTTTGAGCAGCATGATCTAGCTGGAGATGTCCCTGCCCATGGCAGGGGGATCAGAACTACATGATCTTTAAAGGCACCTTGTGACCCAAAACATACTATGATTCGATGAATACAAGAATCAAAAGTGTTTCTGACCCTGTCTCATGCAGGTGCAGGTGATGCATACAAGAGCAGAACTAAGATTCTCTTCCCTCATTCGATCATCTGCATATTCCTGAGCCAAAAGTGGGATTTTTTTTTTTTAAACAAGTTTAATAGTTCTTGATGGATTTATTTTCTCTGAATTTGTCTTTTGAGTCTGCCTAATTATTTATGCATTCAATATTTGTCTGCATGTATTGTTTTAATTGTTGCATAAGACATGTTTTTATTTAAAGTTCTTAAGTTCCTCTATTATGAAAACTTAAAATACCTGATTCATCTTCATGCTATTCACAGTCTTCTGTTATTCTGTATTACATATCCTCGATTTTGAGGGAAGGAAAAGCGTTTAGTCTAAAGTCCTAGAATATTACATTTACATTGTTGAACAAAAGAAAATGCATTTTTTTGACAACATGTCCTGTGGGGCTCCTCTTGTGTTAATATAATAGTGAGTATGTCTAGAAAGAGAACTCAGTGAGTGGGGTAGCTAAGCAGGGATTCCTGTAGGTGGTAAGAAGGTGAAAAGGGTTTAAAATAGCCATATTACATGCAAGGAAACTGGCAAATATAAACACCAAAGGAGCTGAAGGATAGGGGTTGCATGATTTATTTTTTTTTAAATAACATGCAGTGTTTTCCTTGATGTTCATTGACAAGCAAGATGCAGCAAACATCATGAAAGAAACAAGCTGCAAGCTGTGGAATCTGTGGTAAAAAGATAAGTACAAAGTGCTGAGCTGTATTAAAAAAAAAAAAAACAAACAAGCAAAAAAAAGAGTCTGTCTTGGTTTTTTACTTCATAGTATGTGACTTGGCATTCTGAAAGTGTAGAGGGGAGGAGTACAGAAATGTAGCATACTTCTTCCAAAGTCATGAAAGGTCACAACTGTTCTCAGGCTGCCTTGAGCTGAGAATTGTTGCAGAGCCACAGTGTTCTAAATATTATAGTACTGGCATCCTTTTCAAATGTTTCAAAGTAATTATAGGAGAAGCATTTAGTCTCCTAATGACGAAGTTGCTTTAGTTATGTGATTTTCTTAAACTGAAATTCAATACAGTGACAGAAACAGTTTGGCAACAAACTGCAGTTGGAAACAAACATTTGCCATTGTGACGGTAGCATAACAATAAAACTGTCAATATACTGGTTCTGAACTGGGTGCCTAAGGAATGTGCAATCTGCCTGTTCAGGTAAATTGCCAATGGAGAATAACCTGGTAAATATGCCTCACTAAAATGAGTCTTTTCTGCCTGACCTGTGAATAGCAAGACATGACTCCATCACCACTTCTAAAATAAAGTGGGAAGGGGAAGCATTTCATGTACCAACTTTGGTCATAATTTCCAGGTAAAATAGGTTTATAATGAGCTATTTTTATGCTATAAACTTCAAGAACAAAATGTAAGCCTTAAAGTCTTCAAAGAAGAATGTTACTAAAGCTGTATTTCTGTACTAGATTATGTGTATCATCAATATAGATGCATTCTCCTGAGAATATTGGGGTTTGCCATCCTCTTTCTCAATCCCTATTGTCAGAAATTGGAGCATATAGACCAGGAAAAGAATTGGCTGAGCTTCCTTGTTTGTAAAATGCCAAGCAGGTGAATTGAGAGATACGGCACATCTTCATCAACTTGTTAGTATTTTTTTCTTTTTTAAAGCATACTTAGATCTGCACTAAGCCAACCTTCTTGTTCTTCCATTACCACCTGGTGTGAGGGAAAGACAAGAAGCATATTCAAAATTTCATTCAACAGCTTCCTCACTGTAACTTAACTTTCAGAGTTCTGAGTCTTGTATAATTTTGGAGCTGGTAGATGAAATAAATAATTCCTTACTGTTTTAATAGCAGTGTTGATTATTGAAAAAGCTAACTATATATGGAATGGGGTGTTGTGTTCTAAGAGAAATATTAATTTCAAGTGAAACAGTGTTATTATTGCCCTGTGGAGAGCCAGGAGTTGGACTCCATGATGCTTGTGGGTCCCTTCCAACTCAGGATGTTCTGTGATTATTGAAAAACAACTATTTTTTTTAGTGGTCAATGATTTTTAATAGATAATTTAGTTAATAAAAGTAGCTTGATGTAGCTTGAAAAGTAGCTATGCTATAGTATAGTAGCTTTGGAAGTAATCAGGGCTGCATAATGAAGTATAATGTTTAAAATTAATATTTTACTCTGGTTATGACACTTTCACCAAAACAGTCACTCTGGACATCTGTAGTCTCTTGAGAAATGTAGCATCAGAACACATGCTCAGTTTAGTTGGGATATGGTTATACAGTTACATTGATTTCTGTATGCATCTGTTCCTAACAGTGGAGACTCCACTGATGTTTGATCAGTTGGTCATTGGGAAAACTGTATCAGCCCAACACGCACATTTAATCTTCTTAAACTGGGAGACTATTATTTTGTTTTAAAGAGAGAATTATCAGTTAATATCTTCCTGCCAAGAAACCCCTTGGGATACATGTTAAGAACAAGCCTGAGTTCCCTTAATTACAGTTTCAAGTGATGATGTGACGGGTTTTCCCTTGAGAAGAATACTGAAGTTTAAGAAACATGGGCCTTGATTTTCTTGTTGCTTTGGTCATCAAGGAGTAACTGACAAAAACGTGAAGCTTTTCAGTTTGTTCTGATCCAAAACACAAGACTAGGTAAACAATTTTGTAGGGTTAACAGTGTTACAGAAAATGCCAGAACTCTTATGGGTTTGGATCTTATACAGATTTATGTGGCCCTTCTTCTGTGATTCTGTAATATATAGTTTTGTTGGTCCTTGCCTGATGAAGGCTATAACAAAGTTTCAGTTTTTACATCTTTAATAAACAAGTTAGTTTTAATATTGGTCAGCCTATTCATCCATAGGCTGTTAATAAAACCAAAGCTTGTGATTCATGTTTGGTCTTGCTGTGTGAGTTCTTTAAAAATGTTTTATGAATCTTGGTTTTTTTCCTGATACTATCCTTTTAAATTCCTTTTAATCACCTTGTTTGTTTGGGTTGTTGGGATTTTTTTGTTTGTTTGTTTGTTTTGGGGGGGGGTTGTGGGTTTTTGGGTTTTTTTTTTGTGTGTATTTACTTTTATCTTACTCTTATATTTACTTTTATCTCCCAAAATCCAAATTGAGTACTGGAACCTTAGCTCATATTTTTTCATGTTAGCCTACTTCTGTCCTTTCAAGACTCAGATATTACTGCTGCGTGGCAATACTCACAAATTGAATGGAGATGCAGGAAATTACACTTTTTGAGTGTGTGTTTTTGTTCCCATATGGCAGAAGTGTGTAAGATAGGCATTTGATTTTTGTTTTGTTTTGGGATTTTTGTTTTGTTTCAGTTTGTCAGGTATTGAGCTTCTCTAGTCAGAGTGCGGAGACCGACCGTCCACAGGTTTCTTTGTAGTCCTACCCTGTTTAAGAGTTAGGGGGAAGAATTGAAGGAAAGAACTGGGCCACATTCTGTTGTGGCTATAAACTGTAGAATAATCTGAGGATTGGGGCAGGGGCTGAGGGAGAGGGAGATGTTCCATAAAATTAAATCTAAGAATCTCAATTTCTTATGTCTGCTGCTAGTTTCCATGCAATGTGTCTGTTACATTGCAGCACTGCTGGTGCTTGGGTTTTCAGCTGTTGCTCTAAGTTTCAGCGTGCAGGAAACTACTTGTGTTCATCTTCAGAGAAGTGTTTCTGGACACCCACCCTTAATATACTTTTCTTTTTGACTATTTAATCAATAATGATGAAAATCAAGCGGTTTTTTGACGGGTCTATTTTCATTAGTATAGCAAGTTACTTTTCTGATTCTATCTCCTTCTTTAGAAAACTTAGTAAGTTGACCCTATTTTCTTTTCATTTGAAGTCACAGTATCCAAAACAGCCAGAGACATTGCCTTGCTTTAACTGAAACCTTCAGTTTGTTGTTCAAGACTAAATTATGTGAAATTGTAGCACTGTGTTTGGTTTTTATATTGGTTTTGATGTGTCTTTTTCTGTTGTATTTGTGATAGCTCTTTCTTATGTTTCATAAAGTAATAAAAAGTAAACTTCCTTTCAGTTTAATGAAAGGTCCTACCAGCTGGGAAAATTTATTTTCTGGCTCAAAGTACTGAAGTGCCCTCAGGTTGTCCTAAAGCACTTGGGTAAAGCCTTACATTTTTGAAAAATCATTAAAGTAACTTGGTGAAATTTTTGGGGCAGTGGTTTGATTTTATGTTACCAATATGATTCTTGCACTAAAGGAAACAAGCTTCATGTTTTTTAAGATGTTTAAACCCCTCAAGCTTTACTGCCTTAAGTTTCACTTTTGAAGCAGTGCTTTCAACAGAAGTTAAGCTTTGTTACTATGCTGTTCAGTAATTTTTTAACACATGGATACTTAAAAAACTTTTGAAGAAGAATATAACAAGTTCTTACAAATCTTGATGAAGTTAGCCATGGACAAAAGATAGAAACTTGCTGCAGTACCCCTGTAGGAGGTAGAAAAGACAGATGTCTGTTTGATGCTGCAATTTGCACTGGAAACTTTCTGCTTGTAGTAGCATCTGGACCCAATGCTGTGATTTGTGATGACCCTTGTAGTAGTTGAGTGAATCCAATTCCTCTCCTTACTCCAAACTGATCTTTTCTACAGAATGTGGGTCCCTTGTATCAGTGCTTGCAGTTTCTGTTCTGGGGAATTCTTCTTTTGTCACATATTATTTCTTCATATGTCTTTATTAACCACTGCTTAGAAGAGAGAGCAGAATTGTTAGCATACTGCATAATCTTTAGTGTAAATATTTAAATTCAGCATTGTCTTTACATATATGTAATTTTTAAATATGATTTGTGCTTTTTTTTTCAGCAAGAAACCTCCTTCATAGTAGGGGTTTTTTTTTAAGAAATTGAAGATCTCTAGCTATATTGACACATACTTTTAAACAATATTTAAATTTTGGCTATATCTTAATCAAAACATTATATTCTATTCTATTATATAGACGTTATTATAAGTATATTGTATTATAAATAAATATATAAATATATAGATATTATCTTAGTATAAATTATGTATATGTCTTTGTGGAAAAAGAATATTAAAGGATGTTTTCAAGCTTACAGTACCTGGCATATGCAGGGCAAGGGAAGATGAGAAACTTCTTTTTTCCCATTGCTTTGTATCAGTGAGTTGTTAATGGGTGAGTTGCTGCATCAGCTCTGATGTCTGTAGAGCTTTGGAACTCTGCAGGCTGTTTTGTAGTAATATGCATTGAATGATGGATTCTAACTGCAACGTTCTCTTTGCTTTTTAGAATATGCAGTTGAACAAATTTTCTTTTTTGCAGCATTAGCCACTGTGGCTCTAAGTAAATTTTGCAAAGTGTTTCTCAGATTTTGCAGTAAGATACACCCTACTGAGATAATTCTGTCTCTGATGCTCTCAGCTTTTGGCTGCTAAACATTGGTTGCACAACAGCAAGAGGAAATACATAATTTTGTTCTGAGGCGCTAGGTACCAGAATTTGCAAGTATTCTTTTCTTAGTCTTAAATTTCTCTTCAAGATCCAATGCTTCACTCTCATGATTTCTGTAGATCAATAAAGTTCTTTTCTTTCCCTTCTGCCCTATTTACCTCAGAGAATAGTCTTTCATGCCTGCTACTTCAGGTGAACAAGAGTAGGAAAGCAGGTGTAGTGTGTGGTAAAAGGAAGCTTGGTTTGGCTTGGATGGCCAAGCCTAATAACCAGCAGTCAATCAACCTGTAGCAAAGTACATTTTAGGTACCATGCGTTAGCTTTCTTAAATTGTTCAAGTGCTGTTGTGGTTTGCAAATTAATTTTAACTGAAAATGCAATTGATTCGTGTGTGTATTATTTGGTTTCATAATAATTACTTAAAGTTGTTAAATTTTCTTGCATGAATGTGTTACAAACTCATGTATGGGAAAGCGTATGTGAGTTTTACCTGCTGTCTTGGTTTGGAAAAGACAGGTGCCTGCTGGGGAAAAGCTGGAGTTTCCCTTGGATTGGAGAATGTAAAACCCCTTCCTTCAAATTATTATAATTTTGCAATTAAAGGCCTTCAGGCAAAAATTTAGGAATAGGAATAACAGTTCTTTACTAGGAATATTAAAAAAAATACAAACGTAGTAAAGCAAACAACAAACAATCAAAAAAATCCCAGAAACACTGACAGTCAGAATATGACCTGACACCCTGGTCAGGGTGTTGGGAGTAGTCCAAAAAAGTCCTCCTGGAGTGGCAGATGTGGTTCTGTTGGAGTAGAGATGATCCTGTAGAAGGGTCCAGTGGTGGCGAGATGGATCCAGTCTTCCTCTGGGAATCCAGTGGGAAACAGGCTGTCCTGCTGTTCTGAATCTCAGCTTTTATCTAGGTAGGAATGCTTGGCTCCTCCCACTGGGTGGAGCATCTCACAATGAGATGATGTAATGTGTCATATCATTGGTGAGCCTTAATGGTCCATTAACAGAAGATAACCCCTGGAGGAAAGATGGGTCGTGGAAGAGATAAGGAATATTGCTCCACCTCATTTTAACAGCTGGTCTATTAACAGAAGGCACCTGTCCCCTCCCCCCTGGAGTTAAAAGAAAAAACACCTTTTGGTTTCAACAGATTGGGAATAGAATACATGCTTTTTGGTTATATATTGCAACCCAAGACGCCTGCTAAGATCCAATTTTACTGCAAAATTGGAAAGCTGAGCAAGTGATGCTGAAGAATAAGGGATGTGCAATCATTTTTCTTGATAATGCTGTATCTCATGTTAATAAGTAATGCATTTACTTAATGGCTTAAATGGGAAAGATCAGTGACTAAGATCATGCAGGTTCTTTTATTAAGAAGCTTTAAAATTTCTGTTTAGTCATAATCATGTTTGTAATATTGCAAAAAGTGAAACTTCTGTTGCACTTGATTTGAAAAGTAAATACTGTATCAGGTTTCCTTGCTGTATGCATTTTGTCCTATGGTCAAATAAATGGTTGTTATCCAATAGAAAGAGAGAACTTAGACCTGAGAGGAAATGAAATGAAATTGAGTATCAGTGTTATTTTATATCAGTTATTTTGTAACATTTGGCTGTAACTTAACTTTATATCCTGCCAGTATGTACAATAAAGCTCAGACATAGGCAAGTTCAGTGATGATTTTTTTAATCAAGATATTTCACAATTTCAGAAATCATTATTAAAGAAATCAGGGGAGCTTGAGAAAACTTTCTCTTTTCCAAAAGCAGGTGTCAGTGTGTAGTGGCTGCTTTCACAGCTCATACAGGGTAACGTAGATGAGCTGAAGTGTGACTTTGTTCCCTCATGTGGTGATTTGTTTAGATCTTTTGCTGAAACGTGAGATCTGTTGTTACTGAGGGGTTTGATTATGAGTGGTGTAGTGATATCAGGTCTTGTGGTTTGGAGTATGTTAGGAAGAAGCAATTTCAAGTGATGATCTGATTGTAGCAGCATTTCTGGAAGGTTTTAAATAGCATTTAATGCCTCTAGTAACACATTGAAAGGAATATTTTTAATAAGCCTTTTTTTCTCCATCAAAAAAGTGTCAAGAGATCATGCTGTTCCTGTATGGATAACATTATCTCAACCACATTTTTAGAGTAAGCAGGTTTGGTTTTGGGTTTGGTTGTTTTGGGTTTTTTTCAAATAAGAAGCTAGTTTAGACCTAGATCCTCTCAATTGAAAAATCTGCTCTGTTTTAAAATTTTACAAGTTGCCCTCATTTCATTTCGTAGGCTGATGACAAACTCATATCAATATTAAGTTTTCTCAGTATCTTTTCTTTGGTAGAGGCAATTTTAAAAATAGTTAAATTCTCTTATCTTCCCTTTATATTCCCTTTATTTTTCTTCCTCTTTAATAAGTCTAAGTGATATAACAGTTAAAGCCCCTAGTGACCATAGAATTCTAGTATATAGTTACAACTATATAGCTGTCTAGTATACAACTCAAGACTATAGCAGAGTCACTTTGAGATTTTGGGCTTGTTCTGTCAGTTGTTTTGTGAAAATTTTCTGATTTTTTTTTCAGGAGAAAAGATATTTCAACTAGTGTAAAATACACTCCTATTATTCTCAAAGAACAAAGACTTTTATGTTTAACAGCTTTAAAATAAGAATAGGTACATTTGTTACCCTGTGTATTACTAATGTGCTAGCTTGTTGGGGTGCTCTCTCAGGAGTTAAAAACAAAAATTAAGCCCAGTAATTACATTATTGAACTTCCCCATGTTTTCTCATAGCTGCATAAATCTCTGACAAAGAATATTTATCATGTATGTGTGCATTCTTCAGTTACTCTTGTACCTCAAAAAAGTAGATTTGCTTATTGAATGTTGTGGCCTGGTTCTTCAAATAAGGCAATTTGTATGATATTTTGAGAGCTTCAGAACCTTCTGTTCTGAATTTAGTAAGTGGAATTCAAGAGAAGGGAGTTTAAAATAGTGACTCCATGAGATCAATTTAAAGAAGAAAACTCAACATGCATATTAGAAAATGTTCTAACTAGTTAATGCTATCTAAAGAGTAGTCATCTAATTACTGTTTAGCTGAAACCATGTGGGGAATGTAATTGTCTGCCTGAGCAACCTTACTCAGAATTGTCCCCTTTGTATTTTTATTGTCATTTTTACGGTTATTGTGAAGAATTTCTACTCAAATGTGTCATTGTGTTGTGTTTAATAAATAGATTAAGGTTGTTGCTCAGTAGTGTGTATCCTGTATTCCAAGATATGCCCTGTCCTCACATGGGGAGAAGGAAAGTTCAGAAAAGTAAAGTGTGTCTCAGCAGTGGTACTTGATATTCTTAAGAAGTGTCAGAAGACCCTTGTGTAGTTGGTCATCTCATTACTTGGACAGTGAAAGTTGGTTCACAGGGAATCAGCAAAATATATTGGATTTTTAGAAATGCTGAACAGGCTTCTCTATAAATGCGGATTGGTCATCCTAAAATTATATCCTGAATATTAACCAGTGATGAGAAAAGGAGTCCTCCTCCTCAGGGTTCAAGTGCCTCCATTCATATCTTGCTTGAAAAGCCTTGCTTTGGCAGCTGTCTTGGTTTAGGGTAAATTTAGGGAGGAAACTTCTGAAGGGGTCTCTTTAAAAAGCAGATTTAAGCAGTCCCTCCCCCAGCCAGTTCAGGAGGTAAATTTTCTTTGAGAGAAGCAGAAAAAACTGTTTCTTTAATGAGCAAAGTACTCACCAACATGAAAAAAAATGAGTAAAACTCCTTGTTGCTCTCAAGAGATGATAGATTTAGAGATTCAGAGTCTAAAGGGTTTTTTTAGGTATGGCTTTTTTTGAGTTAGGAGCTGCCAAGGCAGTGTCCAAGGGGGACAGGGTGTGGGGCTCTCCACGCTGGGGTTTGCTGGAGTGGGTTCTTGATGTTGGTCCTCTGGACCAGAGCAGAGTTGAGCAGTTCCTCTGAAGAAGCCACAGTCTAGAGAAAAACTTTATGTCTCGGCTAATGAACTAGAAGCTAGCTTAAAAGTAAAGGAAGACTCTCTGGTTTTTCTTCCCAGCTACAGGGCTGCAAATTCAGAGAGCACTCTGAGAGGTTTATTTTTCTTTCTCTGTCCATGCTAGGCAGCACAGTCTGTGAGAAAATGAATTTCAGGGGAGTAAAAATGAAGTTTCTGCAGATAAATGGTTCACATCTTCTCGCCTTTGCTTCGCTTTCTGTGTTTCTCTGAGCCTAGTTTAGAGCTACAGGGCCCATTTCTGAGCAAAAATACAGATGATGGGGATACCAGCATACCACATCATAAAGCCACCTCATGATAGCAGCCCAGGGAAAAGTTGCATCAAAACTTTAATATCAATTCAAGAAAATCAGAGAGAAAGAGTTAATGATCCTCTTCAACTGAGTTCTGACCACAGACTGATTAGGTCTCAGGATGTCTTTGCTCCAGCAGGACTTAGTGACATAGATGGAGTCATCCTTCTGACAAACTGTAATAAAAAAGTATAATTCTTAACAATGTACTCAAAAATGTGACTGATAATGAAAATAGAATAGAAGGCTGCAGTAGGCCACAATATCTGTTATATCCTTCACTTTTGTAGTGACTGTTCACAGACCCTTCATTTATAATGCTGCTCTGTGAATTAAAGGAGTTTGTACCTTGTGTATGTTTAACAGATGAAGAGTGGATTGTGCTCTGCAAAAGACTGCACATTGAGCAGGTTCTTCCTTTTAATTTACCTTTGGCTCATCAGAAAGGGCAGCTGGTTTTTATCACAAGCAATCACATTATTGTGTTAATATTATCATATTAGGATAAGCATTAGATGTAAAAAAAAAATTACTAGCCTTTTTTTGACTGTGGCTGTTTATAGTACTCAGTCAGTGTTCTAACAGCTTAACAGCCTGGCAAGGAGTTGCCCCAGGAGTAGCACTTTCTTTGGAAGCTCTAGTATCCTCTTCAGCCACTGTTAGACCAAAGTACTTGATATTATTATTTGCATTTATATCATAATGCTCTTCTTACCCTATCATATTCTCCCTCAAGGGTTGTCATGCATGCTTTTCTTTCCCATTAAAGTATGGGAAATAAATATATTTCCAGTACATTGCTATTCTGAAAAGAAAGACTTGTTTCTATCCTAAACATATGGGGACTCTGCACTCAAGGTAAAGCCTGTAATTATTTTTCCCTTTGCTGCTGATACCAGAATCCTTTTAGATTTGTTTGTTTGTTTGTTTGTTTGTTTGTTTGTTTGTTTTACTGTCTGTCCAACAGCAAGTGTGGTTTAAACTCTATCTCTTATGGGCTTGTCCCTGTTCTTTTCAGTGAACTGTCAGTATTTATGGCCTTCTTAAGAAGACAGGGAGTTCATGTTTGTTCATATCTAGGTAGATCACATACAACTTCCAGTCATAAACTGAGGGAGATAATTGGGAAAATTCAGTCAGTGCTTTAGATGAAAATAACCTGGTACTGACCTAGGCAGAAACCAGATTCATTCTATTTCCTGGGGCCAGCAGTGGCTTTTAGATGACAAATCAAGTCACTTTGGGAGGTTCTCTTGTTCTTCAGTCCTAACCTATGTGTGTGTACATGGTGGTGTTCAGTGGTATGTGTTAGGTTTCATCTCTGGCTGGTAGCATGGTGTTACACAAGATAGTCTGTGCAAGCCTCTATTGCCCCTCAGCAATCACGTGAACAAAGTAGTCATTGTCCCATGCTGGGATGTGTGTCAACTCACCCAGTAGCTGGGCACTTGAGGCTTCAGAGAGAGTGTTCTTCTTATCCCCATTGGTGGTGTCTGTTATGGATGCTACAAGAGTCATTAACTCCCATTCAAATATCTCTGAATCATGTTATCCCCAAGGAATTGCTATGTTTGAAATGAATGTTTCAATACTGAGGACTTTCATGTCTTAAAATATTGTATTCTGCTATAAAAAATTCTGGTTGCCTGTTACACTGTCTAAATAAGGAGATAGTATTTCCTTTAATTTCACAGTTGTATGAAGGCAGTGAATTTCTGAAAATGGCAGCATCTAATTATATTTTGTCCTGTTCCTGTTACTAGGAGGGCTGGCTTTCAGTGTTGTCATATTGTGGCTGGAAGTCATATCTCTGTGTCAGATTTAGTTTATTATATGTATTTTCTAAGTCTGTATAGTAGTAACATTTAAAACAAACATAATATTGCTTTGTTGTTCAAGAAACTACACTTCTTACCTATACTGGAATAGTTTCTCTTGCTTTAATATCAAGCCAGTAATCCAGATTTCCGTAGATCAAGAAAGGCAATGAGATAATTGGACCTAGGCAATGAAGCTGAATTCTTTGTTCATCAAGTCAGTCTTGGAATTTCATTTGATCCCTTCCTAGGGGAGGCTGTTCTGGTGATTGACAACCCTCTCAGTGAAGAGAAGAGCCGTTTCTTAATGTCCCACCTGAACTTCCCTGGTGCAGATTCATGCCATTCCCTCATGTGCTATCACTAGTCAACTGAAAGAAGAGAGAGGAGATCAGGACCTCTCCCTCCACTGCCTCCCTTGAGGAAGGTGTAGACTTCGTGGAGGTCACCCCTCAGCTTTCTCTTCTCACAGCTGAACAAACCAAGTGACCTCAGCTGCTCCTTTTAAGTCTTGCCCTCGAGACATTTCATCATCTTGGTCCCCTCCTCTGGACACACTCTATCAGTTTGATGTCCTTCTTACATTGAGGCACACAAACCAGCACAGAGTGCTCAAAGTGGGGCTGCCCCAGTGCAGAGCAGAGCAGGACAGTCACTTCCCCCTTGTATTGCTCACTGCGCTCTGCTGGATGGACCCCAGGGTACAGCTGGCCCTTTCCACTGCCAGGGCACACTGTTGGCTCATCCACAGCTTGCCACGAACCCAAACACCAGATGTCTTTCCCCAGGGCTGCTATTGCTTCTTGTCCCCCCATTTATACAACTAACCAGGATTACACCATCCTGAGTAGAGAATCCTGCAAAACAACAGTCTCAAGAAAGCTTTGGTGTGTTAGCTTGTTCAAGTCTAGTCCTAAGTTTCTTTTTCATTCAAAAGTTCCTTTCTGGCTCGATATTTATTCAAGACAGATTGTAAGAGAAGTGAGAATTCTGTAAGTGCCATAAAACAACTTCTTAATTAGCTGATTGTAGTTTTCTGAATGCAGATATAGTTCAGAGCTTATTAGAGAGACTTTAATTGGCAATTGACTGAACAATATTTCTGTGTAAGGTTTTGCCTATCTCAGCTTTTAAGAAAAAGAATGTTTGTTAAACTAGTTAATTTTCCTTAGTATCAGTCAGTAATTTGTAGTCTTGTGCTATTTTAATAACAAATTGCATTAAACTAGCAGGTAGGTAGTGCTTCAGGAAAATGGCTGGATTTAATATTTTGTTTGTGGTTCCCCTTAACATTAGGTGGATTTTTGTCCACCTAATGTAAATGTATAAACATTATTTGTGCATTTCACTTATTGAAATGACTAATAAAAGGTACAAACAATTTTTATTTTACAGGTCAACAGCAAGGACAGGATGGAGTGAAAGTACAGCAAGCAACAATAGCTCCTGTAACCGTAGCAGTAGGTGGCATTGCTAATGCAGCAATTGGTGCTGTAAGTCCCGATCAGATAACACAAGTGCAGCTTCAACAAGCTCAACAAGCTTCTGACCAGGAAGTGCAGCCTGGCAAGAGACTGAGAAGAGTTGCTTGCTCATGTCCTAATTGCAGAGAGGGAGAAGGAAGGTAAATGTAACTTTTATCAGTATATATTTAAGCATCTTATCACAGCTTGCCGCATTTGGGAATGAGATTGTCCTATATTGCCTAGTTTTTTAATGCTTTCTATTAGAAGGCACATTTGTGTGGGCTTTTTTAGATGGGGATTAAAATTGCCTCTATTAGCATGAAATGTTTCTCCTAATAGCTGGTAATGTTTTAGAATATAACTACTTAGCTGTTTAAATATGGGGTTTTTTAGAGGCAGCAATGAGCCAGGAAAAAAGAAACAGCATATCTGCCATATTGAAGGATGTGGAAAAGTTTATGGCAAGACATCTCATCTTCGGGCACATCTGCGCTGGCATACTGGTGAAAGACCATTTGTCTGCAACTGGATTTTTTGTGGCAAGCGATTCACAAGGAGCGATGAGTTACAAAGGCACAGAAGAACCCACACAGGTTGGTCATCCCTCTCTGTAGCCATAGTACAGCAAGTCTGGATCGTAGTGGCCATAGTTAAACAGTGGTGTCAAGGTTCTCACTTACTAAGTTAGCTGAAAATTACCCTTAAATGTGAATAAAGTAAGTGTAGAACAAGGAAGTGGTAGATTCCAGTTTTCATTAATTAAGGCTGACTGTGAAATCATATAAATAAAAAGGGATCTGTTCCAGCAGTTCTTCTGTATGTAGGCTAGAAAAAGATGACCATTTCATCAAAGATAGCTCATGTACATTAGCCTAGTGCCTGATTAAATGTAAAACATTTAGGTGAGGCACATGGGATTGTCCATGGACCAGGGAGGGTTATTGTTTCCTCACTTGGTTTAGATCAGTCCTTACGAAATTTATTGACCTAGTCCATACACTAGATTTGGTCTACTTGGGAATTTTCCTAGAGTTTCAAGTGGGAACTGATAAAGCAAATTCTCTTAACAGTTTAGAATGGAAAAGTCAGCCTTTTAAAACCTGAAAATTTTATCAGCCTTCATATTTTTTAGCTCCAGGAGAGTGTCTCCCTCTCCCTGTCCCTCCTACCCCAACTTACAGCACCTGATGTCTAAGCACTAATTACATTTGAACAGTGACAGGACCTTTTGGTAAATTGAATTGGTCTCTCTTGATGTAGATTTCATACATCTTCTTGGGGCATTGGAATTCATGTTTCCTTATTTGTTTCCCATCACTGTAATGTAAATAACAAAAGTAATCTTAAAAAATGCTACCAAGTTGTTCTTTGAATGCTTTTACCTCCCTTGCTCTGGTAGGTTTATGGAAGTTTATGAAAATTTTCTGGTGTCCCGAAATTCAAACTTCTCATCAGATAATCACAGCGTAGCAAATACTTGTTGAGAACAGTTTAGTTGTGAAGAGTAGGTGGCCAAAAGCCTGTGACTGAACAGAACACACCTGGAAATGGGTCAGATGGAAAAGAAAATGTGTCTTTTTAAAGACACTTTGAATGTTGAATAGAATAGGGTGAGATTCAGGTGATCCAGCAGTGTTCAGTGCTCTCTTTCAGTAACCTTTTGGTTTTCTTCTTCTTTTTAAAAAGGTGAAAAGAGATTTGAGTGCCCGGAATGTTCTAAAAGGTTTATGCGAAGTGACCATCTCTCGAAACATGTCAAAACTCATCAGAACAAGAAGGGTGGTGGAACAGCCCTTGCTATTGTTACCTCAGGAGAACTGGACTCTTCAGTTACTGAGGTTCTTGGTTCTCCAAGAATTGTCACTGTTGCTTCCATTTCTCAAGATTCAAACCCAGCAACCCCTAACGTTTCAACAAACATGGAAGAATTCTGAAAGGATCATTTACATGGACACCTAGTGCTGCACTTAAGTTTACATACCTTTCAGGATATGGAAGTGGGCTGGTAAAGTGGATTACAGAGCAGGAAATCTTTTTTTCGGTCATGACTTCTGTAAGTGTTCCAGGTTGGAGGGTCAGCATGGGAAGTGTACACCGGTGCAACAGTGTGCAACAGGACAAAAATTTCAAAAATACAAACAGCGCAAATTGATGACTGGATAAACAGATAGAGGAATAATCTTTCCATACTGTACTTTTTTAGTTACACGTCTGTATATTCTGTAACAATTTTAAGTGAACTTTACCCCCTATTTTAGCACTGTATGTTAATGTGTTTATAAAATCAGATAGTATCAATGTAAAACTGGGTGGACCTTGACTAGGATTAATACCATTTGTTGGAGGCATTTTGTTTTTAACATAAATTTGTTATATTTTCATGAGAGCATCTTTTTCCCATAAGGCACAGCAAAACAGAATACAGGATGAACAACAGTGGATCTATTTTGGGGTTTTGCTCAGTCCATACAACACATTGGTTAATTTTGGCCATCTTTTCTCAAGTTTTGGAATTACTCAAATAGCAGCTGGGTGATGCATGCTGCAAAGTGGTTCTGAGGTGGGCCTCAGATTAATTTTGACTACTACATTATAGTAGTGTGTATAAATGACAATCAGTGAGTTCTAATTCCTCTCTTCGTGTGGAGAGCTAGGTTATGTAGAATTAGTGTAAACAGTAGGAAAGATAAAACCATAGAAAGATATTAACATAAGATTTACAAAAGTTATGGTATCTCTATGTAGAATGAAAAAAAAAATTGTGTCAGTTTTTGGTGATTAATTTCATTTTATATTTCCCTGCCCATGGCAAGGAGGTTGGAACTAGATGATCTTTAAGATCTGTTCCAACCCAAACCATTCTGTGGTTCTGTGATTCTGTATTTTAAAACATCTGTGGCCCATTTCTAACTCATAGATAACCTAGATAATCTTAAAAACTCGACCTTAGGTGTTTGAATGTTTTAATTTTGTTAGAATTCATGGAAATCAATCAGACAACTGAGTGTTGTCCAGTATCTCCTCTCTGTAAATACTAGTTTATTATGTTGTGGTTAATGTGCTGAGTTCTTTGTGCTTTGACTTAATAGCCAAAGAAAAAAATTAATTATCACATTTTAATAAGACGTAAGCAAACATTTTCTCTTTCCCTTTAAATATTACCATCTCTTTTTTTCTCTTCAAGGATAATATGTGGGCTGGTAATAAATATCTGTTACCTATCAAGTCTTACATTGACCCTCCAACCACAAAACAAAGGGAAAAGAGAAATATTATCATCTTTTTGAGACGTGACTTTTGGTTTCAAAGGTTTGGTTACATTTTCAGATGTGACAGTGAATATAGAGAAAATGTTTTTTAAAAAAAAAAAAAAGCAACAACAAAAATTGCATCTTCTATGTGAAAATTCCAGTAGGTACAAGGAGGAAAGATGGCCAAATATTTCACACTCAGGATTTTTAATTACTTCCCCTAGGCATAAATATAACCTTTTACATCTACAGTCACTTGTTAATAAATTCTCATGATCAGTTTTTAAAGAGATTTATACACCAAAATATTTTTAATGTAACTGAAGGAAGTACAGTGCAAGAAGAATAAGCTGTTTTTCTTCCCCCTACAAATTATGAAAGGAAGAATGTGTGTGGTAGCTGTTGGTTTGTGAGACATAACAGGTACCCTGTGCATTCCCTAAAGAGCATATACTTCTCATCTGAACAATTTATCAATCTTGTGGTGTTTTCTGTATTTTTGAAGCAAAAGAAATACCATTGTTTACACTGTGTACACTTTAGGCCAGCCCTTTGTAGCAAAATACTAAGCTGAGGGTATTTTATACTTTCAGTTTACATAAAAAGCTTTGAGATTAAAGAGAAACAATTTTACACTGTGGTTATAAATTTCAAGTTTCTTAAAGCTTTTTTAGACTTGTAACAGAGTCTTTAAATTTTAGTTGGGTTTTGTACATTATTTTGTATATTTTATTTAAAGTACTCTTAACTGATGTATCTGGATTTAAAACGTCAGAAGCAATTAGGTGTTACATTTAATACAGATAAACATTAGGTAGTATTAACTGTTAATTTTATTATAAAGGAAATGAAATGTCAAAGATATATTTTATCATTAAGCTTCACAATCAGTGCTCTACATTACTTTATGCAAAGAAGAACTTTCCTAATGTTACTATCATATTTCCTAAAAGTTAACAGTTTTGTAAACTGAAGTTACAAGCATTCTGCACAACCATTTCATATGTAATTTTTTCATGCATACTTATGTATGCAGATAGGAAACTGAAATAATTTTTAATCTGCAATGAATCCCTATTATAGATGTATCCAAATCTAAATCTGGTTGGCTTCATAGCATCTCAAGTACATTAACTTGTGTTAGCAGGTGCACATTTTACCACTGGAATTAGAAACATTCTGCCAGTCTGTTCTGCATACCATTCTGAATCCACTTTTCTGTCTTAAAAGGATCGTAAATTTCAATGTCCTTTATTTGACTCAGTGGGATATAGCTGTTGTAAGTAATAGGGCACAGATGTGCAGTAGTATCTTGTTTAATGGCATTTCACTGTTCATTCCCTTTGCCACCATTAAAAATTTTGCTTTATTGTAATTATCAGTGCAAAGTGTATTTACCATGGTAGAACTCCAGTGTTAGAATAGTTTTTTTCTTACAATATACTTTCTTTGGTTAGGTTTGTGTATGTGTTGCCGATTACATTAGCAATTGGTGTTAAGTCATTATTTATCACATTCTTTCACGAGAGCAGTAATAAAAGTGTGTAATCTAGGAGAAAAAGTTAATTTGTCAAAGTTAAGTAAGCATGATGTTTAGGTCCTATTTTTCAATTTTATAACTGTTTTATTGCAACAATATTTGTATTTAAGTCTTCATTTTAATGCCTTGTGGTGTTTTTTTATGCATGTCACTGAATTGTCATCCCGCAAGAATTGATGTGCAGCATAGGGTATTAAATCTACATAATGATTTTGAAACAGAAAAATAGTTGATGGTAAAAATGTAAATGTTTTGCAAAAATTCCTTATAAAAAAAAGTTTTGTAGTAATATTTCACTTGTAAATTTTTCTAAAAAAAATGGAAAAGGAAAAAAATGAGAGTAACGTTTCCCCACATCTAGAATTTAGAAATTAATTCTGCCAGCAAAGCCTGTAAGGCATTAATCTGACACTTTTACAATGCTGATTTGTATAATTTTTTGGTGGGTTTGGAACTAAAATCATGTACAAGTTGTTGCCTGCAATAACATTTTGCAAGTAACCTATTAAAATTCCCTTGAGTTTAAAAGGTTTCTTCATTTAATTGCTTACAATATAAAGCAGCAATAAATAATGTTTGTATGATAATCTGTTCATCAAGAAGAACACTAGAAAACAAATGCTTCTCAATGGGGAAAGGTTGGCAGCAGCTTCTGGATTTGTGTAATTAAGACCTGTACTTGCTGGTCAGCGTTTCCCAACTGGCAGACTCCCAGGAGGGAATTAAACCAGCAGATTCTAGCTCAGCATGAATTCTGTGGGGTTTGTTCAGCTCTTGCGAATGGAAGCTACGGTTGTTCCTGAACACACCAAAGGAATAACCAAAGGGAAAAAATTCCTAAGGTACGGAATATGTACATACACACACACACACACACAGAGAGATAAAATACAAATTTAGAAAATGGAAGATAATTCAGTTTGACAGAAATTAATAAAGTGTCACTGTATTGCACACAGGAAATGAATATAACAAATAAATGGAAACCTGGAAGTACTGACTTCAACTCAGAAAATATATTGAGCTTTTCTTAGTGAGATGTCAACAAGCTCCTGCATTGTATTATACTAAAATAACTTTCATGGTATGCCAAATCATTTATGATAATGTTATATTATTTTTTTTAAAAAGGTAAAAATTTTAATGGTAGACTTTACTGTACTTTTGCCATGAATAAGCAATGCTGTTTCACAAAGGAAGAAATACATAGAAAATCATGGGATGATTTAGATTGGAAAAGACCTTAACATTGTTGAGCTCAACTGAGAAGCTAACACTGCAAATCCCACCACTGAAACATGTCCCTAACCACCACATATACACACAAGAAGGCCACTTTCTTCCATCTTCCAAAAGAAGATGAATTTGTAATGTGGGAGTTCTAACATTGTACTGAAAAAGAGAATCATCTTTCCTGCTGAGATATAAAATACATTATTATATGTTTGATTAAATACCTGTTAAAGTCTCAGTAACCTCTATTTGAATGTCAAACTTCTGAAGTCAATCTATGTCGTAATTCAAAGTAAATGGACATCTCGCCAACTTATATGTCTTTATTGACCAATTTTTTAGTATTGTGACACTGGTGCATTTTGAAGCAAATTCTACATTACTGGTAAGAGACTAGTCCTCTGCTTACATCATTTCAAATATACAATATCAGAAAATAAGAAATTCTTACATAAGGACATAAGGATGAACGTGCATGTTACATTTTACCCTTTTAGTCCTTCAAATGTGATCATTCTACTCTGGGAAGCATGAAATGTGACACCAAATTGAGTATTTCTGTCTGCAACTGTAAATTCACTACCATTGCTAAAGTTATCTAAAGTTACATTTTATATTAATTCCATTAACTTTATTTTCTGTCTGGTTAGGTAGCAAATACCAGGATTAATTCATATTGAACTTTCTAATGCCTTCCATGCCCTGCTTCCCAATCCTTTTCCTTTCCCCAAAGCTACTTGCATAATTTCCTGAAATCCTGAGATTTGTCAATGAAAGTGGAAGTGCTGTGGGCCCTAGAGCTGGCATGTGCTATCTTTGCTTGCTAGAACACCTTTCATGGAGAGAGGACAGTGAGATACCTCTTCTAGAAGAACCTCACTAAAAACAACCAGAGGTTATCACAAGCGAGTGGATTGGTGCTTTGCCCAACTGCTGTGGATGTAGTGATAGGCATTTTTCTGTTCAGTTTGTTATGGTTTGTTGGATGGTTTTCATAGCAAGTACCAAAAATTACCTGTTTCTAAATTGCCAGGTCAAGGAACATAAGCATTTCTTTGACGTACATGAGCAGCAGTGTGCAATTAATATTCATAATATACAAATTCAAAGCTATGTCTTTCATTTCTACCTCCGTGTTTGGAAAATGCCTTGTCTTGAGCATTTAATAATTTCTTACAACAATATTTTAGCACATTTTGTTTTATTAAAAAAATTTAAAATGTTTCAACCTTTATAGTTTGTCCTGGGAAGAAGAAACTGTTCTTAACTGAAGTGTATTGGAGACCATAAATATTCAGAGATTTCTTTACCAGATACACATTTTACATAATTTCTGGAATTTTTCACTTTTTCTCTTGCATCTGTTCCCTCATGCATCTGTGCTGTATTCTAGCCTACGTTGCCATTAAGACCTCTCTCATTGCATTTTCAAGTGCTATAGCCTTTTATTTAAATAACCTCTTGCTTTTTTGCTAAACACCTTGCAGAAACACATACACCAGACAAAAGAAGTACTTTCTCTTAAATATTTATATTGGAAAACTCTTTTGGAAAGTATTTCAGCTGAATGAGAACTCTGTTCCATCCCTACATGTTATGGAATCTTCATCCAAGCTTGAGTTTAAAATAAAAGTTTGCAGGGTAGGGAGTGTTTATCAAAAAATGTTTGTGCTGCTGATCTAAAATTCAGTTAAGCACTTATTTTTATGTTGTTTTTACTTGCATGCATAGCTTTGTGTCACTTGTGTGTATTTTAAAGGAAAGTCTTGGACCAAATTCCAGGAAGAGCCCAATCTCAAAGCTGGCTGACCTTTTGGTGTTGACATATTTGTCAAAGTTCTGAAAGATTTTTAAAACTACTGAAAGCAAGTAGCAAGCAAAACATTTTCTGCATAGACCTAGAGACATTCAGATTTTTTGAAAAAGTAAGTGAATTAATGACATATTGATTTACTTTCACAGCTCAATTTCCTAACTTAAACTGATGCTGATAGGTAATATGTGTGTCTGCTAAGTGGGCATGTACATCTTTCAGGATTTGAAGGTTCTTCAGTTTGTACATCAACAAGTACATGAAACACTATCCTCTTGCTAACTCCTTTCTGTCAGTTCCACTTCAGTCTTGCAAATATAGATCCTCTGCTTACAGTTTTAAAAATCTAAGGGATTAATATGCAAAATTACACAGGTGAGTGGAAAAAAGCCAAGAAAGTGAAAGCCAAGTCAAGTGAAGTTATTTTTTACAGTCGGACATTTTACTTTTGTTGTAATTTTTGCTTAGGCATGCCAGATTTTCATCATTTTATATCAGTTCCTAACTGGAAACTTCCATAACTAGATGTATAAGATTTGTTTATTTAAAGGAGAAGAAAAAGTAGCTAGAGCATAAACAGGATTCTGGTTGATGTACCTTTTCCCTCTCAAGTCTTCAGTTTTTGTTGACAGCAGTCACTAAAGTTTAGTGCTGCACATAAAGGGAAAAGAAGACAAGATAATTGAAGGAGGCAAGAATTACCTGAGAGTGGGATGAGAAGGGTGATAAAATACTTAATTAGGGGAAAATTTTAAAAAAGAATACATTACAAAATAGGAGATTGAAGAACTAAAAGAAACCTGAATGGAGTCTAAAATAATACTACACAAACAGGAAAAGCAGTGGTTACCATTAGTAGTTACCATGTCGAGCTAGAAGGAGGTGGAAAATGGGTAGGATTTTCCCTTTGCAAATATGCATTTTTTATGCTTTTGACTTTTGACACAACACTGGCCTTGCATGTGGTGCTGGCAGCTTCTTTCTATCTTGAGCAGAAGTCACAGAGTACTCAGTAGATTCCCTGCTGAAAGATCTTTAAAAGTAGAAGTCCTTGGTGTTTATTTTTCTAAACTGCTGGACTTGCAGACAGAGTAGAATATGGTTAGAAGTAGAGTCCCCTGGGAGCTGTACATGGACATAGTAAATGTCAATCAACCTGGGATGTTGCCATCTGTTTACATTAAGAGAAACAATCAATTTTTACAGATTGTCATAAACCAGAGAGATTTTTCTACTTACATAGAAAAAATTCAATTTCCCTCACCATTTTTTTCTCTTCCTCTTTTATAGCAGAATGAAACTACACAGAAATAAGGTTGGTAGCCTTGATGGAATAAAAATACTCTGGTTTAAATGATAAGAGCTTAAGACATGAAATAGTCATACATTTAAGTTCCTGCTCTTAAGTATGAGCAGAACTGATTTCACTGACATCCAACATCAATTTACTGACAACATTCAAGTGGTGTAATTCAGATGTATTGTAGTAAATATTACTTTTGCGTTAAACACATTCCACGCTTCTACATTGGCATCTCTAAGTTTCACTTTTGTTGAAATAAATGCCTGAAGCTTCCTCTGAAACTAAGATTGAAACCTATGGGTGGTCTTCTATTTTTGCACTTGCAACTTTCAAAAGTAGTTTGGCATTGAGGATCACCTAGAAGCTGCTGTGATTGCCACTTATTATTGCTATTGTCCAGTAATAATGAGTGATTGCACCTTTATTCTTTCTTTAGTTGTGACTGTTCAATAGCCTCTATGTTCTGCTTGTTTTAGCACAGTAGTCTGTTACCACGCAGTTAGAATAAAATTTCTCACTTTTAAGAACTCTAATCTATATTAGATTGTTATCTAATTAATTGGTGGTAGCTGACTGATCACTTGGTAATATGCATATAAAGAGTAGAGAGCTAGAGAACAATGGAGTATGTAGCAAGCCAATATGTAAAGAGGCATTACCTGCAAAAATTCTAAATTTAATTCTGTCTCTATTTGATCTCTTCCATTCTTTCAAGTTCTGCTTGTGCTCTGCAGGAAAAAAAGAAATCGTCGTCTGTGGTCTTGAGGAGATACCTAGCAAACACACAGGAACACATGCAGTGAAAAGAAGCTGACTGAGACAAATATTTGTTGCAACAAACCCCTACCGGTTGGACCACAATGATACATGGAGGAAAATCAAAAGTGAAAGTTATTGTGGAAGATGATAGCAGATTTCAATGTGCCACAGGTTCAGAAAAAGAATTTGGGTATTACCTTTTTGTCATATTGAAGAAATAAAAATGCATGTACTACTATAATCTGTATTAATCCCTTCATTTGAATGACTTGACAGAATTTACCATGTGATCCCTCAGCTGAACTAACTAAGCAAAGCTTTCCACAAAAATTCTACAAGCAGTTTTTAATAAGGATCAGAAAATTACTTTTTGAAGGTGCCAACCTTTTTCATTTCAGAGAACAAAAGTGTCTATTATACTACTTTACTGAGATCTTAGAGATTAATATCTTTTTCACATATATCTAGTCAACTGTCACCTTATATCCCTCAAAATGTATTATTATGATCTCAAATTACTGTTGAATTTGTTAACCATCTGTGAATTGTCCTTCTGACTGGCCAACTAAGAGATTCAAATATCCACTCTATATATTGTGTTGAATATGTCTATTCATTGTGCTACAGCTGCTGTGGCTAACTAGAAAATTTGCATTGAAGCTTTTACCCATACTCTTGCTGAAATGCACTCCTAGAAGAATTTCTGCTGGAAATTTGAGATAAGATTTAAAGGGAAAAAAAAAAGGATTATCAGAAAAGAATAAGGCAAATAAAGCTTGAGGACAAGTTATCAGGACAGTCACTGAGGTTACAAAAGTCAGGAAGATACTTAGGGTCGACTTTTAGGATTTTTTTCATCCTTGTTTAATTATAGGTCTTTTAAGTTTTCTTTAAAGCATGTTTTATTTTATTTCACCAAAGGAAATGGGGAAATTACTTGCCTTCAAGAGATGGATAGATAGGTAGATAGGTAGGTAGGTAGATAGGTAGGTAGGTAGATAGATAGATAGATAGATAGATAGATAGATAGATAGATAGATAGATAGATAGATAGATAGATGGATGAAAATTTTTCATCAGTGCCCATTTAAGTTTGTAGACTCCTCTGGCTGTGACCCAAGAGGCAGGTTCATTTCTGGAGAAGCCTGGAAAAACCCCTGCACTTACACCAAGACAGGGGTTTTCTCTGCCACTCTGTGATTCCAGAAATGAGATGTAGTTCAAGCTTAGCTGTGAGGAGCTATATTGCACAGATCAACGTCCCCAAAGAGCAAGAGAAGTTAAAAAAAAGAAAAAAAAAAACAAAAAACAAAAATTGTGTTTCCTTCGGAAAGGTGGCAAGTGCTCTGAAAGTTGGCTACATGCTAAATGTTGGCCAAGTGAAGCATGAAAAGCAAACGGATGGCACTGGTGAGAGAGCCAAGCTCCAAGCCCTAGCAACACTGCTGAATTCTGGCTGACCCCTGCAGAGGGGAAAGTAATCGCCTTCTTTTAGAATGTGAGAACAAAGGTGCTTACAGAAAAGAAACCAGGGGAAGAAATGTAATGTCCCCTGTGCTGTAAAATGAGAATAAAATTCATCAAGCAATACTGCAGTTTTCTGCACAAAGAAAACAAGCCAGCTCCAAAGGTCTGTGGGGCAGCAGCCTGGCACAAGGTAGATTGCTGGGCATTGCCTCACTGTTTGTGCTCAGCTCCTGAGAGAGCTGTACACAAGGCTCTCTGCAGTCAGAGGTACATAAGGTTTATAAGGTACATTGTTAGTAGAACTCAACTCATTGTTCCATCCTAGATGTTTTCTTGAAAACATCTCCATGATCGCAGAGGTCTCCAGATGCCCATGCCAAGAGCAGGCACATATTTTATAAGAGTGTTTTTGCATTAGTCACATGGCAGAAATCAACTTTTTCTGGGATGAGTGGCTGTCTAGAGAAATACTTTAGAGCTTGGCAGACCACCATGGGCTGGTAGAGACATGAGCAGCCTGTAAGTGCCAAACTGTAGAAACCTCAGAGAGAAGAAACTTGTCACACACCAAGTCAAGCTGGGTTTCCTTGCAGCTGACATAATGGGGTGTTTTTCTCAGACATCCACAGGTATTTTGCTTTCACTGGGTTGAAAACATATTGAAAACATGTATTATGTATTATATCTGTGTTTTGTCTGTACTTAATCAGATACAGGTAGGCAGCTTTAGCAGCTGTGAAGTTAGGAAGCCAAACACTAGTGACATGTTCTTTTTTTTTCTGCAAAAAGCAAGACGAGGAGCTGTTTTAAATCCCGGTAGGAAGTGTTTGTTGCACAGTGAGCGTAACTTCAGAAAGCAGCTGTCCGTCTTCCCACTGCCGTGGAAGAGGCGGTTGCTACTCTCATGGCCTAAAGTTTAACTGAGAGTTACCAAAATAAAACACTGTCGGCGCATTGCTTCCTCCTGAGCCCCTTGTCCCTGTGTCCCCGCAGCAGCGGGAGCAGGATCCGGCGGGACCTGTCCCAGTGGTTGTTCTGGAGCCCCGACTGCGAGCCGGGCATTTGTGATCTGGTTTGTGTCAACCGGACGCGCTGTCCTGGCATCCCCAGGGCGCGCGGGGGAAGCGGACACGGGCCGGCAGCAAACAGTTAATTTGCGGCACTTTTGTACACATTTGCCAGAGAGATGCTGAGACAGGGATTCGTATTTCACGCGTTCCCGGCAGCGCGGGGGAAGATGCACCAGGGTTGCTCCGTTGGGACTGGACGCTGTAAAGGGTCAGGAATTCCCTCAAACCCCGCCGCGCTGTCTTGCCCTCCGCCCCCGGCCCCTCCCGCGGGCTCCGCCGCCCGCCCCCGGGGCCGGCCAGGCGGAGGGACCGGGCCGCCGCCGGAGCAGCGCCGTCCCCCGGGCTGCGGCAGCGGGAAGGGGCCGGGAAAGGCCATTCCCAGGGAGACGGGACGCGGTGAGCGGGGGGCCGGGACGGAGCGGCGAGGGGTGTGTGCGTGGGGACAATAAATGTCTGAGCCGGCGGCAGCGGAGCTGCGTCCCGTGCCCCCAGCGCGGCTCCCGAGGCGGCCCCGGGAGCGGCAGGTGAGCGGGACCCCGAGCCCCCTTTCCTCTGCCTAGCCCCCTTTCTCCGGTCGAGCCTCCTGCGCCCCTGTTCCCGGCCGAGCCCCCTGTCCTCTGACGAGTTCCCTTTCCCTGGCGCCGCGGTCCCGGGCAGCTCCTGCGGCCGCCTCTGGTGCCTCCTGCCGGCCCACGGGGGGCTTTTCGCAGGGAATTTCAGAGGGATTTTCACAGGGAATTCTTTCCCTCTCTCCCTGGGTGGGTGGTGGGAAAATGCGCGGAGTTGTGTTCCTTAATTTCAGTTCGGAAGGGTTTGTTATTTTGAAAAGCTGAAGAGAGATCAGCAACCAAGTCAGTGAGAATGTCGTCTGTCGATGGAATTCAGTGTCAGTCTGAAACAAAAAAGAAGTTGTTTGGTTGTTTTTTGAGGAAACAGGGGTTGGACAAAACCCC
The DNA here is from genome assembly GCA_024734555.1 of Trochalopteron elliotii. Taxonomy (NCBI): domain Eukaryota; kingdom Metazoa; phylum Chordata; class Aves; order Passeriformes; family Leiothrichidae; genus Trochalopteron; species Trochalopteron elliotii. The sequence continues at coordinate 276,244 of JANPWX010000172.1, forward strand.
AGGCTGATTTCACAGCCTTGGTTTGACCAGCACAGCAGGTTCAAAAATTAATTCTTTGTGCACCTTTTGTTTGCATCACCGTGAGGCTCCACTTGTATCTCTTATCCAGGAAGCTGGATGCATTTTAAGAATTGTTTAACTCTAGAAACCAAGCGGTAGAAATACTGATACTTTACAGTGTCAGTCTTCTTCCTGACCTCTCCTCCCTTGACTGTGTATGGCTTTAAAGATCTTCTGTGTCATTTGCTTTGACAAAGGTCATTGATTTCTCTGCCGTACTGGCTCTTGACATCTGTGTTGAGCACTAGTAATACAAGAGCTGTGTAAAACTTGGTCCCAGTTAATATCTTTCTAGCAAATGCGTTGTTTTGCTGACTGTAGTGCCCAACAGGAAATCTGTGAACACTTTAATTGCGCAAAGCACAGTCCCCTTCTCCCTCCCATCCTTCTACCAATGGAGTAATGGTTATGCTGTGGCAGGGATTCCTGCTCTTTCTTACCTCAAGTTGCTGATCTATGCCATGAGTAGGCTTGCCTTCTCTGAGGGGATTATTCCTCTGCTGGGGAGCTGTCTCTGTCCATCTTAGCCCTCTGCCCTATACCATTCAGTGGGCTACAACCTCATTTTAGGAGTCACTTAATGCTGTATATGCTTTTCGGTGTGACTGAATTAACCAATTCCTTGTTGGTGTGATCCTAGACAGCACTCAGTCTAGCCTGTACTCAGTAATGGTCCTTAACTCTTTCAGGTATGCTAAAAACACTTTGCTTCAATGAAAATTTCAGTTCTGTATTTCTGAGCAAGCAGAGAAATTCACAGTAACTTGCAGAGCTGCCAAGCCATGAAATACAGAGCCCTGGCAAAGATGATTCTGAAGAGTTAGTTTATTTTTAGATATGAAGACACAATTTATGATGAAATTATGCTGTCAGAAATATTTTTCTCGTTCCCACTGTGATAGATATGATGATAAATTCGTGTAATAAAATATAGAAGATACAACGACTGTAATAAATGATAGAATGTATTAGAAATGTTATATTTTGTAACCCCGTAAATGTAAAAGTAAACCTTGGTTCCCAGAATGGAAGAGGCGTTTTCCAAATACCAAGACATGCTTTGGGAACTGTAAAGTGGCAAATTATCGCCCCGATTTATACGAGAAAAAGGGTAGCTCACCAGGATATCGCTCCTTGAGCTAATCAGATCTTGTGCACTTGGGACATCAAGTCATCAGTGATAATATCAAGGGTGGACTCCGAGCTTGGACAAATCAACATCCCAAAAGAAGATTCCAGGAAAATCTCAGACGTGTCCCAGTGCCAAGAAATCTGTTCAAGATTCATCACCAAGTGAAAAGACTGGGTTTGAATATTAAGACGCAATACCACCGCCGCTAGGCACAAATTACAATATAAGAACTCGGACTCAAACCCCAGCAAAGTGTGGAACAGTGCGAGATAGCAGCCCTGCTGTGGTTGTCTGTTTCACCCAACATTCGAATGTTGTTTTCGTGGCTGTCCCAGATAGATTTTAGAATGGAAAAATAAAATTTATTCTCTTTATCCAATTGGCAAATTTTCATTTATAACACCACTAACTTAAGGAGTCAAGCATATACAATTGAACAGAGTTGGGTCTGTGAGAGTCTTGTCTCATCTCCTAAATGCAACTTGCTGGTATCTGGAAGGAGGACCCTGATTCTATATCTGTTTCCTGCCAATCAGGCTCTCTGAAAGATAAGTCTATATGGATTTTTGGCAGAGCAGAGATGACTAAATGCAATTATGTATATTAAAATATGGCACTGATGAAAGGTGTTATGGCATATCCAGGGGTGGTTGTCAAAAGGTGATGTGTATGATCATATTTCCAAGCTCAGAGGCTTGGAAAAGGTCAGTGAATATCCATAGGGAAGCTGGAAAAGCAACGTTAGGAGGAGGAACAAGGAATATGTGTGTTTGTGTAGTATAGGTATTCTGGAAAATATTTTTTGGATTTGAAACTTGCCTATTTACATGTCATGTTTTCTTCACTCTGTCCAAACAAAACATGCTGAGGTTCTGGCTTCTATTATGCATCAGTTGTTGGAGAGCTCTGATAGGCAGCTGAAGCCCTACTCATCTTTTGTCTGTCTGAAGAGAGATGGGGCAGTGGTATTGTCAAACCAATAACCCACAACTCACTTGACTCGGGTACCACATGAGGTGGTGCACAAAGCTATCTGTGCTGTGAGGAGCACCACAGAGTGCCTTGGAATGGAGAACAACAGAAAGGACCTTCAGTTTGGGGAGCTGGCTCAAACACTGCTCCAGCACAAAGTAGCCTTAATACAAGAGGTTTTTATATCTGAAAACTTGTGATAAAGCAGGAAAAAAAAAAAAGAGAGAAAAAAAAAAGAGAATTATATTTTAACTGGCACCAGAGACAGATGATGCAAAATAGCTCTTATGAAAGTGCCTCCTTTAAAAAAAGTAGCTATCCCACTTCTAATATAATCATCAGAAGTGACTTGTTGCTGGAGGCTTAGTTCTGTGTAGCATGTCACTCTTCCTTTCTTTTTGTTGCTTTTTGTGTAATGGATGTGACTGCTGTCATCTGAATTGTTTACTGCATGAAAGATATATTCTTCCTTGTGCTCAAGTTTCCAGAGCCATCCCCAGTGCAGTGCAAGGTGATGTACTTCTTGTCCAGTGCACGTCACTGTGAAAGATGAGGCATGAGTCACTTCCCTCGTGGGCAGTGATGACTAACTGCCTCTCCTTCAGGAGCAACAGCGTGGAGCTGCCACACCAGCAGCTGGGCACACAGGGAATCATCACCTCAAATCAGCTCTCTGATGACTGTGTGATGTAAAAGCAGTTTATTAAGTTGCAAGATTAAAGACTTTTACAGCTCATAAAGGAGGAAAGCTCATAAGAAGGTAGTAAGAGAAGGAATATTTAATTTTGGATGAGTCTTCCTGAAGTTTTGCTGCTTCTGAAATGTAAATCATAAGAGATTTGTATACAAGATTTCACGGTGTGTCACGTAAGAATTATTAGGATTAAACTATAAAAACAATTACTTGTATAAGAGTTTCTTAAAGAAAAGCACCTTCTTTTAGTGTACATGTTATAAAGCTCTTTAGAAATCTCTTGCTTTATTAACAATATGTAGAAGACATTTAGAATTAGGAACAGGTACAAAATGTTCAGAGTATTTTTTGTGTTGTAAATGTTCTGGGACTAACATGAAGTATTTCGTCTTCAACTTTTCAACTGAGTCTATATGAACACTTTGAAGAAAAAGGAGAGAGAGACTGCAAACCAGACCAGACTTCTACCTTTGCAATAAAATTTCCTTTAAAATTGCTTTGGGAACTCTGCCTTATAGCAACGATGGATTTACACTTGGTACAAAAAGGCAACATCACGGATTAAAGGTTTTGTACTGCTCTTCCCAGCTCCCAAGTCATGCCACTGGTCCTGATCTTGACTATCTGCGTCCCTTTTCCAAAATTTTGAGAAGGTTTGCCTCATTAAAACAACATGTTTTTAAATGTAAATACTTCAGTTCTGTGGAAAATTTTCTGATGTACAGATGCAGGTCCAAATTTTGGCTGGAGGGAGAAGAATGTAGTGGCTCATGTCCATATCTCAGACTTGGGAAAACACAAATTTAAGACCAGGAAAGCCAAACAGGTTTCACAGATCAGTTTTTATTACTCCTGCAATTTTATGGAAGAAAATGAAGTTTCAAAGAGAGAATAAATGTGTGCCATTTATGCCGCAGTATTACAGATATTGTGTATAAATACCAATGGCAATGACAGGAAGATGAAAAGTATTCTTTTTGTCTGCTAGTACTTTGTTAGCAGCATTCACATTTCAGGCTGGTCATTATCTTTTGAGTTTGATCTTGAGAAGCAGTGGTTATGAATAGGGGCAGGGATAGAACCACAACTCCCCTGCAGACACAGAAATCTCTTCCCAATTGAAGCCCATGACAAAACTCCCATCAACATCAAAGCAGAAGGATTTCAAGCACAGCAACCTGAATGCATCTGAAATCCACTGTTGGGCAGCTTGGAAAGGTCAAGTTTTTTTTCAAAGATTAGTAGGGAAAAGAAAAAGACTGAGAGCAAATCATGACTAGCATAAAGAGAAGAGGAAGTTGACAACTAAGTTCACAGTTCATTGCTAAATCTGTGTTTGTTAAGGAAGCTAATTTTTGTGAAAACTGATACAGGCATTCAGCTGACTTAGGTGTTTCTGCTTGAATGAGAATGGGATTATTTTTTTCCTTGGTTTGATGTTAGGGAAATGATTATATAAGATTTGGTTGTCACAAGTGGTATCTGTAGCACTCTTGTGGCTGTTAACTAGCATATCTTGCAAAGAGAAGACAGAATTTCCTGGATTACCTGCTAAAGTTTGTATCTTATGTATCTCATTACTTTCAATTTCCATGTGCTTGTGCTATTAAAAGAAGAAACTAAAACAACAAAAGATTTGTCATCTCGAAGTGCTTAAAAATTTATTTTAAAGTATTTTAAAACCTTTTGCAAAGAAGATACTGAAAGAGAAATAAAAGGTTTTGACTTGACTTTACTGTTTGTTCGGTATATACAGAAGGAGTTTAATTTATAATTTTGGTATTTAAATCTAGTACTGACATCTAATGACATGGCTTTAGTGTTCAAAACCAGAAAAATAACCGCCCCACAATGGCATTTTTGCTCCTTTTTTCCATACTGGAGCAATTCCAAACCCTACCAGATTTACGAAGTTCGCTAAGTGTAAGGAGTTTATTGTGTTAAGGAAGCATAAATTACTTCATAAAGCCACAAATGAACTCGTTACATTAATGTCTGCCTGATGAGTCTCTAGGGAGCACACAAGCAGTGTAAGTCATGCCCTCCTCACGGATGAGATGGGAACTGACCAGAATGACAGATGTCAGGAGGCTTTTAGGAGGGGAGGATGGGCTGCTGGGTGAGCAGACTTCTGCTGCCCTGGAGCAGCTGGTGGTGCTCAGGGGCAGGCTGGGATGGAGCCTGAACTTCAATGTGATGGAGAAACTGTTTGTTACTCTATCAGGCCCTAACAAATTAGATTTTGGGAGAAGGATGATGGTTAAAACAGATAAATAGAAGTGCTGTGGTTTTGATCCTGGCTTCTGCAGCTTTTTTTTGCCCACTTGCTTGCCTGTTCATTTGTAATTTTTACTCACTTATATGTATACTGAGGCTGCTCTTGTTCTGTTCATGTCTTCACTGTCAAAACAAGGTAAACTGCACCACAAGTTTGTAACTACTTATGCGAAAGAAGACTTGCATCACTATTTTCCTTATTGCTTCCTTTCGTGTTATTTTCAGTTTCTTGTTTGTAAGTCACTGGCACAGAAAGGAATCAGAGGGACACATTATGGATGTAGCAGCACACTTTAAGCTGCACAGGGCCTTAAAACTGCATTCATAGCAAGGATTCATCTCCCTGAATTCTGTAACTCAAAAGTTACTTGTCAATTTTGATCTTTGGCACTGAAAGATGTTTTAAAGTATTTTTTGGTACAATTAATGTATTTTAAACTGTAAATATTTTGTCATATTTAAATATGAATTTTCAAGAATTTATATTTTGTGTTTATTAGTTCCAAAAGTAAGATTTAAGCAGTCTGTAGAGCCATCAGAATTTGGAATCAGTTGAAGCTACGCTTCCAGGATACAAAACAAAGGTTATTCTCTTGAATTACCTTTTAAATGTGTTTTCAATAGATTGCACTCTTCTGTTGCCTTGAGCATTTAATGTGAACTAAACTCATATCATAAAAGGCATCTTATTGTTTTTGTTGAGACTAACACTAATATCAAAGGATGGCATCAAAAAGGAGAGCGTCACTAATTATTCAGGTGTGCCTCTCTTACCTGTAGAGACAGCAACAATATGAGCTGTGTTCCAGAGAGCTCACAGCTTAAGCAAACCTGAGTCTTCATTTCAGTTTGGAATGGATTGTGTACAGACGTGATTGATAATCAGTTGGATAAATGAAGATTTATAATCCTGTCAATAACAAATGATTTGAAAGCTCTGGCCAGGGTCAGCTCCTTGCTCTGTGTCGTGGCAGTGAAGCAGGTGTGCTAGGCAGCATATAAGTACTAAAAGCTCAGCTAAAACTGAGGCAGAACTGATGAATTGGCTTAAGTGAGAGGGAAAAAAAATAGTGTGGAACAGAATGTAAGCTTTAATGCTCCATAAATATTTTATTAAAATGCTTTGCTCTGTATTATTCATTTCTCTTTTTGTAAACACTGGCAAAGTGTAATAAAGTATATTAAATAAAGTTTACTTAATATTTTATGTTTATGTTAATTCTCATGTTTATTCAAAAAAATTACCATGTTAGATTAGGAAATTAAATAGTAAAATGCAGATTTTTCACTTCTGGAATAACTGCAAGGAACCATTCAAAGGATATGCAGCCAATAATTTTTGAGAGGGTATTTGGGCATGGTATTGGTAAATAAATACAGCTGAAATATGATCTGTGTCTTTATAAACAGTCTTGTAGCTCTGTCTTCAGGATCTTTTCTTTTTTTTTTAATCTTGTTCTAGTCAGAACTAAATTCCAAATTTCAGTGTTTTTCATCCTTAAAGTGCAAATAGGAATGGGAAGTGAAGAGCTCTGTACTATCATGAGGTAGTATTTACTTTGAAATTCAGGGGCTGTGTTTGTATTTTTGCAGACAAGATTCTAATTGCAGGACACTGCTACATGCAGTTGAATCAATGGTGGTCGCAGCAGATTCATGACGCTGTCATGATTCATGACAGAATCCCACACAGGGATTCTGCTCTTCTTCTTCTGCATGGTCTTCACATTGGCCTCCAAACTGGGCTGAACTTCTGGAAAGCAAGAAAAGACAACACTTTATTTAAAAACAAACAAATAAGAAATTTCAGGTATTACTGCAAACATCAAGGAGAACTTCCTTTTGGATTGCCTGTCTCTATGCACTTTGAAAAATGAGGCACCAAAACGACTTTATGTTGTTTTGTTTTTGCAAATAGTGGTTTCCCAAAGTAATCAGGGTTTGCATAAATTACAAACGAAAAACTGAGTTAAACATAAGAGGAAGTTGAATGTTAAGGTGTTTAATAGCTGGAAGGGATTCTGTTGTTCTTGTCCATCACTTCTAAATTTCTTCCCACGACATTTGTCACAGTGGAGAAAATGAGTTTGAGTATGAAGTTTATATTCAGGAAATTATTGCCAAATTTGCCCATGAATCAGACAATATTGATTAATGATAATAATCATAACTTGTTACAAACAAAATAGCTCTTTTTAATTGAAAAACATAGGTAAGGTTACTTACTTTCCAAATGCAAAATCTTGTTGGGAGCTGTGTTTAATCCTCTTCTTTTTCCATGCTTGTTATCTTGTTATTCACAGTGTTGTGATGTCATGATGTCAGGTGGGTGAGAATTGTAAAGAATCCAGTTCATTCCCCACTTTTTCACTTTCCCAAGGATTTCAGGCAGCATGTGTAAGTCTTTATTTGCTAGTAGGCTTGCGAAATATTTACTCATTAAGTCTCTGAGTGTATTTGTAAGTTTTGACAGGCAACCATGATCTTCAACTGTTTTCTTTCTCTTTTGTAAAGTTATAGCTTTGTTGTTGTCCAGATTAAAAAAAAAAAAAAATTAAGATCTTAAAAGCCAAAGAAAGCAGGTGTTATCCTGTTTTTAGGAGGTTTTCAAGGAAGTAGAAGATGGTAAGGGTAGAGTGAGTGAGATGTATACTTTGTGTTTATGTGTGTAAGTGTAACAAAGTAATCCATAATTTGTCTTAACATGGTGCTGAGTTATATAAGAGATGCAGGAGCTTTTTATGTGCTGAGATGGCTCATTATTTGTTTGTTTGTTTTAAAATTTATGTGGATACTTTTCCTATCATAAAAATAGGTGAGAGAGATAGAAGTAACAAAATCAATTAGTATGTGCATTTTTCTCAGCATTGTTTTTGATACTTTAGATGCAGTAAATCTGTACACAGATAAATTCTACTGCTAAAAAAATTAAGGCAGTTAGCAATAAAGGAATAATTAACTAATATAATACTTTGTATATGAAATTAAACTGTAATGAAATATAATGAAATACTAGCTTCTTCTATAATGTTATTCAGTTTAGGAGACACTAGTTCTGCAAAAAGCCTACACTTACAAATATTTTTGTACCTACTTTACTCCTGGTTAAAAATCACTGATAAAGGTTTGTAATAAAACCTGAAATAGTCACATGTTTGCAAAATTATTTATTTTTTTAATGCCTATGTTAAAATTTTGGGTTGTTGATGGAGGTCATAATTTTGTAATAGTGAACTGAAATGTAGTGAAAAAGTTTTTGTGTTGATGTATGACTGGAAGAAAGGACTGAAACTTCTATATTTCATCAGGTGTCTTTAATTAGTCTCCAGTGGCAGAATGCAAAAATTTCAGGTCTCTTCTAAAGTTTTGAAGCCAGAGATACATGGAACACCTACCAGGTGATGGAAAGAAAGCATTGCTCACCAGGACTTTGCCACCTGTACAGGCTGGCATTGCTCTACGTCTCTCGTGTTAATAAAAATTTGAGCAGGAGAAGAGCAGGCCTATGTTGAACAGAGATCAAAACAAACTGCTTGTGTGAGTCTGGGTTTTTCCCAGGTCTTCCTATGCCAGCAGGAGCTCAGAGCATGTGTGTCATGCCTTCTGCTGAAGGGCAAAACAGCAGAAACTTCTACAGTCTGTGAGAAAAAGTTGTCAGTTTGTTAAACTTCCAACTTGAGGAAAACGTGGAGTCCTTTTCCTCTTTGATGAAAAAGCCCAAGCCATAACACCAGAGGTTGGAGCAGAGTTCTTTTTCAGAATGTCAGGATGCACTTGGTGCCAGATTGGTTAAGAATATTAACTGATTTATAGTTAGACCTCTGGTGAGCAGACCTGGCCTGTCCAACATACACCCTGGTTAAAATGGCTGCAGACTTCAGACTTATTTTCCTTTCATCCGGGTAGAAGTTTCACATTTCTGTGACCTAGGCATCTGTGGTGATTCCTGCTTCTCCTTGGTCTGGTTGGCATCACTGAGAGGAGCTACAGACATTCTAGAAAGGTGCTGAGCAGCCTTGGCAACCAGAAGTGGAATGGAAACCATCATAGCCACTTGATGAGCCTTCGTGCAATTTTGTGAACAATCTTTAGCTGTAACATGCCACTAAAACCTGCATGTCTTTCTATTTTAAGTAAATAATTACCTTGCATTCCGCACTGAGTCTTGGTTAGCTTGGAAATGATCCTCTCTTAAACCTAAGTGCTTTTTCCCTTTTATATTTTTACAACACTTGTAAAAGCCCAAGATACTGATCTTTATATGATACCACTGGAAAAATACATTCAGCTCTTTCAGAAGATGAAATTCCCAAAGATCTTTAATTTAATCCCACCTTTATTTTACACCATCTGGCTGATATGGAACCACTGTGAGTTCTACAACATGCCTGTGTGAGTCGTAATCATAACCTACTTATTGATCAGGCAGCTTCAAGTAAGGGTCATAAACCACCTAAGTACCTAATAAATAAATGCTACTTGATGCACAGCACACTATTAAAAAGGACATGGATTTAATCTGTCTTTTGGCTGCCTAATAAACACCAAAATTACATTACAGATACTTTCATTTGGTTTTAGATTATTAAATTTGAAGATGAGATGAATAAATAGTTGTCATAGTCATCATCCATGATGGTACTGGTACTGTGTACTTAAAGAACAAAATATGCTTCTTGTCTAGTGAAACAAATTCTCTAGAAGCCATATAACCTTTTCAGGATGGGTTGCTGCTCCTTACTCTCCTTTGTTGGTATAAGTTTGCTGCCTTTCTTATCACACTTCTTAGTAGGTATTTCTGTTTGTGAATTTCAAAATGCTGGTAAGAGCTGCACAAGCCAAGAGAATACGGGCTTCGCACACAAGCTGTGAATGACCTGCCTTGAGGCATTTTTTGTGGTCAATAAGCCTTCCCCATGCTTCCACTAAAACCAAGTGTACTGCTGGGAGCATGAGCACTTTCAAATGTTGGCAGACAAAGACATTCTGTAGGGATCACTGTTCTGGAACATTTTGTTGGTCAGGAAGTAGAATCATACATTACATATCTGTGTGTGCTAGGTTTGATTCATGGGGTTGGGGAAGTCCTCTTCTGCAAGTTTACTAAATGATAAAATCTAAGAGGACTCGTATTACCGTTTCAGTATTTGTTGGCACAATGTATGCTACAGGAGAATTAGTACCCAAAAGTTATGGCAGTGTTCTGTCAAACAGATTTATAGATTTCCAATATCACTTTTACTGAGAGGAAGAAATTCCCTTTACTGTGTTATTTTCTGAATGTTCACTGTATATAAGATGATATGTAAGAGTCAGTTGAGGATGCTCTGGGAGCACCTAAAAGGGCGCATTGCATTATGAGATAATTATAAAACTAGAATCATTAGGGATAAAAATATTAAAATATAATACATGTTGGGATTTGTATTTGTATACAAATTGGAAAGTAACTTTATGACTGATGTCATGACTACATTCTGAAATGTAACTTTAAAATTTTTTTTCTGTGGTTCATTTATTTCTATTTTAGTCTAGATTGTATTTTTCACCAAAAATCTTTTCAAAGAAGAAACTGAAGAAGCATTAGATCAGGTGAAAACAGCTAAAACTACCTTTAAAAGTTTTAAGGATTTATTCTTTAATCACAGAAACATGTTGGAGAGTTACTTCGCCTATGCCAAGGAATTTAAACCACGAGATTTCTGAGAAAAATCTCAGATTTTTCACATCTGAGATGTTGTTTTCCAGATTTGATATGTTCCCTAAAAGCTCACTGAAGATCGAGGTATTACTTATTATTTATGCTGTTGGATAAATACAGTGTCTGAGAAATATGGGCCATTCTCAGTCATGCAGACAGCAAGGCTCAGGTTTTTAATATCCGGAACACAAAATCACAGTGCATAGAGGAGAGTTAAGAGTGTTGAACAGGATGAGAATGTCACATGCTGTGCAAGGAGCAGACTAGTAATGGCATTATGAGAAATTGCAAAGGTGATTCCTAAATCCACGCCTTCTTAGGGTTTTGGAAGTTGCTTTAGTAAAGTGGAGGTCTCCACACGCAGCCCACGGCTAGAACTTTCTCCTAAGCATGGCACCTGCCTCTGAGAACTAAGGACTCATCTATTTAAAGCTATAAAAAAATGTAGTGTTTTAGGCTAGTCCTTGGATGACCACCTGTCCTCTCTGTTTTTTAAATTTCTGCCTTTAAACAAGGGAAAATGAAAAATCTGAGGCTGGGAAAGAAGTATTTGTCTAATATTGTGGTTAGTCAGCTGTGTAGGATGGGAACAGCCACAGCTTTTGGTTCCTGCTCCTGGGGCCTTTTTATTGTTCTTTACTGAAAGTGGAAGCAGTTGTAGTAGGAGTCAGGACTGGCAGCTGTTTAGAATTACAGAATCATAGAATAGTTTGAATTTGAAGGGAACTTTGAAGGTCACCTAGTCCAATTCCCCTGTGATGAGCAGGGACATCTTCAACTACATCAGGTTGCTTAGAGCCCCATCCAACCTTGAGCGTTTCCAGGGATGGGGCATCCCCAACTTCTTTGGGCAATCTGTTCCAGTGTCTCACCACTCTCATACTAAAAAACACCTTCCTCCTAATACACAGTCTAAATCTACCCTCTTTTAGTGTAAAACTACTCTCTCTCATCTTGTAGCAACAAGCCCTGCTAAAAAGTTTGTCCCCATCTTTCTTACAAGTCCCCATCAAGTATTGAAAGGCTGCAATATCATGCCCTCAGGGCCTTCTCTTCTCCAGCCTGAACAATCCCAATTCTCACAGCCCCTTCTCTGAAGAGGGGTGCTCCATCCCTCTAAGAATCTTTGTGGCTCTCCTCTGGACCCATGCCCTTCCAGAAAACGTGAGGCTCACTTTTGGGATCTGAGCTGGAAAATCAGGTACTTTAGCTCTGCAATTATTGAGACACTGTGCTGCTCCATCCCACCTCTTAAAATACTACGCAAGAGTAAGAAATCCAGTCTTAGAGTGTCTGACAGTGCCCACCAGCATGGCCTGTGAAAGGGATTTGGGGTGAAGGTGTTGGATCTTGGCTGTCTGCCATCAGAAAGACAGGTTGAGATGCTTTTGGTGGGGGAGGGGGGGGAGCTGTAGATACTTGGGAAGAGTATCCTGTGCCAGTAGTTTTACAAACATGGCAGCTTGTGCCCATCAGAGACCCCATGCACTGCCACGGCACGTGAAGGAGCTCTGGCTGGCAGTCCTGGTTCTTCATAACCAGGTGGGGCCACAGAGAGCTCTACCTTGTGCCAGGGGTGAGGGAAGTCTGTAGATGACAATAGTGAGACAAGGGGTCTGTTTGGGGAAATCATAACTGGTTTGTTCCTAGGGAGAATAGCTGTTGCTGGTTTCTAAACATACAAGGAAAAAGTTATTTTCATCCCTTTGGGGCATGAAACAATTACTTCATTCGAGTGAAATCAGAGACCATAGAAATTAATTTGGCATGTGTTACAAAAGAGGTTAAAGTGTGTTCAATTTTGTTACTTTGGGAAAGATTTAAGTTTAATTTTCATAGCAACATTTTCTGTTATTGTAAAAAATCTTCTGTTTATACATGAAAGTACGTGTTTAGGAGTGCTTGCTCTTTTTCATGTAGGCCTTTTTCCACTCAATCTGCTGAAATTGAAATGGAGTTAAATGTGTATGCTCTATGGGACAATTCATTTCTACGTGTTTTTTAATCCTGGAAGTGAATCAACCAGGATGAAGCCTTGCTGGAAATATCTGTTGCTCCTCCACCTTTTCTTTCACAGTAATTATTTAAGATAGCATAGACTTAACTACTCATTCTACCAAACCAGAAGGGAAAAAGTCAAATGTCAAAAACCATCTCAAACATAGGTTTGTTACTGACTTTTTTGGTAGAGATTAAGTAATTTTTATTCATTTGATTGAAGAAATTTCCATTATGAGGTTGCAATTTCAAAAGCTGAAAAAACTGTTTTTTGGTGGACACAGGGAGCATAGTTAAAGTGAGCAGAATGAGTGAATTGTTTCTGGAAAGGTCTTCAGAAGGAGAATATGCAATCCTTTAGAGTACTGTAATATGTTAACATTGCACCCTGTACACAGGGTATTACTATTTCCTTGTTTATTCAAAAATATCTGTAAACTTGGAGGTTGTGACACTGGGAATTTTATAGTGCTGAATTGAGCTAGATATGAGATAGGCTTCCAACACAGCTGGGTACAGTGTTTACAATTTGTTCTTTAAAATGGAAATTAATTTTCTTAAGAATAGATTTCTGGATGCATTTTCCTCATCAGGTGAATTATTTAGAAGTGTCACATGTAGAGACACACTCAGATGGCCTTCGTCAAAGATTTTTAGTGAATAAATTAAATTTAAGTGAATAAAATAAATTTGGATAAAGTGAAACAAAATACCCCAGCAACATTGCCCAAAATTTTTAAGAAAAGGAAAAAGGCTAATTTTTCATATATAATATACAGAACTGTCAGTTCTATAAGCTTTTTATTCCTGAGTGTTAGGATGCAATTTACATGCAGTTCTGGTGCAGATACAAAATCAGTTGATTCTACTCAAAAGACAGAGAATTTTTTTTAAATGTTGGTTTTATAGAAGTGTCTTACAATAAAAGTTAAAATAATTCCTAACACTATGCTCACCAGCAATATTGGTACGTCTTAATGATAAAACAGAATATTTCTGTACTTTTTTTAGACTTTTTTTTTGTATTTTTTCAAAATTTTGTTGTTAAATTATTGCTATAAATATCTGTGAACTTGGAAAATCAGGTTTTTGGATGGATTTCATCCCCTTCTAACATAAATTCAAATAAAGAAGTACTCTATCATATTATGTAGTTGGCTTTGCTGCCTGCTGGCTAGAGCACTTAGCTGACAGGAGGGCAGCCAAATTCTGTCTCTTCTCTTTCATTTTTACCCTGCAGCTTTGTGAAGCAGGATAATATTGATTGAATTCCTCTTGAAGTGAGGGGACTGGTGAAGCCCAGGTGCGTTCAGCTCCAGGTGCAGATGTAATGGGTGCCCTGGGATGACTCTCTTCTTCACTATCCTGATCCAGAAAGGGATTCTCCTAGCTGTGTCCCTGCCATTTCCCTGTGCTCCTGGCACCTGTGCTCCCACAAGGCTGCTGGATTTGCCCAGATGCAGACCATTAGAAGGTGGGCTATAAGCTTTGATGGTCTCCAGGGCCTTGGATCTGCTGTGTGGCAATTTTGCCAGTGTGCTAAGGAGAGAGATGGCTGCATCTGTGAGGAATGCTTTTTTTTTTTGGTAAGGTATTATTTAAACAGGCAAATTTTTGGAAGCAGACACAAATATTAAAGTTATTAAAATAATAAATAACAAATAAAATATATATTGATGATACTTACAATAAAATTATTAGCAGAATATAGAGATTTACTGTTCCATTAGATGGGGTAGGAGGTATATTCTCTGTGTGCATACATTGATTTTTCTTGCAAGTATATATCTTAATCTAGGTAATTAAAAACCCAGAGGAATGGTTATGAACCATATCTAAACTAAATGAATGGTAAATGCTTAGTTCACATAGAAGCCTTGCAAAGTTGTTAGCCTTTGGACTAAAATCCTGGTACTTCTTTAAAATCCATGGCAAGGCTTTCCATGTCTCAGGGTCAGGCCTCGCTCTACTGTACTTCTGAGTTTCATTGCTCCTGATAAAATCCCTGAGAATTCACAGTAAATTCCTGCTGAACCCTGCACAAAGCTGCATCAGAAAGGAGAAGTGAATGGCAGCAGTGACCTACTGCTGCCTTTTTTCTTCCTTCTGAAGCACCAGGAAACTCTGAACCAGCCTTGTCTGTGGGAGATGTGGATACAAGACACCCCTTCTGAGGTCTGTGTGTAGTTTACCTGGTCTTGCCTTTACCTCTGGAGGATTCCCTGCATACTCAGTATATAAACATAAATTTGGTGACATGCTTGACTAGCAGTTTAAAGCTGCTAGGTAGAGTACAGCAATTATCACATTTAGTCAGATATAGACTGTAAGAGGGTTTGAAATGATCCATTTTTGAGGTGATGAGTGCTTCCTTGGTGACTTGACTGACTCAGGACAAAAGCAGCCTTTCTAGCACAGTTCTGAATGAGCATTCTGCACTGTAAATTTGGTGGCTTTCCAGCTTATTGCCAGGTAAAGCACAGTCAATGAGTATTAGTTTTCAAGTTTGAGCCATTTTGCCTCATGCATGCAATCTTAGTGTTGACAGCAGAAGAACAGGTGAAATACCAAGCATCAATTACTGCACCAGTTTTACTGTCACCACTAAAATATTTATTTTCCAGATTCTTCAGAAACTATTTGCCTTTGGGTTTTACAATTCTAATCAGGAGCTGTATCAAACAATAGCTGTCATCTTGCAGCTAATTTATTTGTCAGCAGCTTCAAAGTTCATGCTGTTAAGTGCATGATATATGAATAGTGTCCACATATTTCCAGGAACAAGCCTTACATGCTTCTTGATAGGCAGGAATGTGTTTAGTTAAAATTTGAATGGAATTGCCCAAAAACCAGAACAGAGCAATGATCTTCTGGTTTGTGGTGTGACTGGGGGAGGGGGGGTGCTGATCCCAAAGAGGATCAAAGGAAGCTTAGTTTTCAGGGCACAAATGTGGGCTTCTCATATTTACTGTTTTAAATCAATTATTCATAAGTTAAATATATAGATTCTTAAAAGTGACTATACTCTAATTTAGTCACAGAGCTATATATAAATTCCTTTATTTGTCTTGGAGAAGTGCAGAAAAAAAAACCTCAAACAAACAAAATCCATGTTAGTTGAGGGATGGAGGGAGTTAGAAAGGAAGAAAATGCTTAAATAAACAAATTAATTTGATATGCTTATTCAAAAATGCTGGGTTTTATTTAAATGTCCACCTTGGCTACTGATACTTCTATTTGTTTATTTATTTTTCAAGTGGCTTGCAACAGAAAAGAGATGCAGACAAGCTGCAAAGAAAAAAAATTCTCAGAGATGAGTAACGTTTAACATATTTAGCAAAGTAACAAGTGTAGCTTTACATGTACATGTTGCTGTTTGTGTTGCTAATGAAAAAAAGCAGAAGGTGCTGGAGCCCTCCCTTTAGAGCCAACATGAGCTTGCATTAATATGCACTTCTATTTTCTGCTCTGCTATTATTTTTCCAAAAGTCTTCATCTGTGAACATGGTTAATTACCTTGCGTATTAATAGAGTACATCTGTGCTGTAGAAAATGACTGTTGTTCTGTTGCCTGATACATGAGTTAGCCATGGATTAAGACAGTCTAATTAAATGTAACAATGATTCAGAGTCAAAAGACACTGTTTGCTTTGTGAGTTGACTTCAAGTATTTGAGTAGCTGAAGTCTGATGTGCATAATAACCTTCTTAATGATAATACGTAGGCATAATTTGGCCTTGTAAAAACTTGTTGAGATCTTTATTTAACAGGAGGGTTAACAGGATGAGACAGTATAAAAGTAAGGGGCAGTATAGATGGCTATCCCTCTTACTATGCTTCTTAAACAGAGCTGTCACTAGTACACACATGTATTGATTTTGCAGTGGTACTCTTGTCTTATATCTTAAACTGTTATTTAAAATCAATTTGTATTTCTAAGCAAATGTTTCATTTGCTAACTCAGTTTCTGTTAAAAAAACAAAAAAAACCAAAAGAACAAACAGCTATCACTGTTAATAGTATCAATCATTGCTTGTTGGTTAAAAGAACTGAAAAATCTCGTGTGTTCAGTGACAGAGGTGAGCTATGTGTTTAGCACTACCATATGCCATCCATCAGATTTTTCTGCCATTTGAAAAACATTCACTTTATACTTGTTTCTCTTTTTCTTTTTGTTTTCTTTTTTTTTTTTTGTTTTAACATTACAAGAGTTTGAAGATTATTATACTGATTTTAAAGCCAAAACACTGGATCTTGACAGACGTGTTGCCTCAGTTTTGTGCAGAATTTCATGACTGGTCTAGTTTAGAATCTGTGTTCTAAGCCAGTACCCATATACATGAAACAGTTTATTTACTATTAGAAAGATAGTTTTGTGTGTTGCTTAAATTACAGCTTTAGTTAAACTATTTGTGAATTGAATGTCTTGAAACACTGATATATGTATTGCAGCTGGGAATTAAACTGTCTTCTATGATTCTCTTCTTGCTTTAGTGATGTTCTGACTGCAGGTTCTTTCCAGAAGTTAACCCATAACTAAAGCCAGACCTAAAATGCAGTTCAAAGAAACAGGGAATTTTCAGCTCACTAACATACTGTATTTTGCATTTGTCTGCATGAGGCACAGACAGTGGAAGGCAGATGAGTCCAGGCTCTCCATCCAGTGTACCACATAGTTAACCTGGATAGTTGTAGCAAGTTTCTGCTGGAGCATGTGTTATTCTTATACAGGAATAATGAAAATTTAAGATAGGAAAGAACTGATTAGAAACAGTTCTTCAAAATGTGATTTAGGAGTTGTCATATGTCATACGTGAGTAAGTGAAAAAAGAGGTAAGTATGTAAATGTTCAAATGAGTGGTTGTCCTGAAAGGCACAAGGATGTGAAATCTCACATTTCTGTCAGTCTTGATGAAGCCTCTAGTGGAGTACTGTGCTCAGGCATTACACTTCAGGAAAAAGGAGCTGTTGATAGCCATCGAGGCTTAGGAAGAGAGAGAACAGGCATAAATCTTCAAATACAATAAAGATTTCTGCATACAGGAAGGAAATAGTCTATTCTTTACACCCAGAACATACTGAACTTAATTTAAAGTGTATAAGGTTCAAGTCTGATGCCTGAGAAAAGCGTTTTATGCCAAGCATAATCAATTGCTAGAACAGATTGCTAGAGGAGGTGACAGGCTCTTCATTACTGAAATATCTTCCAGGGAGAGCTAGAAAAACCTCTTTTGTAAATTGCATAGGTATAGCAAGCCTCTTCTTGGAGCAGGAACATGGACTAATTACTCTTGAAGTTGCTTTTGGATGTACATTTCTATGACATTGTACTACACTCAAACTGTGGCAGAGTATTGCAAATTAGTTGTGGATATAAGGCAGTAATAATGAATATTTAGCTAGTAATTTTGAATAAATTAATTTTCCTTAGGTTGACACTTTCAGCATTGTTAACAATTAAATGAGTCTCTTGCATTTAATGTTTGCCCTGTTTCATTCTAAACTTGTATCCTCACATTATTTCAGATAATACATACATTATTACATCTACTCTTTCAAAAGGCAGGTAACTTGTCTTAACTTTACACATATCAATGAGAATGGAAAGCAACTTAAAGAAATCACTTCTGCTTGCCACTTGTTTGGTAAGCTTTTATAAGAGTGGGTGCTTTTTTTCCCTCTAGTAAACATTAGCTTACAAGTAAGACTTGGAATTTTTGTGAGACTCAGGAGGAAGAGCCTAGTGACTTATGAGAGAGAATATATCTGAGGGGAAAGAAAGGGGAGAAAAAAAACAAGTTAGAAAAGTACAGGATAGAATTTCACTTAAGAGGTGGAATCAATCCTTGTGTGTCCCTTCCAACTCAGAATATTCTGTGATTTAGAAAGTATCAAGAGTCCAGGGTGTATGTCTAGATCTGAAAAGCCTAGTTCTATACTTTTTAGGATCTGAGCTCATCTGTCATTCTTTAGCATTCTAGAATTTATCTGTTGGGGACAATTTAAGAGCATATTTAGAAATATGTGGTTTGTTGGTAAGCACATGACATATACCAACAGTATAGCTTGGTACCGTGCCAATCTCTGTACTTCAGAAATATTTTGGATGAGACTTCATGTTGAGAGTATTACAGAAAGAGAAATCTACTGCTTTCTCTGCTGTTTGGTTTCTTTTCTTTTTATTTTCATTTCAAACTCTCAATCATTTTGGAAGCTTTCTAAAAAAAAACCCTGTCTGTGGAGATAATTACCCCAAATTCCAGTATTTCATTGCAATTGTTTAGTGAAGAACTAGACAACTGCAAACGAACATGATGAACACATTAAAAAGGTATTGAACAATGAAAAAAAAAGTTTATTTTCCTGCTGGTTCATAATACCTAAATTTATATTCTAATAAGCAGGGGGTTGAGGAGGAGTTTATAATTAAATTGTTAACAAAAATTTGCTGGTTACTTTGTGAAAGCTTAAATGTTCTAAGGAACTGAAGGAATAAGTACAGATATTTTGTTCCTACTTTTTATAGGGGTCCATGAAAAGTTTTATTGTTCTACGGTGACAAGACCTTCAAAGAAACTTATGGGGGACCCAGACATCCAAGTTATTTGAAAATTGTGCTCGATTCCTTCCTCTTGTCCTGATCCTAAGTGAACATGCTTTCAGGTGGGAGGACAGAGGATGGGAGCTCCTGTGAAGACATTAGACACACATGAAATAAATTATTGAGTAATAACAAGCCCAGCATTGAAAACTGACATAGCTAATATCATGCAAGGAGTGGGAAACGAAAACTTTCCACCAAAATTTGCTCATGAAGTGGTGTCAGTAAAAGGAAAAAAACAAACAAACAAAAAACCCCAAACTGATTAGGTGTGGGGTTTTGCCTTTCAGATTCTTAGAAAGTCCAGAAAATACCCTTATTTTTCAGAAATATGTGGAGGAGTTGAAATCTCTTGACCAGTATGAAGATCAGACCTACAGTAAATGGAATGTTCAGGTGGATTAAATTTGTCAGTTTAATTTAAACCAAACTAATTAAACGTAATCCTCAAAACCAACTCCTGATGGTGAATTTTGATCCTAAGGTGTGTACTTATAACTGTAACTAAATATGAAGTTTGTCTTTGATTTCATAGTCAAAAAATGACAGTAATCTTCTAGGGTAAGAATGAATCTTAGAATCTTAAGCCTTATATATTTTTATAGAATCATGCAATCATTCAGGTTGGAAAAGACCCCTAATATCATCAAATACAACCTTAAACCTAGCACTTCCAAATCCACCGCAAAACCATGTCCCTAAGTGCCACATCTGCATGCCTTTTAAATATTCCAGGGATAGTGACTCTACCACTTCCCTGGACAGCCTGTTTTGATGCTTGACAGCCCTTTCAGTGAATTTTTTTTTTCCTAATACCCAATCTAAACCTCCCCTAGCACAACCTGAGACCATTTTCTCTTGTCCTGTCCCTTGTCACCTGGAAGACAAGACTGACCTTCACCTGACTATGACCTCCTTTCAGGCAGTGTAGAGATCATAAGGTCTCCTGAGCCTCCTTTCCTCAGGATAAACAACCCTGGCTCCCTCCTCTGCTCCTCATCAGGCTTGTTTTTGTTTTCTGGTCAGGAAATCTAGCTGCCCTATACCTGCTCAGGGAAGAGTTCTTCCTTTAAACAGTAAAGAAGGTCATTACTGTAGTAAATGGCTTCCCCAGAAGCACATGCAGGAATGTGATAATAACAGTCAGCTCTTACCTTGTGAAATGCAATTGTTCTTTTAATTTTTCAAACATCAAAAAGCCCTTAAATCCTTACTCCTAGATTGCTGAATACTAATTAAATGATGTCTCCTATGTACTTTCTCGTACTTCAGTCATTAAAATGGTATTCTAATGCCTTAGTATCTGAGGTTAAATGCAAAGTAAACAAAAAGTCATTGTGTTGAGGCTTCTGAAAGGATAAATATAAGATGAACTGTTTCTTCTTTCCTTTTAGATAGAGGTTACCCCTTCATTGAGCGAGGTGAAATATTTGCTGATGTTGAACCAACACAACATTCCAGATTCTGCTTTAGCTATATGTTAGAAAAGCAACAATAATACAAAACTTCCTGACTGGGATATGTAAGGTGGGTGTATTTTTTCTTATGCTCTTTAAAAATTTGTTTTATGTAATTGATAGAAAATCAGTTCAAAAAGAGGCATTGTGTTTTGTTCTGATGGGGCCCATAGTCACTTTTTTCTAATTTTTTTTTCTTAATAATGACCACATCATGTTCACTTTCATAAACCTCCTCCCAGACTCCTACAGAAACTCCAGTGAGTGTCTGTGTTACTTTGCCTTCCATATCACAGGTAGCAGTAGTTTGGGACTATTAAAAATATGGATTCAAAAGGTAGAATTTGATGGCTGTCAGGTGGTGCTGTCTTACAGACATCCTCAGCCACCTTTTTCTCTATATATTCTGCCAGACACCCATCCCAGTTATAATTTTTGTGAGTGACAAGTGTAATTTGGGGGAATTACCTGAATTAAGAAAGTCTGGTTAGAAGAATAGATGGGAAAGTACAACAGCTGTAGTGTTTTCTACTGACACTAAAAGAGGAACTTACTAAACTATTGCAGCATCTAGATATGAGACCTTTATTTGATCTGTTTTGGGAAATGCACTCCACTGTAAATTCTGTTAGAGTTGGCTGCAAGTTAAACTAATGCTTTTCATCAAATAATTGGAACTTCTCTCAAGTATCAGTGAGTTTTCCAGTCCATGGTGAAATTTCTGTTTCTGTGCCCATCTGGTCTAGTATTTTTGGTAGGATTTTTGATGTGTACCTTTAGCTGGTTTTCTAGTTACTCTGAAGTGATTCAGATTCAAGCTTCCCTTTCTTGTACTTTTGATAAAGACATAAACCCCCTGTCAAGGTATCATTTTTGTCCCTGATAGGAGTTTTTTCACATGGTTTCCTGGATACTTTTTCTTGGGGAGATTTGTAGATTTAGAAAACTATTTCCAGGCCATCTTTACATATTTGAAAATGTGTTAAAGAAGCAGGAGTAGAAATCTGTTTTACTTTGTGGAAGGTTCCCAGTGTAACTAAAATGAAGTTTTACGTGATTATAGATAAAATAGCTGAGTTTATTAAGTTCAAATAGTTTATAATTACCAATTATCCATCAGATGATTTTTTTTCCAGTTGACAAAAATTCTAGTAGAAGTTATGACATAGAGTATAGCTTTGGTTAAATAATTCATCCACTGTAATTTCTTATTCATAGGTAGATGTTGGAGTATTCTCACTGTTAATATACAGAATTTATTGTATATTTCTACCATGTGTGATATTTTTTCTTTAAAGGAAACATTACTCTGTTAAATAGGAACTGCCCAAAGAATGGAATGCCACTAAGAATAAAGCTCTGTCAGTATAGCACAAAGTAATTCCTCTTCAGGCATCTGGCAGAACAGTTAGTCAGAAGAAAATGCATTTTACTTGATGTTTCTTGAATTCTGGATTCAATCCTTTTTATTTCTGTTTTTCTTAATAAGAACATAATCAGTGAGAAGTGACATTACCTGTTCTTCACGGGTAAGCAGATGGAACTCAGAGAAAGATTTAAAATGGAAGCTACCTTTCAGTTTGATGTAGAAAATCCATATGTTCATCTCAATAAAGTGATGAGGATTCTCAGAAGAACGTATTTGCTTGTAACATTTCAGTACAAAAGTTAATGATATTTCAATGTACACATTTGAGTTGGGTCATTTGGGGGTTTTTTTGGTTGTATTTTTTTTGGTTTGTTTTTGTGGGGTTTTTTGGGTTTTTTTTGAGGGGTTGTTTTTGGAGGGTTGTTTTACCGGTGTTTTGGGGGATTTTGTTGTTTGTTGGTTTGGGGATTTCTTTTTTTTTTTCAAGATGCTGGCATAACACCACCAAATTCAGGTTTCTTGTTTCTCTTCCGGTGTTGCATATGCTTACCAAAAAAAATTTTAAAAATTCAGAATACTTTCTAATGTTCCTTTACACAGTCAGCATGATGTGCTCTTGAGCAGGGTAGCCTAAAGTAGACTATTAAGTGGCTCTTTTTTAAAACATTGTGAGGGGACTTTGTTAACAGTTATACAACTTTAAGAAGTGGTTTAATAAGTTAAAAAATACAAGAATATAAATTAACTTCTTCCTATGTAGCTTTTCTTCTGTGGTTTCAATATAGAGTCCTCTGTATGCTTTTGGGTGCTTGCAGAGACAATGCAAATGCAGCTTTGTAGCCTCTTTGCTATAATTCTCTCAGCTTTTCTTATCTTGAACCAAATATGCAGGATGCATAGATTTCACTGACAGGTTAAGTAAGCTCACTGTACCCTACAAGTGTATTTTGAATGTTCCTTCCCTCTTTCAGGCAAATCAAGAGCTTGAAATGCTAGAAAAAGCATTTTCCTTCTAATGCAGGAATCTATCTACAGAACTATTTGAAGTATCTATTCTGGGCTACAGGCACATGAAACAATGTTGAAAAGAAATGCAGTTGCTCAAGAAAGTGTGGGATATTCATGTTTATATTAATGTAAGGTTTTTCTTAAAATTACTTATACATTTAGAATAAATTTGAATGTCATATTTTTAATTTGATCCTAGAAGTTGTTTAGTTTTGATTTAAAAAGAAAAATCAAATACTGAAGATTTTACTATTCCTTTTGTTTTTGTAATAGTAGTTGCTATGTTTTAGGATACCCAGAGTAAAAATATCTCTGTTCCCAAGCCAACCTATTTCAAGATAATCCCAAAGCAAAACAAACTTTGTAGTTTCCTTTAGAGCTTTCCTAATACCCAGAACTTGCTTGATTAATTAAAATAACTGAGTAAAAAATCAGAAATCCATAAAATCCAATTCAGAACTCAAGGCTGTACATTAGAAAGCTCTACAAATCTGCGAGGAAGAGGCCAGAAGAGTCAGTGTACAGACCTGTATGGGGAATCAGTCTTGCAAAGTTCTGTTTCCCTCAAGATGCTGCCTCATATAGGCCAAGTTAAAAATACATGTACCAGATCTTCTTTCTGTAGTTTTGTTTGTAGCACCCACAGGAGGAGTTGCAGAGCATCTTCCCAAAATCTCCCATGTGCACATGTATGTTACCTGTGGATATAGGTGTGTGTTTAATAGTATAAGAAAGTTGTGCATGTATGTTTTTATCAGATACTAAAACATGAAACTGTTAAAATGCTTGGCCTTTGAGCTGAATTTAGAGCATGAATTATTATGTGTGCTTGTAAAGTAATGGTGGTGTAGGAAAAAATTAAGGCCTCTGAGCTATTGCTGTAGAATGGGCTTTGCCCTGCATCCATTTATCTGTTTTGTAGTAAAAGCTTGTCTTTACCAAATGTTGTTGATGCTTTTATCTGTACTTTCTGTTTCAGAGCAGCATTGATGATTGGACTAAAATCCAGTGGAGAGAGATTAATGTGGAACAGATGGATGTGCAGCTCAGAAGGTTTGCCAAGGCAGGTTCCACAGCCGTCTATTTCTGCAATTTATCTGCCTCAGTGCCACCCCTTCCTCACTCTTCCCACCCACTTGGATGTTTCAGTGGGTTTATTGCTCATGTCCAAGCTGAATGTTCTGGAACATGCTTTGTTTTGGGGGCTTTCCTTTAAAACTTTATTTTTCTGAATGAGCTTCCCGCCCCTGTGGAGTCATATGTAAAATCACACTGTCACTTTTGTGAGCTGAGGCAGGATGGAAACTAAAAAGAGGGTGGGAGTTTATGACAGACCCCTCCAAACAGCAATCACTTTTACAGGTGGAATTTGCAGAGGCTCATCTCTGCTCACACACATAATTCCAGAGTGTTGGGAGCTGCAGGGAAGGCACTCATTTTTAAAGGGAGGGCACTTATTTTGCTTGAAGTATTTCAATGTTTTGTTGAGAGTAGCCCTGCAGAAGAAAATTCCAGTGGGACAGGAGAAGTATGAAGTAAAAATAACAACAAATAATAACTCCCCAGACTATCTGCAGGACACTACTGCTGTACCTCACAAACAGTACAGTGGTTGAATACAAAGTCTTGAACCTAACAGGTATAGAGATTTTTCTTGTTTACATATTTGTTTCATTCAGAAATAAATTATCTTTATTGCATGTCCATTTATTCATCTTATAAGAGAAAAGTAAGACTTGATTGTAGGTGTTTTCTCCTGAATTGCTTCAAGAGTGTGAATTCCACCTACCCAGTTCTTATACTTTTTTCTCATTAAAAAAATCCCAGTGTTTTTTCTTCATAGGCTATAACATTGAGCAGTTGTCAGAATAAAATTCTTTTAAACCATTTTGAAAAAAAATTGAAGACCAACTTCCATTTTTTTTTATTTTTTAAATTAAAAAACTGTGAAGATGAAAGCATAGAAGAGAGTGAAAAAGAATTTTTCTAATTTTCTTCAATATACCAATGGTTTATCTCATACAGTTTTAATAAATGCACATTTAAACTTCTTTTTAATGCAGGAAGCTCCTAAACAGGATTAGCAGAAAATTGTGATTTTTTTTCTTCAGCAAAAATAAAATGAAAAAATAATTGAGTGTCGTCTTTCTAAATCATAGATAAATGTTTTAAAGTTTTTTTTTTCCTTGAATTTAATTAATTCTACCAAGTAGCAATAAAGTACTGCAAATATTCCCATCACTCCCCAAGGTTTCTAGTCTGCAGATACTGAGTCTGTATCTTACATCAGCTTCAATAGCACCTGTGCAAATAAACTTACCTTTAGTGTTATGAAGTACAAAACACCAGAGTACAAGACAAAACAAAAACTCTGTAAGAGCATCAAGAAATATTTCTGCTAGGCTGATTAAGTCCACACTTTGGAGGCAAATCTGAAAGTATATCTGGTATCTAGAGTGCATATAACTTTAACACATTTAATTGTGTTTTTTGGTTAGATTCCATTTGAACACTTTGTTATGTGCTTATGTCAGACTTTTTTCTTTTTCATTGACCTTATTTGCTCCCTGCTGTCTCTTTTCTTTACTGGTCAGGCTTTTAGTAACAGAAGACCTTCTCAGACCTTTTGGGACTCCAGTTTCATAAAGATAGAAGATGAACTCCAAAGTGTAATAAGAGCTGAGTACTGAAAAGGTGAGAAATGTACTTTTTTTTTTTCCTTCTGTTTTTGCAGAATAGTATGTAAGAAGCTATTTGGTTTTTTATGTCTTGTTGCAAGAAATAAATCATAGAACTGAATATTTTCATGTGACTTACCCAGGTATCAAAATTCACAGCCCAGCAAAATGAACTTCTGTGGTGTAGTTTACCATCACTATGAATTACATATGATTTAATTAAATTCCTCAGTTCCAAATATGAAATGTGATATATATAGACTGATGTTATTATTGCTCTTATTATTCCCAGACTTTGGAAGAAATCAGCCCAACATAGACTGCCATGGAATTTTCTTACCAAGAGTAAAAAATAATAGAAATTCCTTTATTAAAGTCCAATGAACAGCTGCTTAAAAGTTTAGGTAACAATCAAATAAGAATTTAATTATTAGAAATATTATTATTGTATTAATATTATTCACTCCATTGATATACTTGGCAAGTTAAAACTTTTTTTCTTGAATTTTTATATCAATTTATCTTTTCTCCAGATGTTAGTACTGGGAATTTACATGTATGCTGTGTAAATATATGTATCTTAAAAACATTCCTGTCTCTATGTAGGAGTTAAAAAATAACAGTTTTCTAAGCTTGTAATTCCTTCAATTTTTAAAAAATCCTTTAATAATACGCTGTTCATTTTCAGTGTTTGAAGTTGTCTTCTCTTATGATATACAATAATAACAATTACAGGAGAATTTGTCAAGCTCTTGTTAGCTTTAGTTCCTCTGTTTGATAAATTATTTTGATTAGTGCTGTTTTTTCTGGCTTTTTTGTTTTGTTTGTTTGTTTTTCTAGTTTCAGATGCAAATGATCCTGGAAAGTAAGTATGTGGTATATTTTATTGAACAAGTGAAAGGCTGGCAAAGTAAATTAATTAAATGGCAGATTCTGTCATTTCCATTTGGATGGGATTTCAATGCATGTGTTATCTTCATCAAAGCAA
This sequence comes from Trochalopteron elliotii, assembly GCA_024734555.1. NCBI lineage: Eukaryota > Metazoa > Chordata > Aves > Passeriformes > Leiothrichidae > Trochalopteron > Trochalopteron elliotii. Next base: position 303,179 of record JANPWX010000172.1, read on the forward strand.
TAATCTGCCTTGTTTTACTCTCACACAGACTGGCAGTTGCTGGTGTCACAATTTGAGACAAAGATCTGCAGGTCATTCCTTCACATGCCTTTAATCTCTTCTTTTATTTACTCTTTGTTGGCTTTTTAACCTCCTGGAGGCACATAGAGATTCAATACTGCTGAGGTGCATAAATCTTTTCAGCAAACTCCATATCATTTAGGAAAGTGATCATTGAAATACAAGTTTGTGGTCTGTTATTTATTAATGACTAAAGGTAACTACAACAATCAACATAAACACTCTAACTGACACAAAACATTATTCCTTAATAGGTTATTCTGACCAAAAAAAGTCACTGAACCCTTGCATAGTAAAGATGATAATTTTCTGTTGCCAATACACCTGTAATTCAATCCACAGATACCAGGGAAAGTTCTCATCATGTGCAATTCTGAAAAGTTGATATAGGATAATGTTTTATAGGGAGCTTCTGTGCTTGAAATTTCAAATATATTTCTAATTGTTTAAACCTGCAATTCAGAAACCTTGACAGCAGCATGTCTCACTATATGCCAAAAAAGGCATAAAACCTTGAAAACAGTTGAAAACCCTGTTAAGAGCAATGAAATGATTTGTGCTGTTTAACATGCATAAGTGTCTTCATGGTGCATATTGAAAAAGACATTGAGCTTGCATGAGCAGAAATACTCCAAAATAATAATTCTGCTAAAATCTGTCATTTTTATCTTGTTGAAGAGTTTTAATGGTATCATCAGTGATATTTGCAGTTCTCTCTGTTCATTTTACTTTTCTTTCATATTCAGTTTAAACACTGTCAAAATAGGTGTTTGTGGTTTTGGGTTTTGGGTTTTTTTCCATCTCAGAAATAGAACTTAAAACAAGCTGATTGTTTTAGGGGTATTCTTCCAGCTCTTTTTCCCATGTTTTTCTTATCCCAGTTTAGTAAACCATACAAAATAGAAAAAAAAAAAAAATTTGAGTTGAAATAGCTCCCTTTCTTTCTGTACAGCAGTTGGTAGCTGACATAACAAATAAAGAGAATGTGATGGAAGGTACAAGAGAACCAAAGGTGTACGAAGGCTTTGAATCTCTGCAGCAGAGGTAAAATTTCCAATATGATTACAAACTGTTCTAAAATGTAACCCTGCAACAAGCAGGAAATGAGAGCTGTCAGATTGTTTCTTTTTTGTACAGGTGTGAGAGGTTCCAATCATATTTTTGTTTTTTGTTTCTATTTGACATACTGGATTTCTACTGCTTTTCACACAGCCAATTAAACTTGAGGCGCTGGTTCATTATTTAGGGATGGCATGATGTCAAAATTGTCAAAAGTCTTAAAAATATGTTCTGTTTGGATCAAATTCACTTTCTCTCTATCCAAATTCTTCTTTCACATTTGCAACAGGAGGCAGTGGATTCCTGCAACCAAAGTTCTCCTTCCACAGGCTTGAAGGAATGCCTTGAAATTCCCACCTGCATTGATTCTTCCTGGCTTTAGAGGCAGCCATGTTGAGTGCCACGGTTTGTTTCTTCTTGCAGGAAAATGTTGCAATAGGAAGTTGAAAAAAACCCCAACACAAACCTTTCTTGAGATGTCACTTTTGTTGTGAGAGATACCAAGCTAACAGCTGGAGTGCATCAGTCAAACATAAATAAATATGGCTTCATTTTGTTTCCAGTTAGGCATATAATTGAGTATTTTGATCCTTAATACTTTTTGTGTTAATACCAACATGTGTTTTCATGTTTTTAACTCTTCATACATTAAAAATAATATGTGTATCTTTTTAAAAAGTGATTTCTCTGCTCCCCCACTCAACTGATTCTTATCTACTTCTTCATTTGTTACTTTGGTGATTTTCTTTTTAAATTTGTCGGCACATAACTGCCCTGTTGAGTTAGAAATATTTTTTCTCATCCCTTAGTTGCTAAGGCTGGAGTCTTTGGAAGGTGGAAGAGGAGTTTCCCCTGGCCAGACTTCCTTTTGGGGGACTTTTCTGGCACAATTCTGTTCCCTTGATTTCCTTGGTCTGAATAAAATCATGTTCCCTTTCTTTTGCTGGAAAAGAAACATGAAAGGCTTGCCACCTTCTCTGCTTCTTACAACTGTGTTCATCATTATTATTTTAAATCAATAGTGGATTGTATTGTTCCCTTTTAATGTCTGGTCTGATTTCTACCTTAACTGGGAGGCAATCTTTGGCTTTCAGGTGATTTAAGGCATGTGTCATTAAAACCTCTGTCTCTTTTTCTGACACTCTCTCTGTGAAAAAGCTTTGGCTATATGCTTAGAAAGCAAGCACATACTTTTTCCTCTCTTCTATTTTGGTTTTTCAGCAGACTTGCTAGACATCCTTTAAAGAGGAGCACAGCCAAAACAGCTGAGCCTCTTTGTGTATTAATGTACTTCACTTTCTCTACAGAAAGGAAAGTTTTCCAGCTAACCTTGTGAGCTGATAGTATCATTGAACTGCACCTCTGTTATAAGCAAATTTCTAATTACTTTGAAAATAGAAACATTTTGCCTAAGGAAGGTAGTAAACGTTTTTTTGCCCCAGCTAAGACAAGTACAAGGTATTCAGCAAGAAGAGATGAGAGACATGTTACAAATCCCGATCTGTCTTTGCTGGAAATTCAGCCACATGGAAGCTGAATTTATTTGGATTTTTGGGTTGTAGATTTGCAGGAATTAAAAATGGAAAAGGTCAGTGAGATCATCAAATCTATTCTAGCACAGATTGATTGAATTTCAGGCAAGCAATGCATAGTGATGATAAGTAAGACTGAAAGATCTGTGGTTTCTAGCAGGCTGTTACTGATTGAGCTGCTGACCCTTGCACAAGGAATGTTTTTGTATCTATCCTTCTGTGTTCCTCCCTTGAACAATGATCTGCTGGGTTTTGTGACACCCATCTGTACAAAAGCACAGGCACTTTCTTGTATTTCAGAAGCTTCGTACTGTGTTATCTACACACCAGATGATACTCCTGACCTCGGTTACTATCCAGCCACAGCCATCAATACTCTGACTGCTACAGGTTTTAGTGTGCCTCAGGTAAAACCTTTATTTTGAAGGGCTGTGAGGTGTAACAGAAGAACTGATGCTTTCAGAGATGATCAAGGCTTGAACATGGAGCCTTTTCAAACGATGGCAGGCCCTCACACATTCTTCACATAACTAAATCTCAGTCATTTGTTTCATCCACATATAAGGCATGCAAACAAGTCTTCTGTTTTAGGTGTCAGGTATAGAGCATGCTGGTGTGTAGACACTGATTTTCAAATTCCATGGTCTTTGGAGAGATGTGTAGCTACAAAAGGGATTTAGACCTTAATAGGCAATTTGTAAAATAAACATTGCCATAAATAGTAACAATTTAGAGACTTCTCAGTTTTATATTAAGCTTTGTCCTTCAGACTCTTCTGACAACTGACGAAAGAGTAATTAACTCCATTCACAGGTCTATCATTTTGGCTTTTCCCCATAAAAACTTTGTGTGTAGTAATCATGCAACAGTCAGGGAGTCATCCACTTTAACAGAGGTATGCATTAGTGTGATTGACAAACCTAATGTAAATGGTCTCCTTATACGTCTGGTATTTTTGGATACAAGTAGCCTGTCATCTTACCTGACTTCTTGGCAATGTTGCTGATCTTAAATTTCAAGAGAATACAAAAGAAGACATAAATGTTGCCCTTGGGACATACAGCACAGAAAAGGAGCATGTTCTGTTCCATGACAAATGTAGATCTAATGATCAGATACGTTGAGTTATGTGAAATCTCCTTCATGAATTTTGCCCTTTTTGGGATGCAGATTAAATAGACACTTTTAATTGCATGAAATGCTGCATTTTATTATATAAATTTGTGTGAAAAAAAATTGAACTCGGAACATTTTTTCACCCAATACTGAGTAATTTACTAATTATTTAATAAATTGTCTATCTTCCTCCTGTACATGAAATGTTTTTTAAAAGAAGTGTAGAGGGTTTACTGTTTGGAAGTAATGAAAATGAAAAAAAAACGAGTACTAAAAGTCACAGAACAGATCAAGACTATGGTTGAATGTTGCATTTCTCATACTTTCTCTCTTCTGCTGCTCTTTTTACTTTGTCTTCTTTGTCTTTGCTTCAGACCCCCTCCTGTCTTATCTTTCGCACACACCTCTCCAAACCTCCAGCACTCTCACACATCCCCTACCAGCTGAATGGGGTTTCAGCTGGTTCTGAGCCTCGTATTTGCCAACTGGCCAGCCAGTATGTGTGCTAACTGGGTAGTGGTAGGTCAGGGAGAACAGATCAGCAACTTCCGAGACAATAACCTATTGTTTTCAGGACAGTGCTGAATGCATAAGCATTCACAGTGCATAAAATCAATGTTGCTTGTGGTTCTAATGATTGATTGTCGCAGCAGGGAGGCCCCAGACTGAATGGACAAGTATATGCATCTTGCCTCTTGGAGATAGTTTCTCCAAGATACAACTACCTTTGAGTGCATGGAGACAGAAAATAATGTATTGTCTCTGCTTACTCTGGAGCTGTGAACACAAAAACCCCAGGCATTCATATTTGGAGCTCTAAGGCAGTATGTTTGGGTTCAAGTCAAGTGGATATGTAAAAAAACCCCAATATCTGGTATCTCATCTAAATCCTACTGAAGGTACAGTGACAGAGAAAATGGTGGGAAATTCCGCTCTCATTTCAAGTTTGTAAAAAGTGCTGACATAAAGAAAATCCTTTGTTAAGATTAATGAGATGAACTTTATTTTTAGTACAAAATATACCATTTATATTATATGCATAAATTTATGCATGCTTGGGGGTTTTTCCTTCAAAAGGTGGAGTCTTGGCTGCTACACCTTGAGGAAACTGTACAGAATGCAATATATCTCTGCTGCGTGGAGGCCATACTGGCTTAGGAAGAGAGGCAGAGAGAACAGTGAGTTTTTGACCACCCAGACCAGGGTGAACTTAGTGCTTCACAAACCTGATGGGTTTTAGGTGTAGAAATGGCATCTGCTAGGCTGAAAGAGAGCTTGGTAACATCCCTGGAGGATTGTCACAAGAAGCAGTTATGGATATCTCCTTTTTGTTTACTGAGAGAAAATAAATAAAGTGTGAAAATAGTCATATTAGTATAGTATACATATTAAATGTTACACATATTAAAGTATTACTATCACATATTTTGCAGCACCTACTGAAAAAAGAAATATGGCTTTTTGTCAATTTCTTCTACCTCAGGGCCGATTTTATCACATCTTAATTACTGGGGTTTTGTGGGATTATTCTGAACTGAGACAAAAACTAAAAGTGAAGATACTGCCACAATGGTGTGCTAAGAAGAGAGTACACATTCAGCATGTGTACAAATATTACACCTGTATATTTGTGTAAGGACACCAAAACTATTTGGTTTGTTTAGTCACACCAAACAGTTTATATCTATGTTTAGTTTTAGTCCCATTTCAGAAGGATACCTTGTGCCATTTGATTTTTTGTTTTACTCTTTTTTAACTCAAACTTCTCCTGAATGTTTTTCTCCTGCTGTGAGTACTCTCTCTTTGTGAAAACGTTCAGTAGTTTTGGTTTTGTTTTCAAACACAGAATATCTGCTGAAGGGAAATACAAAATAGGAAAGAGACTTTAAAGCTGTCATGTCTGTCAGAAGTATCTATATTTTCCCTGTAGTCGAAAAGACATTATATCTTTCTACTGATATTTCCACGTATTTTTAGAATTTCCTCCTTAGAATTACATGTAGTAGCTGAGGTTGGAGTTTTCCCCCCTATTAATATGAAACCTGAATAATTCTGTAGTCACTTCATATCACATAACTCTCTATAATCATTTATATCATATTTTGTAATCATCTCCTTTTTGCTTTTTCTATTTTTAAAATGTCTCTGATCTTTCCTAAGGACTATTTTTAGTTTGCCAATAAATGTTCTTGCACAATTAGTATAATTTTGCAAAGCCTGGTACATATCTCTATGGAGATTATAACCACAGAATTTTCAATTCCATTTCATGTACAGCTTCTTATCCATATGTTCCTCCTACCCTGCCTAGCTGACCACCTGCAGCATTTGTGCTCACCTGGATTGTTTTTGTTTTGGAGATGGTTCAAATTTCTGTTTAAACCAGGATTTCTTCTGGCATTTCATGTTGAATATCAGAAAATTTGTACATACAAGCCAGTTTTTATGGTGAATTAGTTCGTGATGTAGGCAGAACTAATTTCTAGTAATAATAATGGCAGAGGTACTGGAAGCCATCTGGTTTTAGAGGGATACCTAAACCTTTTCAGGTCACTGAGCTAAATGCTCTTTTTTACCATGCTGCTTGGAGAATTTTCCTCGGGTGATCAGGAAAAAACCATGGCCATTTGCACCAAAGACATTCATGGCAGAGATGTATCAGCAGCCTTTCAAGCCCAGAAGGCACATGTTTGAATCAGCTATATTTTGCATTCACAATTTGTTCTGCCTTCAGTAATTCACAGTGTATTTTGCCCTCCTTTCAGAGGCATGTGTATCTCCAGAGCATCTCCTCTTCTTGTGGTGACTTTTAATAAGTGCAGACAACTGAAATTTTGGTTTATTTAAACCAGTGTTCACTCTATGTATAACTTCAGTTCAGGTAAAACTAATGCTGTTGGTTCGAATGAGCAAAATGTTTCACCAGATTGGAATTGAAATAGGAAAGGATTCTTATTTCCCCCCTGGGCCTCAGAAATAAAGTGGACTTTTAAGGTGGCATTCAGATAAGAAGAAACAAGGCTTGAGCAGTAAAATGAAACTCATTGCGGTCACAGTAATGTCAGCTCCCTTGCAAAGACTGCAGTTTGTACAGAAAGGCCTTGTGTTCTGCTGTAAGAGCTCTATTAAAATCATCTTCTATTGCACTTGTGTCTGTATAAAAGCACCAATGCCTCAAGGTGCATCTAATCCTTTATAATAGATTGTAGTAGTTATTAGTCATAAGTGGCTGGGAATGAGGTGTGAGACCTGCTGATGACAGATGCAGCTTTGTAATGGGTGGCATTTGTACCACCTGAATAGCTCCTACCTGGCATCATGACTCTTTGATGGCTCTTAGGTCTTCAGTTCGAGAGCTTTTGCTTGGCTGTCACAGTTATGCCATAGATGGGATTATGTCCAGAAACACTGTTTTGCCAACATTTCTGATGCTTGGTTTCAGTACTTTTTATGAGTACTTGGGAAATACCCCTTGGCAAGTTATTATACCTTTGACTGACAGGTAATGACGCTGCAAATAACAGTGCCTGCTTTGTTTGTTTCAGTGAATGAAAAGTTAAATATTTCAGAGACATACAGAGTTTTTTCCTACCTCATGTATATTATGAGGCTATCAAGACACAATATATTTGAGAATGTATGTGCATGTAGGTGCACATACTTAAGAAATTGTATGATTTTAATGGCCACTACATTTATTATAACTGAAATATTTTTTGCACAACTTAGGCTATATATTCATTGTGTAGTCTGAAGGGGAATATGAGCAGATCTTTGCCAAGGTTAATCAGGAGTTCAACAAAGTTTTTTTCTCCTGGGCATGTTTTGCCTCCAGTATGGAATTTCTTGTTAAAATAAGTGATCCAAAAGATACACTCAGGCATCCTGGCTGGCATAATGCTTACAAACGTCAGCTGGAAGGCCAGATTCTGGGACTCAAGTCTTTTAAATAGGCAAAGCAGCAACTACAGCCTCCTGTTTCCTGTCCTATGTGATCACTGATAGGCTCTTCTTTCTTGATAAAAAATATTGGTGCAGTTAGTTTTCTTTTCTAAAACAAGCACTTTCCAAACAATACCACGCCATGATTTTACATGAATATGGAAGACATACATTTGTGGTTTAGGACATTAAATTATAATGAGAAAGTGGACTTGGAATAAATTATCCATGAAATGTAAGAGTTATAAAAAAGCTCCTGATGTTGTAGAAGTTCATTGCAATGCAAACAATCCCTTTTCATGTGTTAAGGTGTTATATTACTCCAACCCAGGCTCTCCACCTAGCAGTGAGTAGTGCTCCTACGGGACCAGCCTGCACAGATAAGACAGAGACCATGGAAGATTTAGGCTGTGCCCTTGGTATGGTGGTGAAAATTTTCAACTCTTCAGAACGCATGGATGACGAGATGAGATGTTCTGAGCAGTATGGAGATAGTTGTTTAGCTTATTTTTCATATGAATTACATCAGAAACTGTCGCTTTCAAGAAATAAACAACTTGAACAAGAAAAAAATTAATCTTTTAATTTTAGTCTGTAGGTAATATCTATAAAGGTTTGGTCCAGACAGGAGTTTGAGGGTGCTTTGAGAAGTTCAGTCATCTCTTGGTAGAAGTCTTGTCAGTAGTGGCAGTACAATTAAAGGCTATCCATGATAAAATTAGGAAGAAAAAGAAGTATGTTAGGAGTCCTTCTTTGTCCTCTGCAGTAATATCAGTAATATCATCCTCCAAACTTCCTCTGAAACTATTTGTAAATTAAGGACTAGGTGGTAACACAAAATCATCTGTGTACTACCCAAAAATAGCGTTCTCTTCAAACTGTAGCAACAAATGTCAGTAAATCCCTGTCCTACCAGATTACCATTAAAGTTTTGCTATTGAAACCAGTTCAAGTCCTACCATGTGAGATCCTGGCACCCTATGGGTGAGAAGTTTGGAGGGATTTGACTTTGCAAGAAATCTCAGTGGTTCCAGGGCTCTCCAGTGCTTTTGAATCATGTCTTGTTTTTCTACTGTTGTATGTTCACCTTTCTCCATTTTGGTTTTTGTTTAATCTATACCGTCTCCCCTCTGCATCCCTATTAGTCTCCTTTACTCTGTATTTCAAAAGATGATTCTCCCTGTAGACAAGCTTCAGTCACATGCACTCTCTGTGGCTCTAATAGTCCACAGAGCTATAATATAATAACAGCCCTAATTCCTTCTGAATTCAATACCAGACAGATTACTAAAGGCTGGTGCCTACCAGTGAAATACCTCTGCTTGCTAAGGTCTAGTAAGTTTTCTTTTTTGTAAGCAGTATCTTTCTTTTAACTTTCTTTTAACTTCTTAGTGTTATCTTTCTTTTAACAGATTTGTATTTCTTGGTGAAAACATTACACTGAAATCCAGAGTTGGAATATTCATTACTATGGTCCCTGGATGTGCAGGTCAGACAGAACTACATGAGAACCTCAGGTTCCCCATTCATACTTAAATGTGACAAAATTAAAGCTGGTCATTTATTTTAGCAGTATATTTCTGAATGGGGAAAAAAAGAAATATTTGATTTTTTTCAGTAGTAAGAAAGATCTCTGAGGGACAAATTTGCTGGTTTGTAGCTGGTCTGAATACAGAATCGAAGATATCCTCTTTGTTAGTATGTAACTTAAGTAATGATTTTTAATGAAGAAATTGTGAAATTGTTTAGCAATAACATTATTTCTTCGTGTTCCTTTAAAAATTAGGTTTAATGAGACTTTTTTCATTTGTATCATTAAAAATTCTGTGGTTTTGTTCTAAATTTTTGGGCAGTTATATTTAGAAAGAAACAGTAAAACCTCTAAAGGCAACCAAGCCTTCATATAAAAGCACTAAAGCTCTCCAAAAACAAATCGAAGTGCCTTAAAAAGGGATGGCATTTTAGCAATGGTTGTGTTGCAGTTGACTTCCAGACCCTGTACAGCTGCTGGCTGTGTCCCGTGATTGGTGACAAGTGACACTACTGCAGCCTGTGCCTACTCTGAGTTTGGGCAGTACCTGTCTGTGTTTCTCAGATGCCTCTTTTGTGCAGCAGTGTTATGGAATACTAACAATCACCAGTGCCTAATTAGCTCATTTTGCTTTGAACTAGGGTCCTTGTCAGCTTTGATTGACATTCTTAATTGCGACTCCCTTGAGCTCTGCTTTTAAAAATGTTTGCACACATCAGACATTTGATTTAGCTGACTTATTCTTACCATGCTTAAATACTAATCTGTGTATTTGGATTACGGGGTTTTTTTCTTCCCTAGAACCCGTGCCATGACTGTCCCTGACATTGAACTGGTCTCTGAAATGATGTTGGCTACTGAAGGGTTCATTGATGCCTGTCTGTTAGTCAGGAAGTTCATCACCTTTGTAACCTCTCTGCAGGGAGCTGCTCCCTGAGCAGGTGAGGGTTCTTTGGGCTTCTGGATTTAATACATATCCATTAACACACACTCCATACCAGTGCAGCTGAATATTGTATAATAGGAGCATATTGTATAATTTATGCATATTGTCTTATCTTGTATTTTAAGGACACTTTCAATCACATGTCCATCCTTGATAAATTGTCAGACTTGAATTTGCAAAGAAGTGTCCTTCTTACCTTTGGATGTTTGTAATGTGTTGGTTTTGCATTAAATAATTGTATATCACCACTTCATACCTGGGATGACTGACTGCATTGTGCTGCTGTGTAACACCCATGTAAATAACTACCTTTTGGAGAAGAGAATAATAGAGCAGAAATTATTTGTAAAAACAGATAGTATATTGTAATTAAATGAATATATCATTAAACTTTCCCCAGTAAAAACAGTGACAACTGTTTAAAGAAAAGGGGTTGGAAAAACATTTCTAAATAATTCAATTATTATGCTAGAAAGAATCCATATTTAGAAATATCATCTTAAAAAATCAAACCTTAGAAACTGTATGATCTCTTCCTGTTTGTATGCTGTTTTAATCATGTGCAGCTGCATAATTTTTCACAAGATATTCCTAATATTCATTTTTATCAATGGAATAGGAACTTGAAGAACTCTTCAACCTTTAGCTATAAATTCAAATAGCAGGCAGGGTCTTTATGAAATAAAAAACCAACTTTATTTATATGCCTGAATAATTTCAAAATTATGTCTAAATATCCTGAAGAATTCCTGACACATTCTTACAATTTTCTAGAGATAATGAAATGAAACCATGCATATCTAAAGATAATTAACATTGCTTGCATCACTAGAAAAAGGATTCCTTGAGTCTAATGATTACTTTGTCCCGGAGGCACATTCTGAATTGAGAAAAGTAATTTATATCATTGTTTGCCACTTCAGTATTAATCATAGTTACAATAATAATATTAACATTAGTGTTTGAAGCAAAATCTAGAATGTTCTTCTTTGTTTACTTTTTAACTCTCGTTTGGTTTACTTTTAACGGAAATGGGAGAAATCAAGTACCTCTGAGAAAAAATTCTGGGCTTCTGCATAAAATATACAGCAGTTCAGACAGCTCTGAGGGTGTTGCTCCAGTGTTGGGCCTTTTAGAACTTTAAATATAACTTTGGGGCACTAGGACCCTAGCCTATGGAAACTACTGCAGAACAGGGTTATCAGGGCTTTCAGTGCATATGTTATGAAGGGACTTGTGGTCCTGTCATACCACGGCAAATAGAGTCTTTGTACATGAGACAAGCCACACACCAGGCTGCTTTTAAGATGCATATCCTCCTCTTAAACACCCTTTCAGGCAGCAAAACAACAACAAACTTTTTTTCTGAAAAAAACAAAACCAAAACCACACAGCACCAACAAAAACTTGCCTAAATCTAACCAAAATCTTATTAAGCACAGTATATTCCTAAATTTCCTTGTTTCATTATCAGCTCTGTTTAACTTCTTTATCCAGATGTACCATTTCTAAAATGTGGAGACTCCTTTTCAGTGCAGATAATTGGCATCCTTATTACCTCAGAATTTTTTTTTTACTGATCATGAACTATCCTGAGTTTGAAAATTACATTATTATTATTATTATTATTATTATTATTATTATTATTATTATTAGTGATGTATTTAGTGCATTTGATTCACACTTATAGAGTTACCATTGTCACAGAAGAGGATAAAGGCATGGCATCTGTCAACTTGAAATGGTATATTTTTAAGTTGTGAATTTGCTTCCAGTTTAGTTGTCATTTTGGGGGTTGGGTTTTTTGGGTGTGCGTGGGGTTATTTGTTTCTTCCTTTTTGGAGGGGGAGGTATTTATATTGAATTCCTAGGTGTAGCTGCAGAATATGTTTTCAAACTTTACCCAGCTGGTAGCCAGTTAAGAATAGGGAACTGAATGGTGGAATACTGAAAATTAAATAGATATACAGGTATTTATATATATTTCAGCCTTTTACATTTTTAGTCAATCTCTATACTGGCTGAAAGCCACTGAAAGACTACAAGTCAATAAAAATGTCTTGTTTTACTCTGTGTGTAAAATGATTGTTTTCTTCATAGACATTACCACTTAGTTTTATTTCATGTGCTAACCTGACTAGTTAAAATGTCTTTGTAGGGCTGTTATGACTGCGCGCTTCATGCTATCAAGTCAGTTTTGGTACTTGCAGGGTCCCTGAAACAAGGAGACAAGAACAGACCTGAGAATTGGATAAAATATGTTTCTGGTGTTTTGCCTTTGAATAAAAACAGAATCCTAAAAAAATATTTCATGCTCCTGTGATACATTGTTTACCCTCCTTTTCCATGTGCTTATGTCAGTCTTAAGAGACTTCAATTTGCATAAAATAGTGACAGATGATATCCCAATTTTCACAGGCCTGATCAGTGACCTGTTTCCAGCTCTGGATGTTCCGAGGACGAGGAACTTACAGTTTGAGCAGATGGTTAAACAATCTAGCCTGGAGCTGTATTTGCAGCCAGAAGAGAACTTCATTCTCAAAGTAAAAGAATTCATTGTCTTTAATTACTCCCTGTAAGATTTTTGATCAAAATAATTGCCAATTATTTGGGTTGGTTGTATTTGACATGAAGATTATTTTTGAGTATGTTAAAGTATTGATAAAGTGTCTCTCAGTGACTCAGTATTTTAAGGGCATTTCATTACTGCAGTAATGTTCCCAGTATGATAAATATGTCCTTAAGGAAACATGTGTCCTGCTCAGAAAAGCTGTGTACAGTGACAATCTGGAGTGACAAAAACATTTGTTTGTGCACAGTAAGAAGAGTTTGCATTTGGTAGCAAATTCATAGTTGGTCGTATATTTTTAGTGAGGTAAGAAGAGTGAGGGAACAAAAACAAGAATAAATAAGAAGATGTGGATTTGGAATGTGCATGGCTACATGTGACTTTTTTATGTATAATATAATGCATGTTGTGCTATATACATTAAATGCATGCATGTAGATGTATGCATGCATGTATACTCACAAGTATTAGTTGCCCATAAGCTAAATTTAAGCACTAATTTAGTTGAATTACAGACAGGGTGAAAAAGAGAAACATAGAAACACTTATTTGTAGACAGACCAAATAAAAAGTGCATATATTCCCAGTTTTCTTCAAGGCTCATCCACATCTACTGTATGTGACAACACACTCCTTGCCTTTATTGGGGTATATTGGAAATAACTAAGCTGGTTGAATGTGACTGATCAGAAGATTTATAAAGGATTTTGTGCTCTTCTCTCTCTTGTTCCATTATCCTGACAGAAGGGTGAAAAACAAAAAGGTATGCCTTGGGGTGTTATAAACTTTACAGTCAGCCTTCTACAGAGTATTTTGTTTCCTGCTAACTGGGTAAGTCAGAAGAAAAGCACTGAGGGTTGTGAACTTGTTCGTATTAGGCTTTGGAAAATCAGAGTGAAACTCTTCACTGACACAGAAATCCACAAACGGCCAAGCTATTTCTATTCTGTGGCTCATACAACTCTTTCTTTGGAAGCAATGTATTGCTTTAGGAGACTGACTTTATTTTTCTGAATTACAGTTGTACAACTGATTGCAGAATCCACTCTGCTAAAGCAATGGCAGAACTGTGATAATCGTTCTGTATCCTTGGGTTTTCAGTCCTGCTGGACTGTGTGGCTGTCTAGCAGAATAGGATTTCCTCTCACTTGCTGAGGTAACTACTTTCATTCCTTTGCACTAACTCTCTTATCATTTTCTGAGAGACCGTGTTGCTTGATGCAACATTATCTTTGCTGAGGCAAATCTGTCGAGACAGTGCAAGCTTATTTTTTCCTATTAAAGGGAATAAGAATGTGGAGGGGGGAAAAAATCTTGTGAATAATTGTGTTTCTGTGATAAGAACTACATCAGGAGAGGAAAGGTGCTTGTTGTGTGTCCCTTCTGCATGGTGTGATCTTAAGCTGGAGGAGCAACTAGCTGTGTGTCACTGGAATTGCAGAGAATGGAAAGGGTGAGGTACCTGCCAGCCTGTGTAGCATATTTTCCTTCTCACATTGTAAAGAAACTGCCACAGCATAAAATATGCTTCATGTTGCCTTTGCCTGAGGCTGCAGGGTAATAACACGTTGCTGAGGCTACTTGGTCAGTCACATGATGAGCAATAGAAAGCTCAAATGTTGCAAACAAATTCTACATTTTCTGTGTTGTTTGCATGTCCCAAAGGACAGTTAATCATGGCATGAAGTAATGAACATTCAATTTGACAGATAGACTAAGTAATACTTTGTTCTGAAAGGAGAAGCAGGATGTTTCAATTAGGCTTCTAGACAGACATAATGGAATTTCTTGCCAAAACACTAGACAAATAATTTTAATACATAATGCTTGCCTATTTCTGCTACTAAATGCTGGCAGCTGCATAGATTTTCTTCTCCATTTAACACTTTCTATTAGAATTTAGTGCAGAATACAGCTATTTCAGACTGGGAGTCTTCTTTCCTTACCTTAGGCTTTATGGAAATTTGGGACTAAACGAGCACAGAGACAAGAGTAAATTAATGCAAACTGTTGGCTGAGTGCAGGGATTCAGTCAGAGATCCAGTTCAGGAAAAAGTCAAAAATTCCTACTATATGAAAATGGTGTCACTAACACTCAGCCTGTTCCTTCTCTTCAGGTTCTGAAAGTTCTTCATTACATGTATATGAACACAAAAGAAATACCCATTTGGAATGAACTTAATGCAAAAGTTCTGGCAGCTGATGTACTGTGTGGTTTTTACACACCAGGAAATTTGAGAGTGGAAAGATTGCAAGAAACACACGTTTTCTTGGTAGGATGTCACTCTCCATCCAAAATGGACAGCACAAACATGTAAGAGATAAAATTCTTCCATTTTTCTGAGTTTTTGATGGAACAGGATGTGGGTGCAGTGCACTGGTGGTTCTGGAAAGGCTGGAGGGCAGGGCAGGATGCTGGCAGACATAAAGTATTTGCCTGAACAATGCTGATCCAGCTGCCTTGAAGGGACTGTTATTTTCTCCCCAGACCCATGCACCTCCCTTATCTCACTCATATCATTAAGACTAATGACGGACTCTCCTGTAATCAAAAGAGAAATAGGTCATTATTACATAAAATGCAGTCATTTGGCTGTATTGAGTGTTTGCTGAATTTTTTGTTATTTTAAATAACCACCTAATGAACAAGCAAAAGAAGAAAACATGGGTTTGATGTTACAAAAGCTTCTTGTTTCAGCGATATATCATCTTCTGAAGTTTTAATTGCAGTGCAGTGTTGTTGAAGCACTTAAGTGATAAGATTCTATTGAAATATAATTTGCAGTTCTCCTGTCATCTTTTCTGAGAGAACAAGCCAATATTACCTATGAGGGGCCAAAACCGTTTGTTTTAAATAGGGATATAAAGCCTACGTAGGCTGAGTCCCTCAACACTGTTGTGGATGCTAACAAGGTGAGCCATTGAGACAATTACAGTGGCTTCCTCTCTACTTGTTTTCCCATTTTCTACTTCCTCTATTTTTTCTGGAGACATTTTTGCAGTGTGCATTCCTTGTTTCTTTTATTCTTATAATTTCCTTGGTTTTCACTATTGCTAAGTAATATTTTAGTACCTAATTAACATTCTATGTCTTAATTATTTGGCACAACAAAAAACTTTAAATTAGCCTACAAATACTGTAATTCTGATTGTGCCTCCTAGATGTGAGCTGATGTAATTTGATATATCAATGATAAGATTATTGAAACTGGTGTTTGGAAAGTCTCTTGGTAAAACAGATTTCAGATTCTGTTATTGAAGTCCTTACATCACTGTTCTATGGAAGGCTAGTGTAGAAAATCTAAATCAGTCTAAGCACAGTAGGATACAGATTTCTTCTTTCCTTCTTGTTAATTATACAGCTAAATCAATTTTGTGGGCTCTCTGAAGTGGTGTGATGTAATGAAATCCAAATCTAACCTCTGAATGTATCCTTTGGAAAGTGATTGGAGTTTTATGCTTTCCTGTCTTAGAAACTTAAACCCTACTAACCCTCGGTTTACTCAGCAAGGTGCCTAGTGGGGTGAGCCATAACTTTATCTGAGAAACTGAAAAGTGCCTTTTTCAAGAAACATTTTTGAGGACCTAGATGTAGAGTCCTGCTCTGACTCATCTTCTGGTTATTTCCATTGACCTTGAGAGAGATTTTTTTTTTCCTCCTCTGCTTTTATCTGCTTTCAGGAGAACTCACATCAGGGAAGCAGGCTAGTCACCTTTTAAAGTAATTAAACTCTAACAAACTCATACAAGGTCAAGTAAAACCTTTTGAATTTGTCATCCCCTGTGATTCTGGTAAAAAACCCTAGGCATGTTCAAACAGAGTTTGTTTAGCTTGTTCAAGGAACAGTGTATACATTGTGTTGCAGATAATTCCCTGTGGCACTGTAATAAACATGATTGCCCTGACCACATTTTTGTTAAATATTGTATCTTAACTTTCTTTTGCTGAAAAGTTTACTGATGATTTCTAGGTTCTGACCCTTACAAGCAATGAATGTGTGCCTATGACTCTGACAATGTGGCTTCTATTTGAGGTACACATTTAAGAGCTGCTCCCCCAGCTACAATATCCAGAGCTGGTATTCATCACACAAACCCCCAGGACCTGGAGTAGAACCTGTGAGTATCTGATATTATTAGTTGGCATTTTTAACATCCAGTGAAGATTAATTGTAACAAACTCCATTATTTATACTAAGTCTTCCTTCTAATTTTTATTCTGTTAACTCATTATTTATTTGGTGGTCACATATATCCTCAAATGGGTATTTCAGAGAATTTTGCCATCAGTTAAGTGAGGGTTTTTCCTCTCTTATGGGTACTGCTTAATCAGAGCAGTAGTGTGGAGGGCTGACCCTGGCTGAATGCCAGGTGCTCACCGAGACACTATTACTCCCCCTCATCAGCTAGGCAGTGGAAAGAAAAATACGATGAAAGACCCTTGGGTCAAGATAAGGACAGGGAAATCAAATACTCAGCACACTATCATGGGCACAACAGATTCAACTTGGGAAAATTAATTTCATTTATTACCAAAAAAATCACAGTAGGGTAGTGGCAAAAAAAGCCCCAAATCTTATAAATACCTTCCTTCCACTCTTCCCTCTTTCCCAGCTCAACTTCACTCCCAGTTTTCTCTGCCTCTTCACCCTATTAGCACAGGGGGATGGGAAATGG
Organism: Trochalopteron elliotii; assembly: GCA_024734555.1. NCBI lineage: Eukaryota > Metazoa > Chordata > Aves > Passeriformes > Leiothrichidae > Trochalopteron > Trochalopteron elliotii. The sequence goes on from JANPWX010000172.1 coordinate 320,611, forward strand.
GGTTGCAGTCAGCTCATCATTGTTTCTGCTCCTCCTTTCCTCTCAGGGGAAGTACTCCTCACACTCTTCCCCTGCTCCCTCATGGGATGGCTCCCATGGCAGACAGGCCTCCCTGAATTTCTCCAACTTAAGTCCTTCCCTCAGACTGCAGTTCCTCATAAACTGCTTCAGCGTGGGTCCCCCATGGGGTTACAAGTCATGCCAGCAAACCTGCTCCAGTGAGGGCTCCTCTCTCTGCAGGTTTGTGGAAGGAGCCAAAGCTGGCTTGTCATTTCTTTCTAGTGCAGCTAACAAGCAATTTGCAAGTTCCCATATGAAGCTATTTTGAGAATGAAAAGTTCCTTTAACACAACAATCTATTCTGAGGGGGAAAAACAAATGCACCTGTAATAACAAGGGATTTGTCCCATGAGAATCAGTAAAGAAAATATGTAAACAATCCAAGAATAGATAGATTTGATGGACAAGTGGAATACCCTTTACTAACCAATAGAATAATTAACAAGAAAGTTATTAACCAATTAAAGTTGCCCACAAGGTTTATAAAAACTGTATAAAAGACAGCCTGCTGCCACAATAAAGAGCCTTCTGAAGATTTTACCATGCCACTCTATGTGTCATGTCCAACAATGACACAGGTTCACAGGTCCTCCCAGAAACCTGCCCTAGCACACGCTTCTCATAGGATTCCAGCCTTTTTCTGGCATCTACCCACTTCTGTATGGAGTATCTTTTATCCATAGTAAGAGAAATTCAGGCTCCAAGTCCATTTAAATCATTGAAAATAATGCCCACAGCAACTGTACACCACAAATTGAAGCCTTAACGTTATCCTATGGCCACAATTATGCACAGATAATTTTTTTGCTAACTAAATTAGCTTCACACAAACAATGTGTGTGAGATCTAGAGGAAGCAAATCCCTCCATCACCTTTCCACTATGCTCTTGAACAACTTATAAAGTTTGAGTTATATTTGTGGAAGACAGATTGTAGAAGGTGTGAAAATACGATATATACACCTGTCAGCGGAGGAATAGAAAGCATGAGCTGTTAGTCGTAATCACCTCAGTTTGAAGGTATGATTATTTTTGCACTTTTTTTCAGTATGTTCTCCATAGGGTATTCTCAAGTGACTCATGGTGTTTTGATTGCATTAACTTGTATTGTATAACTTTTTAATGCTTAGATGAGTAGGAATTTTCTTGGGGAGATTAGAAGTCTATGGACATAGAAACATGGATTTGATGGTCAAAATATATAATCCATTATTAACTCTCCTGTTGTCCTTGAGGGTTAATATTTGATAGGAAAATGCAGAGCTTCGGAAAGAAATATTTATCAGGCAATTGAAGAGCTTGGAAAAGAAAGATTTATCAGCCAATGAAGCTTTTAGATGCTCACAGTAAGTGAAGCTATTTATTGCCAACTGTTTGTCCAAATGGTTTTAGGTAAGATGAAAGCCAGGCCAAAAATTAAATTGAAATAATTGAGAAATTAAGCCACCTACATCTTTCACCAGTCTTTGTTTCTCTAACAGTTATAGGGAGGCTGGTGTTCTGTAAACCCTGAGGTGAAGCAAATGTATTTCAGCTACAATCAGATTTCAAAAGCTTCCTATTAGAATAAGTTGAATAAAAAATTTCAAGTAGAAATACTGCATAAAAAGTAATCCAGTAAAACAATTTCTTTTAGCAATTCCTTGAGAATAAAAGAACGATGTATCTTGTTTCATCACTCTTTAGAATTTAGTCCTAGCCAGAGAGAGAGACAGAAATTACAGTTTGCTTTTAAAAGTAAGCTGATGTGCAAGTGTTTGATGGGTTTTTCTCCTTTTCAATTTTAGTCAATCTTTGTTCACACATTTTAGACTGTACATCTCCAATACCTTATTGATTTACTTGTAAAAAATGGCAAAGCAGTCTTGCTTGTTGGAAATGCTGGAGTAGGAAAAACAGTGTTTCTAGGCAATAGGCTTGGTTCTGTCTCTGAAGACAGCCTCCAGACCAACAATTCTTTCAACTACTACGCAGCATCAGCAGTGCTCCCGAGTAAGTTCCATACAGATGTGTGAAACTTATCTTCCCTCCACAGCAGTGATAAAATATATTCCACAATTATTATAGTCTTATCACAACCATTGGCTACTACTCCTGTCTGGGCCTTGGCAATGCTCATTGCTTTACAAACTGGAAAACTTTGAAAGTTGTTTCAGGCAAGGGGAAAGGAGAAGGATGAAACTGCTTGGTGCAAACTGGAACTGACACTGTGCTCCCTCAAGTTGCTGTCTGATTGCAGATGAGAAAATTTGGCTCTGTTCACAAGAAGCCTTGAGCCAACTTTGTCTGCATAGTGCCTGTGGGTGTACCGAAATGGACAGTCAGAAGTTGAGTTTGCTTTTTCTAGGTACCATAAAACATCCAAGGAGGGTCAACCCCTGTCTGGTGGAGTTTGGAGTCTCTGTCGATGAGATGGATGCAGATCAAAGGAAATGTTAATGTAACACACAAATGGAGAGGGCTGCATGTTGGCCAAAAATATTATACTTTTGGTAGATTTTGAAACAAGAGGAGTCACACAGTCAAAGCAAAATAGGATCATAAAAGCTATGTGTTTAGCTGTTCATGAAGAACACAATCAAAGGAGAGCCCAGCTGTCAGTGGATATGCCCTCTTTGCCATCCCTTTTTTTATCCTTCCTGTAACTTGAACAGGAAACAATTATACAGAAAAAACAATGTGCCTGCCCTCTTTGCTGTACAACTTTTCATGCCATGAAAAGCACTAGAGAAGTAAGTTAATACATTGGATTGTCATTTTAAATGTCTGGGAGAAGATACCAAAAATTTTTTTCAGTTTTCAAAGCTTTCTATGATTTTAGAAATCTTAAGATAAAATCTTTAGCAGTGTTTAAGTGTGTTTGATCTGTAATTCAACTTCTTTTGCAATCAGTAGTCAAATTTTCCAGCCAATCTACATTGCTGCTAATAGATTACATTTCAGCAGGTTTAAAAAAGTAGGTATAAATCCACAAATCTTAATTGAATAAGTTTTACTCTGTTTTTTCTTTCATGTCTTGTGTTAATTTCTTCTGTATTCACATCAGATAAGCAAAGACCATTTTGTCTTCTTTATATCTTAGTTTATTCTTTGAAGTGTTTCCAAATTCACGTTAACATAGAATCCTGCATTAACAAACCTTAATCGTCTTTTTGGCCCCATCAAAATGAATGGAAAGATTAGGAGAAAAGAAACTTGCTGTGCGTCAGAGTGAGATCATGAGCTGCTGTAAACTGTCATAGCTCCTTTAAAGGGAAATCAGCCTTAAAAGGCTTTCAGAAACTCCTCTGATCAGGGAGGGATTTTTCAGCTAATGACTGCCATTCCAGTAGCAGCCATGGCCATGGCTCTAAGAGTACAAAAGCATAACACTATCCATTGCAAAGAGAAGCTGATGAAAGGAGCTCCTGGGCAGGAATGGCTGTGTACTCTTCTTGCAGGAAACTTCTTAAATAAACCATAGATGTGAAGTCAACATCACAGGGGCTTGTTGTCCAAGTGTGTTACACCCACCAACAGTCTTGTGGCATAAAATTTGAGAAGTTATGAGCCTTTAAGGATTTGCTGTGAAGTTTTAGTAGTGTACCTTCACATTTTAAGTCAGTGTTGTAAACCATCCACTGCTCCTCCCAAGAAAAATTAAGACAGGTACAAAGCAGGGGACTCATCTCATTGTCTGCACCTCTTCCTTCTGCCCACTGCTCTTGAGCTCTTGTTAAATGCTCTTCTACCAAGTCCCTACCTTCACCTGTCACAGCAGGTGAATAGAGTGACAGTCCAGAAACAAGTATATTGTGCTCCCTTTCCATTGTATTTACAGCACTTTCTGAGTGAGCTGTGATGGAATGATTTTGTACTCTCATGTGTAGATCAACATGATGACCTCTTACATTATTTTTGTGTTTGTGTGTACCAATATTTTTTCCTGGGAAATGCATCCAAGTGATACACTGAAGTGTCTTCATGTGTCTTAAGCCATCACTTCAAGCAATTATTTGGAACAGTCAAATTGTGGATTGTTTTCATAATGGAAAGAGTCATTCACAGCCAATTGCACAAATGAACAATTTAAATTAACACTTAGTTCATAAAAACGAGCTTAAGAGATGAACTTGTTAGAGTACAGTGATTCACAAATGTTCATTGCTATGTTCTTTCCATAGTTCAGAGGTTAAAAGATTTTTCTTGCAGATCATATCACTTTTAATCTGCAGTATTTTCTGTCAGTTCTCATCTTATCTGTAGCCACATAACTTCTTTTGAGGTATCTGCTAGAGTGGGTGAGATTAGCATGTAGTATAGGGTTTTATTTAGCATTCCCCAAGGCATATGACTCACCCACTCTGTCTCTAGAACAGCAGAAAATTTCAAAATGTTGCCTGATGGAGGCAAACTAATATCGGCACATTAATTCTGGGGTCCTCAGTAATACTGAAGTCTGGAACATTGCCACAAAGAATAAAAATGTGCAAGTACTTATAATTGTGAGCATTATTTAAAATTTAGATAAGGTTAAGGATCAAGATGGCTGATACCTAATTTGGGGTTAAAAATTATGGGTACACATTGAGCTAAAAGAACAAAATAGTCTTTTATAAAATTAAGAGATTTTAAGCCTTTCATATGCGCATAGTTTCTGCAAAAAGTTTTTTCCCTTCTGTGGTAGGAAAGCAGGGTAAGTGCAACAACAGCTTTTGCCCCCAGAATGTATGGTCATCCAGTTGCAAGTATGTTGAGGTTCTCCATTTGTGTCCTGTCTTTCAGCACACCTTCACTCTTTATCTTCTTGTTTGACTTCTCCAGTCAATAACCATCCTTTCAGCTGAATGTGACTAGACAGAAATGGCCTTGGCAGCATTTGTCACCTTTGTTGAGTTCGCCAGTCGAAATCACTGTTGAGGTTTGCAGATGATTCATTTCACTGAAACATCCATCACAATACTTCTGTAGCCCTACTGGAAGCTGCTTGCAGGGATGCATTTGTTTATTCTGCTTTGTCCAAGGAACTAATAAAGTCTGCTGCGAGTCAGGACCGTGGCAGTGCTTTCATGTCCAGCCTTCATCTGCCCCTGTGCAAGTGTATTTTCCATTTCCTACAAGCTCTCATGACCATGTTGCCCAGGTTTTAAATAAGCAAGACAAGTTCAAAACCATATATTTACGTTTCACTCCTTTTTTTTTTGCCCAACCCAAAGTATTTTAACACACAGTGCAATAGACAAAAATAAAAAGTCTGTAATCTGCATTTTTTCCTCTTCTAGTTATTATACATGGAACTGATAATTTTTTTAATACATATAGTCATTTCTTATTGAAAAATATTAAATTCTGGCTTTCATAATCTCAAAATCAATAACAGGTGTATCCCAAATTCATTACATTGCTGACTGGACAAAAAAATCTGGGTTGGATGTACAAAACTTTTGAGAAATCTCTTTCCTCTTGCTGAACAGTATTGAGTTTGCATTAAATTCTCTGCTGTGGTGTAAGGATTTTAATCACTGTATTCCCTAAATGTTTCATTACCCCCTTTGGTTCAAATCCCAGCTCTGAGACAGAGATAATTTAGGCTGCTTATTGAAGATGAGAGAATGGGTCACTGTGACATACTGAAGTTTTCCTTGAAGTCCATCTATTAATGTGGTTTTATTTTGTGCAAAGTATTTTCTGTGATAATTTGAGCAAAAGTATATGAACTAGGAAGGAAGATTGTTAGGAAGACTGTTTTCCAGTCCTGCTTTAATAAATTCCTGGTGATTTCTGCACGTTTTTTGTTTCCATGCACAAAATTGAAGGAGCGCAATTAGAAATGTATCTGTGGAATGCTTCACTAATTGGCAAAAGCTGAGGATCACATGGTACCAGAGTTCAGCATTATAACAATACTTAATAAAAGTTGTTTTCTTCTGTGTTTTCAACAGGACTTAGCAGCTTTCTGTAGCTATTATTTCCCTTACACATCTAAGGGAGGCAGTGCAGTTGGATAAAAATTGAATAAACTCAAAGTTTATGTCTCAATATTTTACAGTTCTGATGAATACTTAAGGGTCTTTGAGTTAATTTGTTCACTGTTGTAGTAAATTTGTAACTTGATGGTCTGCACTGACCATCATGCAAGCACCTCATTTGGGGGAATAGGCTGAAATGCAGTGCAATCACCTTAACATTCCTTTGTCTGAGAGATGATATTGCATTAGATTCTTGTTTAAATGTCCTGATTAAATGATATCTATCATTCATATTTTTGCACTTTACTTATTTTGGTAAAGATCTTATTTAATCCTTCCCAGGAGAAGGAGAAAATAATCTACTCACTGATTAATTTTTTGAGTGTCAGGATACCTGGGGATTTCACATTCAAAGCATTTAATTTTCAAAGGATGCAGATGGATATGCTGTGAAGTTTTCAAAAACTGTGAAGTAGTCAATCAACTAAATCAACAAGAGTTTTCTGGAATTCAGAATCCCAGGGTGATATATTCTCACAGACTATCTGTGAGTTTCACTGATTGCTAAGAATTTCAATAGTCAAAAAAAAACCTCCAACCTTGCACATGGTGAAATGTTCCATAAATTTTAGCCATCATGATTTTGAATTCTTGATTTTGTTTAATTTCAGTGTCACTTCATATGGTAATAATTTTTATGCCTTTGCATTACATTCCAGGGATGTTTGGAAAAAAGCTGGAGAAAGAGCATGGTCATACCTATGTTCCAGTAAAAGAATGAGAAACTTTTCTATTTTATTGGTGATTTGAATATGGCAGAAGTGGATAGATGTGGAATGGTTTGGCCTCATGCATTGATTCGGCAGCATATTGATTATGGACACAGGTGAGTATTTGCTTCTTACTTAATGTTATAATTTTTGTGCTGTGGTCCATGATGGCAACCTTAAACCACAGAAGAAACAGAAAGCTTTAAAATTAATTGATTAAAGAGAAAAGCATAGGTTCCTGGGAGGTTAAAAAATGTTTTAGAAAGGAGAAGCAGAAAGTGAAGGGGATGTGGAGTCTGGGAAGGAAAGTATCCTTCAGCTGCTTTTGATGGACCTGCTGGATGTTGGCCTCACTGATTGACTGTAGAAATTAGGGATGGCTGAGATACAGAAACTGATTCCTTAAATTGCAGGTGTTTAGCCTCGACCACCCTCTATGTTTTCTTCACCTGTAAAGACAACAGACAAAATCCATAGAAACTGGTTATGATACTGGTTCAAATGAACAGCCTTTTTCTTCTGTGAGAATACAAACATAGAAGATGGCCACTGAAGGATAATTCAGTTGATTTAGGCAATTAAGGTAATTAGAGAATCACAGAATCTCAGACGTGTTAGGGGTGGAAGGGACCTCTGGAGATCATCTAATCCAAGATGCCAAGACAGTGCCACCTAGAGTAGGTGACAAATAATTTGCTTTCCTGATGACAATTAATTTTTTGGCAATTAAAATATATTGTATTCCTTCACCAGAACATGTGTAAATAAAAAATTCCAGTCCAAAATCAACAGATTAGTGTTTTAGTTCATTCTGTTAGAGGAAGACCAATATTCTGTGTAAATACTTCACTGTTATCACAAATATGCATTAAATTCTTTCTCAGATACAAGCATGTCATCTTATATGACATGAAAAAAAATGTAACTTACAAAGAAAACATTTTGAATGGTCTGTACTGTTCTTGCTTCTTTTAATGCAGATGAATTGTATAAATTTTTTCACCCAGTCATACTTCATCCCATGAAAGAATGACACAAGACATCAACTGAATATCATGTTAAGGAACAAGAGGTAAAGAAGAAAAAAAAAAAAAAGGAAGTGACTACTCAAATCTGAAACCTCTCTTGCTTCGAGAAATCAGTCAGGTCTAATTCAGTGACATGCAAAACAAACATCTCAATGCTCTCCTGTTTTCTTCCCATAACTATATTATTTTTGAGACAGGAAAGCTTTTATTCTTTCACAAAGATTTCAGAGTTAAGATCTCAAAATTCCAAGTACTTAAAGGGGTTATGCTTCTTTCTTTTGAATGGTGTTTAATTCTTTTAAAACAAAACCTAGCTAAAAATTAAAAATTTCCATTTTTACAAAACAGATCAAATCAAGAAAAATGTTGACCATGCAATTCAGGAATTTAATATAACTACTAAAGAATTCTAAAATAGAGTAAAATTCACTGCAAACGCATGGAAAGAAAGAGAATACATTATTTTATGAAGTTCTGGGAAGGAAGACTTTGTTGATTTGAGCAGGGAATAACTGCATTATTCACGAGTTTTTCTTTTACAGTATTTCTTTTAAAGACCTGCTTGTCCTAGTTGAGATGTACACTAATATATTAAGAAACAAGATTCTCTTCCTATTTGGACAAAAAGCATACAAATTGCCAGCAACTCAGAGCCCTTTTTTAAAAGTTTTATTTTATTTCATTTCACTTTTTAGGTAGCCTCCTTTTAATTCATGAGGAGCTGTGTCATCTGGAGAGATGGAAAGAGTATTGGATAATGCAGCAAATAGAGGAGCACACCTTCTCATATTCCATGATGATCTTTGCTGGTTTTTTCTTATTTGAATCAGCTAATTTTCCTCTTATCTGTGATGAGCAATGATTGTGTGCATTCTCAAACTGATTTGTACTTCTTTTGACCATGCTTTACTCATCTCCAAGTGTGTTTGGAGCCTGTTTCATTACAAAAACCCCTTTATCATCAGAAGCTTTGTAAAAATGTAGTATCTTCATTGCAACAGAAATTTTGAACAAAATATTATGTGATAGAAAATGTGTGATTATTCTTAATTTTAAAATGTCAATCCCAATTCGATACTTCCATGGATATTTGTATTCCAGATTTCCTGTAGGACAGAACTGTTGATTCTTCTACTGAGGTTAAGCTTGGAAATATACAGTGCTTCAGTGTTTTGTCATTAATATTAATCAAATTACATTTTCTTTCTCAGTTATGATTGGCAAAAGCTAATATTAAAGAAATTCATTATTTTCAGTATGTCGCTTATATGAATCCAGCTGCTGGCAGCTTCATTATCAAACCTAAGCTCCAGCTAGAGTTTGAAGTGTCATATTATAGCAATCCTGTATTTAAGACATGAAATAATTACTATTTAGCTTTCCACTACAATAGGTAGCAGATGAAAGGGAAAAGGGGAAAAGGAGAAAATACAATGTTTGAAATTTAGTACAGGTTGAAAATCTTGCTGTTCTTATAGCTAAACGGAAAGAGGCACACTAGATTTACTATGACATTGAGAGTTCCCTGAATTGCAGTCTCATGTGGTCATTCACCTGTCAGATGTGCCCTTGGGGCTCATAACCAGACATGCAACTGCTGTGGAATTGCATCAAGGATGAGGCTAGAAATGAAGTATTTTTCTGTGACACACAAGTAGCTGTATGCTCACCAGGCTGTATTGCCATTTAACACTTCATTGACTCTTATCTGCTGTCTGATGCTAGAGAATCTTCGTCTCCTTTTCCCTTTCTATTTTCAAGGACATTTTGCAATATTTGCCTCCAACTTCCTTTCTTCAGATTCCCAGGTTATCATCTACAGAAAGATAGTTTGCTTCCACTTCCAGCAACAAGCTTTTGTTTCACCAATAATCAAGAATATTGGAACCATGGTACAAGCAGACATATGTCTTCACCAGGGATTCAAAATTTCCCACCAACTGATGTGATGTTCCACTACATCCTTAATAAGAGACACCTCTCCAGTGGCTTTCAGGTCTGTATCATGGGCTAATGTACCTGACAACACTCTATTATTGCTGATCTTCACAATCTAATAATGGATGTTGGATTGTGGATTGATGAAGAAGAGATGCTTTTTGTACAAAGTAGAAGACAGTACCTGCCCTAAAGTGACCATGGCCAGGTAGATCAGGTAGGTGGAAAGCTGAGACAGAAAATGTACTTAGAAGAAATAGAGCAATGGTTTGCAAAGTTTGCTGTACTTACTGCTTTGGTCAGTTGGTTTTTGAGAAAAGAAGGTCAACATTTCAAAGGGCAAAACAACTTTTAGAAGACTTGGTAGTACAAACCAGAGATTTTGTTCTCTGTTTTTTATGCTTGTTTCAGAAGCTCTGAAACAATCATAAAATCACAAAATCATTTAGGTACCAAAAGATCTCTAAGATCAATGACACCAGCCATTAGTCTAGCACTGCCGTGTCCACCCTTAAACTACATACCTAAGTGCCACATCTACACATCTTTTAAATACTTCCAGGGATGGTAACTCAATCACATCCCTGGGTATCCTGTTCCAGTGCTTGACAATGCTTTCCATGGAGCAGGGTTTTCAAAGGGTAGCTGAGCACCAGAGCAGAGATTAAAGACAGAGGGAGGGATATAATAGGGTCAGCAAATCCTGGCTTCTCTTGTAAAATCAGGTCATTCTGATCTTGGTTTGGTTTTATCCGCTTTCCTGTTCTTTGTAGTGCAGCTCTGTTCTTTTACAGAATATTTTGTCTACCCAAGCCATGGATCAGTGTGAAGGCAGGGAGGAAAGGACTTGTCAGGTCCTCTTGCACACCACACACCTTGTTTTTTGGGGATTGCACTGGCCCATCATGCGTGTTTACACCCATCCTGGCGCAGAAGTTGTGAAAGAAGGATATTTGAGGTGACAGTTGAGAAAGTGCTAATTTTGTCGTAATGACCTCTGTCCTCCTCTCTTGAGCAGTATTGAAACACAGGGCTAGTGACCATGGAAGGTCCTGGTGGTGCTGATGCTTCCATGTGTCCTGTACTGCCCCAGAGCCTCAAACCACAATGGCCCACCTAAGTGTGCCAGCCAGTGGAGAGCAGACATTTGTTTTGACTATATTTTGCATGTTCAACATGCTGGAGAACTGCTAATTTTAGAGACATCCTGGTTCATGTTCAAGAATATATAGATTCAAGCAAAATGTCTGTTGGATATCTACAAAGTATAACTAATGTCTTTGCAGAATGTATCAGTTGGTCTTCCTTAAGACATCCTATTTTGATGCCAGATGACAACATTAAAAAAGAAAATATTTTTTTATCCTTAGGGCATTTTGTTTGCTACACCCAAGTGCTTACAACAACCAAATGATATTCATTATCTCTGGATCATGAGTCGACACGTGTCTATGGGGGTAAGCTAGTGGAAAGCAAAGACTGTAATTTCTGTTATACAATAGTGATGGACACTATAGACAAGTATTTTGAGGTATGTTGGTGGCTGTAAAGTATTTTGCCTAGTGGCATCAAGTTAGAAACTGAGTGGTGACAGGTCTTATTTATTGGAACTCTAAGTAGCAGTGGGGAGCTACTTGAGGAGTTCCTAGGGAGCTGCAATGACATGCCTGGTCCTGTGAACCCAGCCTTGTCTGAGGGTGCCGTGCAGTGGGTGTAACTGAAATATCTATAAAAGGAACATGTAATCCATCATGATGCTAACTGTGCTTGCATGAAGTCATTGCTTTTTGCCGTTCAGGCGTTGTTGCTGTGCAAACTCAGAACACCCTTAATGGAAGTTTTGTGCAGGGCACCATGTAGAGATAGATCTGATACACAGACTTTATTGCCCTTGTGGAAGAGCAGATTGTGGCTCAGTGTTAAAAATAACCCCCATTTTGTTTGTTTGAACAGAGATTCACCAGGGTTTTTTTTGCACTTCACAGAAATTAACACCACTTATTTTCTGAGACTGGAGAGATAATCTATAATGCTGTAGATAGTTTGCCTTATCTTTTAATTAGCTAATAATGTATCAGGCCTTTATAAGAAAAACAATATTAGTCTTTTGTTTCCAAGAAAGGGAAAATGATTTTAAAATTAGATTAGTTCAAAGCAAGGACAATACCTTAAGTATATGGTAAATAATGCCACTGCATGGCAGACTGGAGTTGCTTTGCAACTTTACAGCCTTGTACTTTTTAATATCTAAACCAGCCAAGACTTTTAAGTGTCAACATCGATTTATTTTATTTATCCTTACCTTTTTCTTTCATATGTATGCTTACCTCACCTCAGTTTAATATATAATTTTTTTTCGTCTCAGGCAATATCTTAGTACCCGTCATGGCTGCAAATCTCAACTTCTGTTTCTAAAATCTGATCTAGTACATTTGCTTTTCTTTTTCGGCCCAGAAGAAAACCAGCCAGTTTGCAGAAGATGAAGATTTTGCTGAGTAAGTGAAGCACAGACTTCACTGTTGTTCCTTATCATTATTTTTAATCTTTCTTCAACAAATACCATCACTCTGGTCATGTGCAATATCAGTGATTTCCAGAAAGAGACAGAGGCCCCTGCTGGCAGAGATTAGCTTTGTTGAAGCAGTTTGTATTATTTGCAGTGTCAAATGGTTTAGCACACAAACTTTTCTTTTCAGTGAGTTTTGCTAGGATTTCAGTGTCATCGTTTTTCACTTTGCACATAATCAGACAGGAGCTATATAAGAGAAGGCACTCTTGACAAAGCAACCTATTGTAGGAGTTTCACTCAAAGAGGATTAAAGAAATGCTTAAATTTCAAAGATAATCATGTGGACCTTTCATAGGAACTGTAGATTTTTTTTTAAGGCTGGTTTAGTGATTGATGTGATAATCATCAGATGTGCAGACAGAAGCCTCCTCAGGTATCACCAGTTCTGCTTGAAAATGCTGGTAAGCCATTATCTTCTCTCTGAAGTCTAGCGACTGAGAGTGGTATCTCAGTTTGGCAAAGTGGTGGGGTGTCTTAGGCTTACAGCCTGGCAGTCGTGGAAAAGGGGTTGTGAAATTAAATCCTGTGATTTTTTTTCTGCACCTTTTATGGGTTTTTTTATGGGTCCATTGTGAAATCATGAATAAGGCTGACAAAGTTCTACAGTGAAGTCAAAGACAATTGGCTTCCAGTAATGTTTTGCTTGGACAGGTATTTAGCTCTTTATTAGATGCAACCAGATTAGACACATTATACCTTTATTTAAGAAGGTTCTCATCAATGTTTTTTAAAGGTTTTTTCCAATAATTTTTTTTCAGTGGCATGAGACATAAAGAGAATGAAGGGGATATTTCATTGATACATGTAGGAAAAATTAAGCAAAAGGTCCACCTGCTGTCTCTAAGCCCTGTTCTTTCATCCCTTAGAATCTGCATCTGATTTTAAAAAATTAAATTTTGAAAATAATTTTTAGATGCTTATAATATATTATAATATATATTATATTATAATTATTATATTATATATCATATTATTATAATTATAATATATGTTAAATATAATATATATTATATTATTATATTATTATATATTATAATAATATATTATAATTATTATAATATAAACTACTACAAGAGATTTCTTTCAACATCTCAAACATAGTTTTCTGTGGGAGGAATTACCTCAATACACACATTTCAAAATTTTAGCAATTAGATCTTGTCTGATTTTGGGGCAAGTCTTCATCTGGCCTCATTCCTCCTATAGTATTCTATATTATATAGTATATTGCTATAGTATTCTATACTATAGCAAATAGCAGCATGCTTTAGTTAGTCTGGGAGACATATTCCAAGAGTTAATTAAGGTTTGATGCAGATTTGTCAGTAAGTGACTCATTGTCCTTTAGCCTTTGTGGTGCAAACTGCCAGATGTGAGATTCTCATGTGCTCCTACAGCCCAGTCAATCTCCCTTCAAGTTCACTAGGTCTCTGTTCTGAGTTCAGTCAGGGCCCATCAGAATCCTGGTGGGATTCTTTGGAGCAACTCAGTGTAAAGAAAGTGTAACCAGGCAGCTGTGGTCATTGGCAGACCTTCAAAATTTGATAAAGAACAAGAACATTTCTTTCCACTTGCTCGAATACTCCAAGCAATAGCAAATGCTGAGGTGAAGATAATGTACCTTTAAGTGTCAAGAGAACATTATCTCAAAAACAGACCAAAAAAAAAAAAAACGGGGGGGGGGGGGGGGGGGGGCTGGGAGGTGTGAGAAGTAGTTTTTTATTGGTAGAATAAAAAGGAATTGAGAAACTTTGCTAAGAAGGTTGCTGAAGTTACTTTATGCTACTGTCACTTTATTGATGTTTTTTCATCAGGTGCTGAATCAGTCCTGTCCTATAAGTTTCTAGGATTTATGAACTTCTGATTGGAGTAGGTGGTAAACAGAGCTTGTCTGGACTGGCAGGATACTTCTGCTCCCTGGAGGTTTTCCAAATTACACAGAGGAAACCAGGGCCTCAGGGTAAACTAGTAGGTATTAGCTGAATCTGTTGAGTTCATGACTTCAAGAACGTGTTTTGTTGTTGCACAAGCTTGATAAAATCACAGTCAAAACAGTGGGATTTACAGTAACAACTCCTATGGTTCCTGTGGTTTCCAGCTGTACCTCTTTTTGTTATTTTTGAAAACTGGGTGGTGAAAATATATTTTAGTGTCCACTTATGTAGTTCATGGAATTTTAGTAGTTTCTCCACTTTTTCCAAGGCAGCTGTTCACATGTTACAAAGATGTGGTTGGAGTTCTGGTATTTATAGTTAGTGATTTAGTACAAGTCTTTGTATATACATGTTTGTATATTGTATTTGTTTAGGGGTGTAAAGTTGAAGTAGGTGAACATATAAAAAAAAATTTGTCCTTGTTGCATGTGAGTCCTTTAATCACCAAAACCATCCATATGCAAAGATTAGAAATATAATTGAGTGAGATGCTCTTATCAGGTTTACAGACATTGCACGGCTATGTGATCAAGCAGCAAAAGTGGGAACATTTTCATCTTCACTCTATGTAGACAAGCAATATTTCTGAATGTCAGTTGTAGCTGAATAAGGATCTGATTTTGGCCAAATTTGGTGGATGCCAGTCCCCAAAAAGCCCTTCTGTAAACTTGGTCCATGGCCAAACTACCACAGTGTGTGTAGCTCAAGGCTTTCTCAGCCTCTGGTTTTCAGAGGGAGATAGATGCTGTTCTGCTTTGAAAAATGCAGCATGTTCTTCAGTGTGTTCATGGTGTCTAACTTCTTGTGCCCTCCTTTTCTGGTCAAATGATGTGCAGCGTAAGATGTGGACTTAAGTGGTCATTTCCTCCCTGCTGTTTCCAAGCAGGAAAATTTCTAAGCCTCTGTTAACAAGCCTGAAGGTTTGCTTTGCTAGGTTTTGTGACAGCTTGGTCATAACAGCCAGCATGACCTTATTCTGTATTTCAAATGTGGTCACACTCAAATGCAACTGATGTGCGTTGTTTTCTTTCTGGAAACCCAAGCCAAAAAGTATTCCATGTTTATACCACATGGTCCCACACCATGTCTCCCTCAGGGCAACAGTGCACACCTCAGTTTTGTTGAGGTTTTCTGCAGCTAAGAAAGGTCTCCTAAATAAATTCACTAACAAAAAAAAATAAGGTCTTTCAGAATCAACAGAATTTAAAATGGATCTGATTCTTCAATGCCATTCCCACACATTTTTGGTATGGTAATGGCTGTTCTTGATGGGAGCTTTCATGGCTTGCAATATCCCTTTTCAGTACATCCATGAGGAGTTTTCTTCAATCTTTACAGGTAGGTCATGTCAAAACTTCAGTGTCTGATACAGGGTGGGGAAAGGCAAACTGCATTTCACTTTGGATTTATACAGCAAATTAGTGATATGTAAATAAACTGAAAAAGTAAGGAGAAGTCAGCGATGTATTGCCACCACAAACATGTATTTCACACTTTTTCTGTATCAATATTTTAACAGAATATGAGTGATTGCCTCCTTTCCTTACAGGTAGATCTTGCCAGTTTGCACATCAAGACAGGTGCCAAGAATATGCCCGCAGTGTTCTTGCTGACAGATGCCCAAGTTCCAGATGAATGCTTTCTTGTGCTGATTAATGACTTGGTAGCATCAGGTGATTAAACCAACAAATTTCTTGAAAGATCTTTTCCAATGACAAATGATCTGTGTTTTCATTGAACTTTAAAGACATTATTTCTCTTTCAGATGTTTGTAGGGGGAGAATCTAGAGAGGCCATGTCAAGCCATCCAACTTGAGCATTGAGTCAAACTTGGTTAAGAAAGCATGGCTTGTTGAGGAGACAAATTGCTAAGGCATATCATGCATAGGTGCATTGGTCTGGAGGGAAAGAAGAATGTCCCTTTGACTTAACATTATGTTTGCTTTGGTGTGATTTCACTAATATTAAGCAATGTCGCCTGACTGCACAAGTGTAGCATGTAGCAATGAAGCTTCACTCATGTTTTGAAGATTCTGGAGAATCTGGACTCTGAATGAGGGGATGTGGGGATAAGATGGAAGAAATAATGCACATCTGGACAGCTGGAGTGCATCTTGAAAGATTTTTTTAGAAGTTATATTTACATTTGCAACTAGACTAGTAAACAATTTACCGATAGCCTGGGAAAAAAAGAACCACCATTCTGAGGGGAACATAATTTATAAGTGAACTTCCTATCAGGGAAAATTCAAACCAAAGTTGTTTTCTATCCCTTAAAAAAAAAAAGAAGAAAAGAAAAGAAAAAGAAAAGAATAGTTCCTTTTAGGCAAAAAGACATAGGGAACAGGAGGAGACTGTTTTGTTACTAGATATATGTAGCATCATACCATAGCTCTGGTTATGTGCTTAAATGCCATTGGGCTAAATACCATGTAGAAGATTATTTGTCATGTGTTACCTACCCCTCTGTCTTTTCATAGGAGAGGTTCCAGATCTGTTCAGGGATGAAGACATGAAGGTCATAGTTGCAGGAGTTAGAAAAGAAGTCTGAGCCCTGGGCCTGAAGGACATCAGAGAGCACTGCTGGAGGTGATTCCTGAGAGTGTGGCTGCAGTAGAAAGTAAGGCACATTTCAGGGGCAAGAAACAGTCATGAGCTGATCAAAATAGCAACACATTTCAGTTATCTCATAAGCCAGCATATGTTGGCATACTTCTCTTGAAAGCTTACTTGCTGACGTGTGGCACCAGATTTGCCTCTCCTATGTTACCCCTGTGATAACCTGCCTGTGTGGAACCTTGGTGAACATCAAATTTTGCTCCTAGATCTGGCTGTTGACTTCCTGCCTGTTCACAGGAAAGTCACATCGCTGCTCTATGTCTTAGTTTCACATCTTGGACATAGTGAGGCAGTTCAGAGAGAAGGTGCTCATGAGAAGTTTGTGGTGCTGTTAATGGAATTGTAAATATTCTTCCTGATCACACACATAGTAATTCTGTATGTGTGCTCAACTCTTAAACTTTTGCACAAATGACTGAAATGTCACAGAAAATGTTAATTCTTTCTACTTTTCCTATGCCATATAGAACTGGAAAAAATAAGGTATCCATGTAAGTGTTTTCAGATTTAAAACTGTTTAGCAATACACATAATATTATACCATCATTGCAACGAGTGTCTCTCCTAAACTCTGTTTTAGAGACACTGTTTTGGAGGGAAACTAGTTCTCTCCTGGGAGCCGGAAAGCAGTAGCTGGGAAAACTGGTTTGGCAGTGGCATCTTAAGGAACTTTCAGGTAATGTAGGCTTCAATTCACGCATTATCTGAAATATCTGTGTAGCTGATAAGAAAAGGAGAAGTCTGAAAACCATTAATCCTTAAGAATGAGAATGTTTTGAAAGGGATATATGCCTCATACTTTTTGTACTAAAATGATTTGCTTGATTGGGGATTAAAAGAGCCCTCCTGTAGCAGATTATTTCACAATGACCTTCTGTGGGGGCTCTGTTTCTCAATTTTCTGAGGCCTTTAACCACCACTGTTCTAAAGAGCATTCGAGTAGACTATGAGTTTTTACCAAGTTCTTACACTTTATAACACTCCACTTTCTCTTTTCTTTCCCCCTTTTCTTCTGTTTTTCCAATCCTGCTTAAGTTTTGCTGAAGCTCCCTCCTAACTCTAATTTTGTTGCCATTACTTCTTCATTCCACAAATTTATTCTGCAACATAAAGGCCAATGGAGACTGATGTACAATCTAGTGTGACATATTCTGTATCATTTTCAATTTTACAGACTTCAGTGACATGGTCAATAGTGGTGCTTACCTTCTGCATTTTTCTTTCTGACAGTACTATTTGTCTCTGTTTCATTACTGTTGTGTTTGTATATATATTTTTTAAGAAAGGATGGGGAAAAATTACTTCTAATATCTCTCTTCATTTTCTCCTTTCACATTTTTACTCTTTATATTTTCCTTATTCCCACAGTAATTTCTTCTCCCCTTTCCTTTCCTTTTTTTTTCTGTTCTTTTTAAGGGCTTTTTGAAAGCCAGCTTTCAAACTCCTTTTACCTTGCAACAATTTCACCAGTCCCCTACTGTGCAAATTAGCACTTCTGGTGGCAAGAACAGGACATGTTGTATTCATGTTGCAGGGAAGCAAAACAGTGGCATTATAGTACTGAAGGAGACATAAATTTCCTGAGTTAACACACTGGTAGATATCTATATGAACTTTTAGTTAGTGCAGGGTGACTTATCACCTCCTCTTTCCCTAGCTCTGAAGAACAAAAGACTAATATTATGTGAAAGAGAACAAAAAGGTGAATATAGACAGTTTCATGATGTTAAAGCTCAGTGAAGTGATATAGTTTCATTTTTCCGTTTCATTTAAAAAAAAATCAACATCCTACATTAAGCCACATTTTCTCTTGAGCTCACCTATAATCCTTACATCCTGCAGTTCTGTCTCTGCTGAGGAATCTGTAGCTCAGGAACCAAAACTACTACAGTGCTGTTCTTTGAATCTCTTTGGTTTTGTGTTGGTTTTGCTTTGCTTGTTTTCAATCTGGACATTGCAATCAGTTCTGCTGTCAATGTACTACCCTATGTGTGTAGGTGCAAAATTCGAATTGAAAGTATGTCAGGTGAAGACAATGGGTTGCACCATTATAAAATATGGGTCCACAACTGAAGGGTATCTGAGGAGAGATAAACACCTGAGAATTTCAAAAATTTTCATAGCAAATTATGAAATAAATTATAAAGGAAGAATGATGCTCAAGCAAAGGTAGTTGATTAACACTGTAAATGTTAATGTGCTGATGGGTCTAAGGCACACTCAAGTTGAGACATTTCTGAAGCTCAGTGATTTACTTGGGTTCCAGAATTTTTTCAACAACCCAAATCTCTGTGCAGTAATCACTCTTAAATACTCTGCACATCACCAAGATTTCTTGGAAAAGCAGAGGTCAGAAGAAGCAATTATTTCTCAAAAGCATTAATAAGATGAGATCAGTCAGTCTTGCTGTCTCTGGAGCTCCATCTGATTTTACTTTACTGTACTGTACTTTATTGGTCATGGTAACCCTTCAGCTTTTCCCCAAAGATGTGAACACCATGCCTAAATGCCCTCATGCCCTACAGAAGCATACCCTCAAATGAACCATTTCCAGTAAGTATACCCTTTGCAGTATCTCATCTTTGCATGGTCTTCCAGGTTCTCACTTCAATCTCCTCAGTCCTCTTAAATATTACTATATATTCCAAAGTCAGACATTTTAAATTATTTTTCCTTTGAACTGAATCTCTGTTATTCAGTCCATGTGCAGCCAGTTTTCTTCATGAGCTGCTGATGGGTACTTCAAGTACTTGCTCCTCCATCCTTGAGCAAGTGTCTTCATAGTGTATTTTCCTCATGTAAAGTTTACAGTCCCTCAGTGGCTGTTGAGAAGTCCCAGCACTAAGAACTAAATTTTCTAGTTTTAGGGGAATTCCATTTCTCCAATTTCCTTCCAGCTTGGCATGACTCCTTTAGCCATCACATCCTTATAATGGTCTCCTCTTTCTATAGTCCTGTCAGGATTTAGCTGATTTCCCATTTTCTGTGGAATTTAGTAGTACAGTAATTTCATGCTTCAACCAGAATTAAAGTCAAACATAGGCAGAGTGGGTGTCCTGCATTGCCACAGGCAATCTTGTCTATATTTTTATGATTACTTTTCTTTTGAATTATTGTTTTTCATTTTCAAATCCTCTTTCATTGGCTTTTTCCTTGTGGTTTGTCTTGCTACTGGCAGAATATCTATTTTTATCTGTGAATCTGAGAGGAACTTGTGAAGCCCCATCAGAGCTCAGTTTTGGCCAGCTCTCATGGTTTTTCCTTTGAGGGCATAAATACACATCTATCTGCTTGAGTGCTTAAATTCCAGCCAAAAAGAACTATGTTTTTAGGGTTTATGGTTCTTTGTTAAACTAATACTGACCCCAGATTTGTTTTGGATTTTGGTTTGGGTTTATTTTTTGTTGTTTGTTTTGTTTGATTCAGTGGGGGGTAGCTATCGAGGATTTCTAAGTTCTGTAGCACAGAAAACATCTGTTTCTTCAGTTGGCAGGCTCTTACAGAGTTCCTGTTTCTGTATGAAAAACTCCAGGCTTTTCTGACTTGGATGTCAGCCATCTCTTCTTGAGCAGTCAGAGAGTTGATTTTTAAGGATACATCTGTATAAGTAAAATTATGAAGGGCATTTTGTGGTCCTGAGGACTAGCAGCATGAAAAGGCTGGCATCCATATGGCTTAGCTTTTCTCATGCTCTTCTCATAAAATGGTGGTGGTGGCATAGAGCTGGCCAGGACTAATTCCTGGTCTGTGCAGCTCCTCACTCCTGCCACAGCACTGCTTAGTTTCATATGGGAAAACCATGAGAGTGCACTAACACTTAGACAGGATGGGCCCTGTGAGACCAGTGGCCAAGTATGTGCCAAGGTGCTCTTTAGTCTTCTGTCTTGCTCTGTTTGAAACACTTAGTGAACCTAGAGGGCTTGCATATTTGAGACAAACAGGAGAAGGTTGAGCCGAAAAATATAGTGTAAGATGCACAACTGTAGTGAGAGTGATATGTGTGAGGCTCAAATGGACACTTGAGAAAACAGGGGGTTTGTGTTAGGAGTAGTGAATGCTACATGGAAGCTGGTACTGATTTCACAAGATAACTGTTCTTCTATCTGCAAGTAATGATTGTCTTCATTACTCCATTGTGTGTGTTTAAATCTCAAAAATCCTCAAAGAAAGGGATGTGTCTATCTTCGAGAGCTTACTACTTTTTTCTATTTCTATATGAAATACCTTCACTGTGATATTTATATCCTGGTTGTCTTGCAAGACATTCTCCATTTTTTAAATGGAGAATTTCCTATTCTTTGGGGTTTTTCCCTCTGTCAAATTAAACTATAATGTATGGCTTGGACAAAAGAGAAATGTTTTCAAAATAAGACCTTCTTGCTTATGCAAAGATTGTTCAAAATGTAGTCAGTAATAATTACTCAATTTTCCTCACAGTTCTCTTGCTAACCAATCACATGGCATCTTCATTATTCTATGTGCAAAGGAAGCAGTGCACAAGGTCCTTTGTAGTATAGGGAATTCACTGGGGAGAAAGCAAATGAACCCTGAAAACATGCCATATCAAATCTATGCCTGGTGTGAATTTACCAAACTTCACTAAAGCTACAGAAAGAAGGGTCGTGCTGTGGATCTGGTTACATTCTTTATATGACTACCTTTTCAAGTATATGCTGCATCCTATATTTTAGTTCATGGAAAGTAATTAACAAATAGATAGTTATCTAATCAGGGTATTTTATTATATCCAGGGCTGTGCTGGAATTTCCTGTTTAACAATACAGTATAGTAAAAATCTCTTAGCTATGTGTTTTAAGGAAAAATAATGGAAATTTTGAATAGTATGTCACAGTTTGAGCTCTAGGACCAGATATTCCAATAAGTAATTTATTAAATGATTGAGAAATTGTTCTTCTACACTTCACCCTGTCACAATAATCTACAAAGTTTTTTGTAAGTAATTCATTTTACCTATCATTACATCTTTATTGGATTTGATCATTTCTCTTCACTGCTTGTAAGGCTTCTAGAATTCAGTTTTGCAGAATTCATCTACTTTCTCTCTTCTTTGCCTTCACAACACTTCAATTCGATTGTTACCTACTACTTTGTAAACCTGTACTTGTAAATTTGTACTTATACATTTGAATACATCTGCCAAGGGCAAGGAGAGAACAGGGAGGTTCTGGGTATCACTTAGTAAATCTAGAATTTAGATGCTAGAGTAAGGTTTAAAGTAAACAATCCTAAAAGCCCAGTATTGCTTTCTCAGGGATCTGCAGTTTGTATAAACTAATGCAGCTCCTTGTATATACAAGTAATTATTCTAAATCACTCCTAACAAATTACATTGGATAGGGAAAGCATCCTCTCCCCTAAAGTTCAATCTAAGATTGATATAAATAGTAATCATCCCATACAAACAATTTTTCAATTTTTAGGGAGATTAAAATATTACTTAGGGTATAAAACTAAAGAAAACAGTATGTTCTGATTTTTTTTTCCTGGCAAATGGTGCAAGACTTTGATTTGAACTCTTCTTGCAGTCCAGTACTTAGAGAGTTAAGTCCAAATATGAGCAATGTGAGGAGCGTAGGAGGGTGTAGAAGATGAAACTTCAAGCAAGTCTGTGTATGGTTTGCAGCTTTGGAGGTGTGATAGATTCAGTTTGGCACCTCTGCTATAGCAAGGGCACTTGTGAGCAGCACATCAAAGCAGGGACTGATCTCTCCAGGCTCTCCATTGCTGCTGCTACCATAGCAGGGGTGGTGTGCAGGTTTGAGAAGGTGGCCACTAGAAGAATAAAGAAGAGAAAATTAGGTTCCCCGGGCTTCAACACTGATCACCATGAGTCTTGGTATTACAACTGAGCATAGAATTTTTTCAGAAAATGAGGTGGCATGAGGGAGAAATGTCTAACTGAAGGATAAATAATGTAACCAAGAACCAAATTCAGAAAACTCAACAATGTTCAGGAGTCGTGAAACAGACCTAAGAAGATTCTTACCCTACATTTTTTCTGCTTCTCTGATTCAGAGTCTTGTGGTAGAGACCATTTATTCTTGTATCTTTTTGATTGTTTCTTGTGTGTGTGCCCATCTTCATCATCAGAGGTAAATTCCAAGATCTTTCTGTGTCTTTGTACAGTGTCAATATAATTTTCACCACTTGGCTGAAATTCTATATGGGCATTTCTGCCATTTGCCTCTTCAGTCATTCAAAGTAGATGATTTCCTCTGTACCTTAAGCCAACTTGCTAATTGGCCCATCTTTGTAACATTCCTGGGCAACCTGGGTATTCTTGGTTTGACTTGGTTCTACTATCTAGACTATTTGCATAAATTCCTGTCTTGTGTTTTCTAGTGCAGAGATATATTTTTAGAAACTATGAGATAGTGGCAATTCTTTTCCAGCTTCTATTTTATCTTCTTTCCAGACACTATTGAACCATTTTCCATTGTTACTATCTCCTCATCACTTTATCTCTTCTATCTGACTGCTTAAAAACTCAGTGAAGTATTGAGCTAGGTCAACCTCTTCTTTCATTGCTTCTTTTTTTACTTCTTTTCTTTCAGTTTTCTGCTCTTCTTCGTTTTTTATCCAGTTTTCTTTTATAAGAATACCAATTCCCATTTAGCCTAAAGGAAGAATAAACTTGTCACTTCCCTGGCATGCCTGACTGGCCTCTATCCTGGCTCTCGTGGCTGTTGGACAAGTTATAAACTCTTCTGAAATATTTTGGATGTTTTCTATTGGAATTAACCAGATCAGTGACATATGGTTTGAGATGTCCTGTACAATGAAAATCTCTCCTTTAGGAAGAAGAATAGAGGGGAGACTCTATTCCTGTCTTAACAGCCTGGTGTCTGTCATTTTACCAATTAACCAAGAGCGCATACAATGGCCATATCTTGTGCTAACTGCAGTAAGCAGGTTCACAGAATCAGCTGAGGACTAGAATAACCCTTCCTTCCTGAATGCAAGCTGCTTTGTGTAGACCTGGTGATGTCAAGGCCCAGGCACAGTTTTATTTTCCTTTGAATATTTTGGCCTATCCTTTTTGTACATCTCTTTCCATTTTTATTAAGAATGATCCCTTAAAAGTCCCATGCAAGCTAAGATCCAAATCTCCTTTTCTTCCTGCTCTTTTAGAGGGGTCGCACTGCACATGAAGAGGCTTGAATAGATTTAGAACCTCAATAACAGGGTTTCTGTCGCCATGACCAGCTGAATGTGCCCCTTCTGGCTGTCTGCATGCCAGCCAGCCCCTGTGCCTGCCTTATCATCTGTAGCTATCAAACTGAGTAACTGATACCAACATGGCGAGAGCAGAAGGAAGCTGCAAAAGTGCCATGTTTGTACAAGGGAAAAGGAGCAAAACCGATTTGCCCAAGGTTGCTGACAAAGTTTATTAGCTGCCAAATTTGACTTGGAGCCCTAGCTGTGTACTGGCTGCTGCTGGACCATGGTTCAGTGCACGCCTCTCTTTGATGGCCTCATCTTGCCCTGTGATTCTTTTCTCTCCCTGTTCCCTCCCTCCTCTCTGCAGATTGTCCTGTGTTTCTGTCCCATCAGTCCCATGCTGTGAGCATGAGCTGGGAACTTCCCAGCCGTGGTTAACTGCCCTGCTATTGACTGGCTTCATGAGTGGCCATGGGAAGCCCTTCCCTCCAGCAGCAGGAGGTTCATTGTGGAAGCTGAGGGAGTGAGGTACAGTTTCAAGCTTGTCAGTTTCCTAAGAAAACAGTGGAGATCACTGGAAGATCAATAACTGAATAAGCTGGGAAAAAACAAGGCTCTTTTTACTCCTTGCTGCATACTTACTGCCTTTGGTGTTGTTCAAGTTCACCCCTGCTAAAAGTTGAATTTTAATGGTATGTCACTGCCTGATTTCTTCAGGAGATTTCAGGGAGCTGTCTAGCACAGGCAGCGAAGGGAGGGAAAGGGAAGCATGCAATTCATAACACTGTCTTTGCAGAATCCTTCCATTCAAGACTTTTTAGGATCTTACAGATAGAGTCTATTTAACCCTTTCCAATGCAGTTAAATATATTCAGTAGAACTGCAGCAAATAAGGCTAAAATATTGTTCTGCACAGTCCAGGTGAACCAAAGAGTTCTCCATCTATTCAGCAGTTAGACAGGTAGAAATGTCCCCTGGTGTAGGATCTTCCGTGGACGGCAGGGAGAGGGAACTCTGCAAACCTGAGACATTCTAGAACACGTGGTTTTATTGCAAGGATCGTGGGTAAAAAGGGCCTTGCCTTCAGCCACCAGCCTCGGCTGAAGGGAAGTCCCAAAGAGAGAGGGAGAGAGAGAACAAGAGGGTAAGAGGTAAGAGAGGAGAAAGCAAGAGAGTCAGAGAGAGGTGGCAGGGGTCGGAGTGCAGGGGGAAGAGCTAAGAGAGAGCTAGAGAGAGGAAAAGGGCCAGCGAGAGCAAGAGAGGAGGAGAGTCAGAGCATGAGGTCT
This sequence comes from Trochalopteron elliotii, assembly GCA_024734555.1. Lineage (NCBI taxonomy): Eukaryota > Metazoa > Chordata > Aves > Passeriformes > Leiothrichidae > Trochalopteron > Trochalopteron elliotii. The sequence goes on from JANPWX010000172.1 coordinate 345,944, forward strand.
TTGTTACAATACATTATATCTCCTTTTGTGTTGAATATTCTAATTTACACTAACCAACCAGTACATGACACAAAACCCTACAGAATCTACATACAGCCTATAAGAACTACTACATTACCATACTGTGTTATATTTTAAACTCTAAAAACTACTCTTTAGATTATTCTCTTTTGCTACACTGATCTTTGGATTCCTTAGCCAGCAGAAAGGTATTGTTCAATCAAAAGGGATTCTCCTTCAACTGGCTAGGCTATTGTTTTCAGGTTATATAGTAACTAAGGCTCAGTATCCTACAACTCCAAGCAAGCTTTCATTTCAATTTTCGATTATAGGTTTCATATTTTCAGAATCTTTTGCTAAGCAATCATATTTATAAGGTTTCCCTGATTCATCTTCTCCAACACCCTGGAAAGGCAACCCATGGCACCACATGGCAAATGTATTTAGCATTTTAATATCTGGGCAATTATTCTCTTCTTGTTGCTGATTGATGCAGAGTGTGAATGTTTGTTTTCAGAAAAAAAAACCCAAACAAACCACATGCATTGGTGAGTTTTTCTTCAGGGGAAAGGAATATTCTCATATTCTTCTAAGACTTTCAGCAAGCTGCCTCTGATGTCCTTCCTAGCACTGGACAACATGCTACAACTTTCATGCTGGCAGTGAGACTGCTGGAGTTATTCACATAGATCTGGAAAATGCTTGCTCTCCTTCACAGACTGCCATTGCAGAAGTTTCATTCCGCTGTTATATTTGAGACCATTTGTTTGTGTAGGGGGGGTTTTAATCAGGTAAGGCTGAGGATTTCAGGAATTCCCGAGGAAGTGCGGTCTGGTTTTAGTTGAGTGCAGCACCGGGCAGCTTTGCATTTGCAGCGTTTACCCTTCGTTCAGACCGACAAAAAATACAGCAGTAGTCGTGAAATGAAGGTGAAGGAGAGGGCAAGGGATGGCTGGTGCTGCTTCCAGGGATCCCGTGGGTGCTCCCGTCCCCGGGCTGTGCGGGGAACAGGGCTGCGGGACCCGCTCCAGGCTCCCTGGCTGCCGCTCCTGTGGCACTCCGGCGGCACACGGATGCCTCCTGTAGGACTGCGGGGGAGGGAGAGATGTTTGCAGACAAACCTGGCGTTTGGGTGTTTCATCAGCTGCTCCTGCTTTTTTAAAACAGACTTATAGTGTCATCAGGATAGATATTTGTTGTCTGGTGAGCTGGGGGGGATATCCGATTGTATTAATTTCTAATGTGATACTAACCTTATATGAAAGAAACAGATATGATTGCATGGAGAAAAGAGGCTTTTTTTTAAATTTAAGCATTATGTTCCTCAATAATTATTTTCTTTTTAGCTAATTAATAAAGATTTCTCTGATCTTAGCAACTGTTAATGAGTTTCTTTTTTCACATTGGTGTTAACTGCTCCTGGTAAGTATCTTTCCTGTTTAATTCATAGCAAGTGAAATAAATGTCAACTAACAAAATAACATGACACTTTATTGACAGGGAATTAAGGGGTTTGTGTCATCAATGTACGTAAAGCAGTACTGGGTGCATGAGTCATGTGCAGCTTATAGGAAGACAAAAAAACAAAGAGCAGAATGCAAAAAATAATAGAATGAGGCAGGGGAAAGGTTTTAAAGTGATAAGGAAAAAGTAGTCAGAACAGAGACATTGAAATAACAGAGATGCTATGTCAGTTATGGGTGGGGAGAGAAGGGGAGGCAGGAAGAAAAAGCAAAACTGAACCGGAATGGTAGGAGAGGTGTAAAGCAAAGGGTCTGAGGAGGAGTAAAAGCAAAGTCAAGGGAGAATGACCAAGTTAGTAAAGGGAGGGGCAACAAGATAATTGCAGAGATGTATTAGTATATCAGGAGAATGAGAGGGGCTGGGTGGAAAAGGACCACCCTGAAGAAAAGCGAATCTTAGAGTCTGCCATCCCCTTTCCATCAAAGATTTATAGGGGGCAGTGTCCTCTCCTTCTCTGTAGTGCTGGTGTGTTAATGTGTCATTTTGCTTGCTCCATTTTAGGTATTTAAGGAAGGTCCTTTTTTTGTTCTTAGCATAGAAATCTTGTTTGCTAGTGCTCACCTGTGTCTGCCTTGTGCTGTTCCTTATCATTGATCAGCAGTGTGAGGTCTGCTCTGACCAATTATTTTGGCATAATTGACACTTGGCTCCTAATTGTCTTTTTCACACTTCCAAAAATTGAGCAAAAGTAGTTGATAAAGGATTTTTTGTTTAATGCTGTATAACAATATTACAGATTACTTTTAGTTAGGGTAGCTTGAAGTTAAACTAATGATTTTTTTTTTTCCCCTCTTAAAAGTTCAATACAAATATGGCATCATATTTATATCGCTTTAATAAAAAATGGAAAATTTCTGAGTTTAAATGGTGAAGGAAAACTATAAAAGCTTCCAGTGATTGCGGGAACTGAGAAGGAAGTTTTGGGGGGTTTGGTTTGGGGTTTTTTTCTCTCTCTCTTTGTTTTCAAAATACAATTACCCTTCTGGAAGATATGGTTTATCCAGGGAAAGAAGTGGGTCAGGTTGAGCTCAGCAGGGAGATGGTGAGTTGCACGGTCAGTGTGTTCTATGAAGGGTGCTGCTGTGAACATCCCTTTTACCCTGTGTGAAAATATCTGAACAGAAAGAACAGAAAGATCCTACCTAATTGTGCTGCCTGTTGGAAGCAGGCGTTGCAAGACCCTTTTCACCTGGAAGGACACTGGCCACTGTGTGGGTTAAGGACAAGAAACAGTTCAGAGGTATCTGAAGGGAAATGGAAAGTATCAGAAATTTAATCAGTTCTGATGTCTTTGATTTCTTGGGAGAGAGAGGAAAAGAGCCCTCTTCTGTTTCAGTGCTGAAATTGCTAAACCTCATTTTAAAAGAGCACAAGAAAAAAACAGTGTGTTCTGAAATCCATGTACTGAGCTTCATGAACTTACAAAGGTGCTTTTATTCCTCATTTGATATGAGACACAATCTACAGTATTTTGAAATATCTGTGTCCAAATTCATCCTGACAGACTCCTTTCCTACTTTCATCTGGTGTCACATATCACTCAGTGCAGAATAAAAGGATCAGTATTCTTTAATTCAACTCTTTGAAAATAACACACATGTACATCTCTATGATCTTTGAGTATTTTATTGTTGCTATGTTTTATGCTGCTTCTCTGCTGTTTAGCACCAAACAGCATACACTGTTAAGCATACCAGGAATAAATCCATTATGCTCCTAGTTCATCATACTCCAAGGTATTTTACAACGTTCAATGTGGCAAAGTAACCACCTGGAGTAATATTTTGCCTTCTCTCCTTGCCTGTTAAACTCCCTCCTGTCCTCCCTCTCATGCTTCCCAGTTACCTTTTCCTTCTAGCAAACACTGACTTGACTTTTTTCTCAGTTTTGATAATTGCCTGCAACGTGTTAATTTTCAGTGATATTGGTCTTTTTTGTTATTTGCTTGGCATGTTCCAGCTAGCTCAACCTAACTGCAAAGAGTTAAGATTTATGTATTTGATAGTAATGACTATTTTATATCCTGAGAAAAGATAGAGGGAGTATGCAGGCAAAATTCCTGTACAAACTACTCATAACTTGCCTTGGGTTGTTTTTTTTTTTCATGTTTAAAGTCAATCAGCCAAGGCCTAGAGTGGAGAGATTGTATAAGAATGAGCCTACTTCACCCTCATATTTTCTTTCAAAATATATGTAGGTTTAATCCTCAGTTGTCTTTAGCACTAATGAATGGTTTTGGTTTGTACCAGCCTAATCTTCATTATTGGCTTCAAGCTACTTTATGTTTTCTAGCAAACTGCTGTTAAATCAGATTTTGTTACTGTATCGGCTCTTTTTTTTTTGCTTTTTTTTTCCCCCACAAAGAAGGCTAAATTAGCAATAATAATTTCCTTTACTTACAACCCTGAATGGGCATATATTGAAAAGTACAATGTAGTATTAAAAAAAAAAATCCTGGAGATAAATGAATGGCAGAATAAATAATTTATGCTAATGAAATTACTGCAATTAGTAGTTCCACAATGACCCTTTTAAAAGCCACAGCTGTTAATGTCAGGAAGTGCTGTCACCGCTGACCTTATCATAAGAGAAAGTGACAAATTGAAAATGCAGGGAAGACCAATCCTCAAAGAGGTCTGTTCGGGAACGATTAGTGTTTTCTGAAAACCAGTGTGAATTACAGCCAGCTGCTCTCTGGCTCGGCGTGTCTCCCATGCTGTGCCATTTTGTTAAGCTCCATAACAATAGTTATTTTGCCCCATTGAGACAAGTTGTCTCGGGCCACTTCCAGCTCTACCAGAACCCACTCTGTCCCTCACTGATTTACAAATGAAACTGTTGTTAGAGGGCTTTTCAGGGCTGCTGAGTAGAGACCTCTCATAAGGATCATGTGTGGGGAGGTTGTCTTTTGCTGGGAAGAGCTGTACTACTGCAGGGTGTGTATGTGTCACAAACAATGAAAAAGGGAGAAAAGGGCTGAAACGTATTTCAGTTGGAAGCTAAATGCTGCCCAAATCTGCATAAAATGTCTATTCCTGCTGACTGACCTTGCTTTTACAAGCAATTTTTTAAAAGATGAATTTATGCTGCTTTGCTTCTGCTAATGATGTTCTGGTTTTTCCTACTTGTAAAGCAATTTGCCTCTGCTTTCCCTAAACGCAAATCATTCTTTATTTAGTTCCTGCTTTTATTTCTGTTTTTCTGATCATAGGTGAAATAGGTATTCTTCTACACTAGCTCTGAAATGACACAAGAAAATAATGAGTTTTCTTACTGAGAAAAATGGCAAGCCTTTCTGCATCAACCTGATTGTAATATTAATGATGTAGGCTTAAAACATTTGACTGCATGAACAGCCACTCACGAGCAATTTTCCCAAAGTTCCCTAAGCATTATTGACAATGCTTTGGTAAATTATGTGTGACTTTCCTAAGAGTTGGTGTAGCTCATTTAATTCATATTAATTGATTTTTAGGCTTCCCTTGATTAATTGAACTGGGTTCGTCTTGTACAGAATGCAATAAATAATCATTAAAATGAGGGAGATGTGACTCCACAAATGATAAAGTTTAAGTGTGCTAGAAGTCACAGAGGACAAAACGAAAGTTAGTTAGAGTGATGGAGTTAAATGGGTTTTCTTAGTATTTCCCTTTTAATTTTGCATGCAGTACTCTTGCTTAGACATGTATATTAATTTGTTCTATTAATATATGTGGATAGGGTTCCACAAAAGAACAAAATGAACAAAAATTAATTCTGGGGATTTCCTGTTTCTTGTTTATGCTGGGAGGGTATACTCCAGTTCAAAGGACTGGAGTGGTGTCTTGTATTTGCTAGTTGAGTTTTCGACAAATTTAGAAAAAGGACCTTTGAACTTTGATCCTATACCCCTCTTCTTGCTGTCAGAGGTGAATAAAGACAGGCATTTTATCTCTGCATTTTTCTTGGAAACACATGACTTAATGACCATCTGGAGCTGTTTTAACTGTGCCTGGCCTGTTTTGATTTTTACATAGTATGTGAAATTTCCAGTCTCCAGCTGCGTTTTGGTCTCTGTGATGAGAGAAAAACCCCATGTGGTGCCGTGTGGGACCCAACACAGGGCCACAATAGTGCTCTGGGATCCCTTCTGCAGTGTGATGAGATTTGCTTGTAGCTGGACTTAGAGTTGGTGTTTTGATGCCTGACTGGCACATAGGGAAGAGCCTCCACTGTCACAGCTTGGAGTGAATCTGAACTCCATGAAGTCATAGCCACTTTTCTGATTAATATCCCTTGAAGCTGATTGAATGTAATTTTAGCACAGAAATGTTGATGATTTTCTGACATTTTATGGTGTCTAGAGGCTCAGCTTTCAGGGGCACTCCACAGTGGTCTAAATCCTGCTGTTGTTACAGTTTGTTCATCTATCTTTCAGAAGCACAGATAAGCAGGGATGGTACAGCTTTGGAAATCTAAATTGTGGTGTCCAGTTCTGTTCAAACTGAAGTTGATGGCAGAAGTGCACTTCACTCCAAACAGGAATTTGATGATATATGGAGGTTGTGAGAACCAGTGTGATTAGAGCAACCACTCTACTGTATTTCTTTAACCTAGAGAGGATTTCTCTTCAACAGGAGTTCCAAAGGTGAAGTAGAAAATCCATAGAATATTAACTCTGCATATAGCAGTATAATGAAGTGGTTTAATCTCTGTTCCTATTTTTTAGGAGTGTTTATTAAAAGATAATAAAGTATGTTGAAGCACTGAGCTTCTGTGGTGATGAAGATTTGATGAATGTCAGTGCAAAATTAATTAATTTATGTGCAAAACAGTTGGGGAAGGCTCATTTTGCTTTAATGTTTTTTTCCATGCTGACAACATTATATTTAGGGTAAACTGAAAAGGAGTTTTGTGAATGAGCCATCCTTAGAAAAATATATGGATATATTTAAGTTATACAGATGTAGTTAATTTTGGAAGGATTTCTTTGTTCCTGTGTTTAAATTTGCTCTATTTCCTTGGGTATGTACAGCCACTCAAGCAGGACTCCATGGTTTATGGTAATTTTATGGCTTCTGCCCACACCAGTGTGAATGTCCTGAGTGCCAAGTACAATCATAATGAGAGCCAGTACAATTGCACCACTCCAAATAGTTTTCTGGAGCAAATCATGCTTTATAATAACCTCCTAAACAAAAAAACAAGAGGCTGTCATGACACATGGAATACTTGGTAAATGGCATGCAGAAGCTTTTTTCAGAAACAAGGGAGGCAGCAGCTTTCCAGGTAAACTGTAGAAGTCACAACATTTTCTTTCATTCTTTATAAATAATCTTTGTTTTATTGCAAATCATTATTGCCTTTTCATTAGACTGATTAGTTGTGGAGTGGCATTTTTGTGTTTCATTCCTGGTTTTTTTATTATTATTATTTGGGAGGGGGTTTGTTTGGTTGGTTTTTTTGTTTGATTGGTTGGGGTTTTTTTGGTTGGGTTTTTTGGGTTTTTTTTGGTTTTTTTTTTTTTTTTTTTTTTTTGCATAGAAGGTCTTTGAGCTATTTAGCTGCATTTGGAAAATTGGAGGGGACAATCCATTTAAGCAAAGACAAAGTCTGGAGGGAGGGAGAGTGTAGTGGGGTTACTGTAAAATGGTGGGAGGGAAACGTGCCACAGTAAAAGCTAAACCCAGGGTGAGAGAAGAGGCAGCTCGATACGTGTGGATTTTGTGCATGGCCAGTGACCAGCTGAGGGGTAATGAAAGCAGGAGGAACATGTGTGAAGCCTTTCCATGAGGTGTTCTCACCTGCTGGTGAGGCTGGTGCCACTTAGCCCTCAGTTAGTGCTTCTGCTTACAGTTCATTGATGGTTGATCAACCCACAAAGACAGAAAGGAGGGGAATCTGCTTGTAAGCCTTTACCCCATCCCACCCACACACATGTTCCCTAACCCCCCTGGCAAATGCTGAAGACAAACCATAATCCAGCAATTTCTTTATTAAAAACTAAAATTCTGTGTGCCTTTATGCAAATGAAATGCTCAGCTGCAGTCTGCATAACATTGCATCTTGATGCTGCTGCATGAGGTTAATAATGGGAGCTGGCTGGCTTATTCCCACTTTGTCAGCTGAAGACCTTCAAAAAATGGTCAATAGAAAAGAGTGGCTGAGTTTTTAAAGACTGTTTTTAATAGAATGGCCCCTGCTAGTAAATTATTAAAATGCTCTTTTTCTCTGATTTCTAATTTGATGAGGACCAAATGGTAATTGGACAATTTCATGTGCTGCATGCTGTGCTGGCTAACAGACCCACAGCTTCAGGCACTATCTACCCAGGCACTTGCACATTGAGCCATTTTTACCCTGCACTCTGGAGCTTTACAGAAGAATATCAAATGAAGCACTGTTTAGTATTTTTCTTAAAGAAAAAGACATAAAGTCAGCCGAAACAAATTGAAAAATAAAGTGAGGAGAGATTTGGGATCTATACAGATATTTGTTAAAACTCAGTATTACAGCTTTGTCAAATCAAATGGTCAAGTTTTGAAAAGGTAAATTGGGTAGGTTTTGCAAGATTTCAGGAGCCCACCAAATCAGGAGAGCCCTCAAGACGTTCCGTGTGATTAAAGTTTCAGCCCTCTAATATTTGTTTTCCACTTACTCTTATCAACCCTATCCAGATGAGATCAACAAGACCCCACTGGTTACAATATATCTTGATTAGCTGCCAGACAAAATGATTGGTAGGTTAGCAGGAAAACAAAAAAAAAAACCCAAACCATGCCAAACTCACAGTTATTTGAAACAGTTTCTTTATATGAGAAAAGATGTTGTTGCTGGATTTTTTTTATATGAGTTTCTCAGCTGTCAGGCAATGAATTGCTATTTCAGCGAACTAACAGATAGCTTTTGTTCAGCAGTCTTTGAGCATGCCTTAACCTTACAGCAAAGCTCTGCTGGCATTATCTGCTCAGAGTGAATACCAGGCATTTTTCATAACATCCTTCTGCCTCTATGTTGGTGTCTTGCCACGTGCAGCAGCTGCTCCTCTTTTGCCCTGCTGGGACACCCAATTGCAGCCCCAACCTCAGCAGCAGGACAGGCCTCTGAACATATCAGGAGAGCTGTGGGGCCTGTGGTGGGTACACTTAGGCTGACATTAAATTATTTACATCAACAAAATTCTGTCAGGTACAAAAGGGAAAAAAGGTATAAAAATGAAAAGAAAATGCTTCTCGTTAGAGACTCATAAAACATGAGTTTTGTTTTCAGTTCAGCTTTTGGGTCTCAGAGTCATGCCTAATGACCTGAATAATGCATCATCTTTTGCCCTGTAGCAGATCTAAAATCCGAACTTGCTACTCAAGAGGCAGAACTGCAACTGAAAAAATCAAGATACTGAAGGTTTGATTGCTAAGATAGGGTTTCAGACTGAGAAACTGAGCCAAGAAAAAGCCATTGCAGATCCAGAGGAGCTAAAGGTCAGTCTAATTCTCCTATTTACAGATGTTGAGCTATATTTAGAACAAAATAAACCTTTTTAGGTGAACAGTTTTGAACAACTTCCTTTCCAGGGAGCATAAAGCTTAAAGAATTATTATACTTACATGTGTAACAGCATTTCACACCATGATTACCACTTGACCTTTCTTTACATTATGCCTTTTCCTAACCTTTTAGCTGTTTTAATGAGATGAAAGAACAATAAACACTGAGCTCATTCAAGCATTTAATGGATGTGGATCTTGAAAATCAGACCTATTTGTAATACAGTAAAGGTCAAAGAGTCATCTCTTAGCACTTCAGATTTCTAAAGCCTTTGAGACTCTAGGTAAATTGAACAACTCAATTGATACAGAAGTTCATTCCACCATTTTACAAGGTACAAAACTTGAATCTTAAGATTATAATAGCATTCCTGATAATATATGTCTTCAGTGTTGACTCCTTTTTGCTTTCAGTTCAGCCTATTAGCATTAGTTATCAACATCTATGTTGGAAACACAGAGGCTCACGTGCTTTGCTGTTCACCACAGAATGAATAGAAATGCATAATTTCATCAGGAGTCTAAAATTTCTATCTACAGTTGTAAGCATGGCTTTTGAAATAAAGCACCAGCAGTATGGAGTGCTGTAAAGTGAAGTTCCTCTACCTTTGAAGTCTGGAAGGCTCATTCAAGATTGGCATTTTGCCACAAAATCTCATGTACATTGTGTCGTTGGCCAATAGTGCATAGAGAGAAGTTTTTAATTGACTTGTAATAGTTGTTAATGCCTGATTTTGAGATATGGAAACTTCAATTTTCCAAGGATTTTGTAGTTTCCAGATATTGACCAGCAGAGAAGACTGTCCTATCTAAACATTCAAAATAGTCTCTCATTTTCTTCTATTTTGTTTCTTAAATACTTACCACCAGATGATATTTAATACGTTTCCAAAAACCTTGTGTTTAATCCTGATTTTATTGAGAGAAAAGTAGTTTTTGATACTGAGATAAATGAAGACCTTTATATTTCTCTCGATTATACTGACTACAGACTTCAGCCTTTTGCTGATCCTAATCTCACAGAGGACTTAAAAATAACCACGAAGTTTCAAGTCCACATAGTGCAATTTATTAAACTTGTACAAATGGGATCCCACAGCTCAATATCTTACCAAACACTCTTCAGTGATGCTTTTCCTGTATTGGTTCCATATGCTTCTGATAAATTTGGATGTTCAAAATACACCCTTAACACAATTTTATTTACTTCATTAAGCAGCTAGGTGAAACACATAGAGTGATTATTGTGAGATAATCACATCTTTGGGCCACTTTGTTTCAGGGATGAAGTTCAGTGCCTGACACTAATGATTGCTGTTACTCCACTGTTCATTGCTTTATTGCACTTCTGAAATGTTTTCATTGGAAATGAAAGTGTCATTTTGTGCTACATTAATCTAAAACTGTTTCATAAGGCTAATGATAGTTTCTAAACACTAATCTTCTCTCATTTTTTGTTACCAAAAAAAGCCCAGCAAATGAGAATATATCTTCAGCTAAGTAATTTGTAAAGACTCTTCCTAATTGATTAAAACATGTCACCATTTAAAAAATTATTTTTGCTTTCCTGTTATACAGATTTCAAATTGGAGCTTACAAGAGCTTTTTGAGTTTTATCACCTTAAGCAAGTAAATACCTTGGAGGTATTGACCTGGAGTGAAGTATTACTTAAAAAAGAATAAGTGAAGAATGGAAATGACTTTAGATCAGATTTATTAGGAAAGGTGAGGTCAGTCTGGATTCCACATAACTGTGGCAGGACTACACATACATATACATACATATACACATACATATAGTAATAAACAAGGGTTTTACCATGGTCATGACACTGCTAAGGTTTTAAAACAGTGGGCAGTAACACTGCTGTTGTTTTGCTGGCCATTATTGTGCTCTGAATGTTGTCAGCCAGAGCAGCTTACACATGAAGGTGCATATGCCATTGCCTTTTAAAATAGGACCTACCCCTTTAAAAACGTGCAGATCATGATGTAGGTATAGGTGTGTTAGTGACACCAACTGAGGGTTAAGAGCAAATCATAAAAGCTACATCACAGGAGATGAGGGACATATTTAACTTGATTAGTAACTTGTCATTTATAATGTAATGCATATTGATTTTTAATATTTGTTATTTCCACAGCCAGTAGCAGTGTGTGTCCTATCTAATAAATGTGTACATGGAAAATATGTCTGACAATTGTAGAAACAAGTTTTGTAAGGATATTAAATTCTTACATAGGCTTGTTACTGCCAATGAAGAGTGCTTGATCCAAGTATTAACATCTTGATCGCTGTAATATCTTCTTTCTCTGTAATTAAAGTAGTTTTAAGCAAGACCTGACAGGAAATGAGCCTGTGAGATGAGCATGAGGTACAAGGATAAAGATGAACCAAGTCTAACTGACTTCAGCCTCAGGCAATGTATCTTTAAAAGTGTGTATAGTAATCTTCCATATACACAATTGCTGATGATACAGAATGCCCCCCAGGTTTGCTCTCCCAAATAAATATCCAGCAATGAAATCATAATCCGCTTTTAAACAGATAATTAAATTGTTGCAGAAAGTTGTAGAGGCACTCAGATTTCATGTAAGACTGATGCTAACTGATGTAAAGTCACTGATCTAAGCCACTGTTAAGCCAAAATAAGTGTCTTGACAAAGCTGCTTGAACTGATGATTTTTTAATTTCCAAACCTGAAATTAAGTAAGTACAGTGTTTTCCTATAGGCCATTTCCCTTTCTCCCATTCCCTCCCTTGTTGTGACCTGTGGTTTCAGATTTGAGGAATTAAAAGAAGGCAAATTGCAAAAGATGGAGGCTGGTTTGACAAATTTTATATGTTTTCCTGTACCTCAAAACTGGAGTGAATATTTTACTACTTAGGGAAAGCTCCAGTGCAACACTGAACCAGCCATTTACTTCTTGGTATTTCCTCTAATTGTCTAAAAGAAAACCCTTTAAAGGGGAAGAAGGGCCAGTGAGGGAAAAAAAGTGCGTTATATTTATTTCATTTTCCCCTAATTTCTCAAGCGAGGCATAAATCACAAATTGTGTTTGTGACAGTGAATACTTCTGTGTTTTGGGGGAAATATTTTTTATTTGTACTGAATAACATGTCTAAACCAACTAGCTAGCAGAATTCCAATTTTACCTTTGAGATGAAAGCAGGATTTAGCTTCTGCTTCTCAAAAAGTTGAGCACTATATACACTGGAACTTCTAACAGGTTGATGACTCTTTGCAAGATTTAATCGACTATGATAAGGAGCATATTTCTAAGAATTGTCTGAAGGTCGCCAAGAAACATTGCTTTTAGGATCCAGATTTCAACGCAAATTATGTTAATACAAAATTCTTTGCAGCAGCTGGTGTCTGTGCCTGGGCCATCAGTTTAGTAAAATTCAGTGAGATATGTATATATCAGCTCTTGAACTAGCCCTGATGGGGGAATTTTGGTTAATGAATTTTTTATTATTTTAGTAGGCTCAGCTTAGTGTTCTGGGGAGCATGTAGTAACCACCAGAGATAAAGTGGAAAGTGTTCAGTACTTGGCAGTATGTATGCATGTATTTATTTTTAGTAGGAAGTAGTAAACAAAGATGTAGCTGTCCAGAACTTTTCAATCATTACAATGCAACAGCTGGGAAATATTCTCCAGATGTACATGTTTCACTTGAAACATCCATCCTGGGTCTGGCTGTATGGAGTATAAGACAGGGTTTATCACTTTTGATTCCCTGGAGCACCTGGCAAGAGGATTTCTCCATTCATCCTAGCATTATGGCATGCTCATTTAATTACAGAATAGTAAAAGATTTATCAATTGTAGATGAAATCTACTCAAGTGTAATGCCTGTCTGATTTCCACCTGTATTCTAAAATTGTGAAAGTGATACATATAAATTAATTCTAGTTGGAGAGTGGACCCACTAAAGTTGCATTCAGTTCTGCTTAAGATATCCTTCTGTAGACTATCATAAAATCTGCTGTAGTCAGTAATGAAAGAAACCTTTGCCTGACTCACTGTTGTGTAGAGAGTTAGGTCTAAAGCAAAGATATGAAAGTAATGAAAGACTACTAGGGTTATCTTAAAGTCTTTCACCAGGAGTAATTTGTAGTTTTTGTAATAAAGTGAGACCAATTTCTTCTCTAATGTACCAATGGGACATGTCTTTTTCAAGGTGTGTTGTGAGAGAGAACCAAAATGTTGTGTGCTGGCTCAGGCTAACACTGAATTAGCGGCAGCTACAGGAAAACTAAAGTCATCAGAAAAAGCTTCTTGTAAGTACTGCTTGATTAATAACCTTCATTCTCTAACAATTTGAGCCCACTTAATTGAATTTATTTATTTATTTAAATGTGGTTTATTTGTATTGATTTTATTAATATATTGTTTAAATATTAAAGGTGTGCTCTCATTAGAGATTATCACTATTTTCCCCACAAATGTACTGAAGAACATTCCACAGTTTGGGTGGCAGCACAAGAAGATGCTTACCCCAAATGACAGAATTTCCTCAAAGCCACCTAAGCACACTATAGCCAAAAGACTAATAACTGAAATGGTAGTTGATAGAAGTAAATGACTGGGAGTTTTACAAGAAATATATGCCAAGTTTTTATACCAGTAATGACCTACTGCAGTATAGCAATAATATCCAGAAAGGGCATTGGAAGCTCGCGCTCGTTTGTGTTTACATTTGTCATTAAACATATAATAAAAACAGCATCAAATCTCCTCTGATTTTCTGAAGGACCCACAAACACAGGTACATGTGTGCACACATGCACATAGAAGAGGAAACTTTGATTAGTCTTTTACTGACAAGTGTCTTGTGAGTTAATGATGTAATTGAAGACCACACTTGTGATCAAGTATCTATTGAACTTTTGAGAGGGATTATTTATTGTTTGAGTACACATTTAATGGAACAACTGCAGTACAAAGCACTCTTGATACAAAAAGATCTTATGGTATTTTGGGAGATGGAAGGAGTTTCTGCTGCAAGCTAATCAACCTTACTTAGCAAAGAAATCTTCAAATGCTTCAAAAGCTGTGACATAAATTAGGTTTAAAGGACTTTGACTTTGCCTCAGACCTTTTTGTTGGTGATATTTAGATCTGTAACCTCACAATTTAAAATATCAAGCAGTAAACAAAGGCTGAACAAATCTGTAATGTAGCATTTATTCTCACTGTTTTCTCTTGAATTAGCATTTTTAAAGAATGAAAAACATTCAGTTTTATGGAAACTCTTGGAAGCCTGTGAGTTATGCTATTTTAGAATTTTATTCTTTATTTCAGGAATTTCCTGGTTTTCTTCCTGCTATTTTGATATCCATTTTTTTCTTGTTCTGAAACAGGTATTTTCTTCTTCTGAAGCAGGTATTTTTCTTCCATGTGAAACAGCCTTATCCTTAAGACCTTGGAGTTGCCCATTCATATCAAAATCTGCCCTAATGAAGCTTGTATCTGCTCTAAAATACAGTTTCGTGGAAGCATAATGGGTTTTTATTTCCCATATCTGTACTGATGTGTGTGTCTATTAAGTACAAATGCTTTTGGACAAAAATAGCCTTATAGTGTTGCTTCAGGAAGTTGTGGTTTTTTGGGTTTTCTTTGTTTTTTTTGTTTTTTCTTATTTTTAATAAACAGCAGTCACCCCTGAAACTTACAGAATCTTTTATTGTTTTAATGTGCTCCTCTGAAAAAAGCACAAATACTTCTCAGTTCTTTGCCTGACAGTATCTCAAATAACCTTTTCGTAGTTTAGGTGACCTTGCATTCAATCAGCCTCCAAATCTGAATCATCCTTTTTTTACATTTATTTACTTCCCCTTTCCTCTCCTCATGCATTTTTCTGAGGGTTGTTAGCAGCAGTCTTTCTCTGAGCTATGCCTAGTTCCTAATGGGAAGAATTCTGCACTACAGGCAAAGTTGCAATTCCTTTGCATTTTTCTGTTTCCTGTGTTAGACCAACACTTGTCATACTGTCATTTACTATGAATACTTTTACTAACAACTTTTTAAAATCCATACTGCATATTCAACCAGGATTCCCTTTACATGAAGGAAGGATCTCATTAAAACTCTTATCTGTATAACTGATTCATACCCTAACTGATCCACCTGATGAACTTTTCTAAGGAATTGTAGCTTTAATTTTTAATTCTCTAGCAGGTTTTACTTATAACAATAATAAGTTCCAGAGCTCATGGGGTTGTTGAATGAATAACTCAATTGTTGGTCGGTTAAATTCACTGTTGACAAATGCAAAATAATACATATTTGAACTTTCTATTAATACTTCTTGATTGCTGTTTATTTATTAGCATCTTAGGGAAGAAGACATCAGGGCTAATCATGAAGAATTCAAAGACAACCTTGAAGTTATTCCTGTATTGAGTTGAGAATAGGAGTGGATTACCCTCAAAGATCTTTCTAAACTCTACCATTTTATGACTCCAAAAGTGAACAGAAATTTAGTTCATTCAGTAATATTTTACAAGGTGAACTTCATCTGAAGAACAAAAAGAAAATACCTGTTTATGCAGTGTGTATACTATTTATGCTAAGATGTATTTGTAACATTTAAGTGTTATATAGTAAAAACTCCTGCACACATCACTCAGGAAAACTTGGTTTTGACTTGTTTCTTATAGCTGAGTTGTGACTTGGTCCAGAAATTTGAAGATGCCAAGAAGAGATTCAGTTTTATTATATGAAATGTCGGAGTCCAGGGCATCCCTTTGGATGACCTGGGACCCGAGGAAGGGAGTTTGAACCCTGGACAGGGGCTGTGAAGCCGGTCCAGGGGGGTTGGAGACCTTGGCACACAGCCCAGGAAGGCACCGAGTTTGACTTCAGTCCATGGGAGAGGCTTCCAACACTGAGAGAGGAATTACAAACCTCAAAGGTGTGAAAATAGTAGCTTAGCACAGCACGGGGTGAAAAATTTTGTAGTTTTAGGATTCTTAGCATAGAGGTAAATGGGGGACAAGATGGAGGATTTAGGGTGTTGCCCTAGGTTCCTCTCCTTCCTTGTCCTCCATCTTCTGGGGTGGTGATGACACAAAGTAGTAAAAAGGGATTGGGTCAAGGTAGAAATGATCTTTCTAGTATAGGCACTAGACATTGGCACAAAATAATAAATAATGGACACGTAGTGATCTGTATAAGAGCAAAGCAACACCCCATGGGCGGGCAGTCGTCTCGTGTCCCAGCCGCTGTCCGGACCTCGGCTGGGTGTGGAGAGAATTCTGAGATACCAAATAATAAACAACACGAGAAACCTGAAAACAAGGCCTTGAAGACTCCTCTTTTTTCGTGTGACGCGGCTCAGGGCTTTCAGAGGGCCAAGGACTCTTAACAGCCAGAATCTCGGGTGGGAAACCAAACCTGAGAATTAAAAACCTTAAAAAATGTAAACACTTAGGTAATTCATGTCTTTATCTACCATTTTCTTACTGAGGATTGTTGGCCAAAAAAAAAGATTAAGGCAAATTATTCCCCTTGAGCATTACTACATTTGTTTCTTGTGGTCCACATGTTGCATTCATCTCCCAGGAAGAATGTACAGTCACTGTTTTTAGGCGCTCTACTATACAGCTTCCAATCTCTTCACTTCAAAAGCTTCAGTTACAGCATAATCCTTTGCACAGGTCAGTGCAAAATATTGTTTGTTCCAATGTCTTGCAAATGCCAGATAGGAATAGGATTCTCATCTAGTGTGTCATCCTTTTTTTTCTGTTTGTGAGGTGATTGAAGTTACTGAATTCCACAAACTGCTTATCTATATATATGCTGTATCCAAACAGCTTCCATACACTTGCAGTAACAATGATTTCTGTATCTATTGTACTCAAATCATATAGTTTCTTGTTAATGGAGAGACAATGTTAAAATGTTATCTAAAGAAAATATTTGAAAGTGATTGAAGTAACCTAGTTTTAATTGCATGTCTAATTTTATCTAATAGCTGTGTGGCAGACTGGAAATTATCAAGATGTCTATAAGTACTGCATAACATTAAGACACATATAAAAGACATTGATAACTTCCCCAGGTCTGGCAACTAGAAGGAAAAAAAATAAATTGCAAGTTAACAGGCATCAGAACTTTAAACAATCTATGAAATTTAGAAGGGTTTTTTTTTCTAGAATTGCAATAGGTTGAGAGTGTGACACACAGTTTATAAAATGTTAATTCAAAAAAATTCACCTATAGGAAATTATATGGCTGAGAGATGTATTTCCCCTGATGGTTAGTGCCTGGTTTCCTACCTATAAAATGTTAGAGGATGATGAGAGGCTGAGTTAGTTAGAAAAGTTCAGTAGCTGGAATGAAGTGTCCAGACTGGTGAGTACAGGATCCCTTCGTGTCTTTGCACTTTGCTCTCTGGGCTCATCCTTTTTCTCAGTCTAAACATGTACAACATGGTCAACAGTGAATAAATTTCTCTGCAGATTTTCATCCCTATTCAATGATCCTGAACTGCACTGTTGAATGTTACATCTAAAATCAGCTTGGCTTCCTCAGCTGGAAACTTGCATTAATCCGTATGCTAAAGGACATGGCATGCAACATGCTGTTCATGGGAATCGCTGTTATGTACAGCAGTAGCATTAACCAGGATTAGCTGATGAAAAAATGCAAATTCAGCACGAAACAATGACATTTTGCTGTCATCCATCTTTAGAGTTTGAATAAAATGCTATAGATGTATTCAGCAGTTTTCTTTGTCTTTTCTAGAGAGTTTTGCATCTAGCAAAGTTTCAACAGTTCCATTTTTCCAACCATGGTGCTTCTTGATCTGCTTGATTTAATTCTTCATTCAGTATTTTTTAATGTGGACCCCTGGCCTATTGCAACCTGTTCCAGCTGGTTCACGTCAAGCTTTCTAAAAGTAAGATTCACTGTGTTAGGAAGTCTGTGAAATTAGTATAAAGGGAAGGCAAACTTGTATGGTTTTTTCTGGGAAAAGAAAAACGAACCATGCAGGCACTTCTTAGCAACAGGTACTTAGATTTTATTTACCTTAGCAGCTGACAACCCTGTCTAGCCCATCAGCCTGTAGAAAGCTCTTAGTGCTTATCTGAGTTGTATGAGTAAACAAGTCAGAGTTGTGTCCATAAAAACAAGAATTCTTCTAATGTTAAAGGAAGGTCACTCTCTATATGTGGACATTTTTCTGTACCTGTCTCTCTGGGTTATCAGCCAGCTGTATCCAGTCAGTGGGATTTCCCCCTCATCTTCAATTCATTTCTTGCCCTTTTCCCTTTCAGTCATTTACTTTCCTGGCTCTTTTCCATCTTCCTCTATCAATTTTCTGAAGAATAAACTTGAAGGCAGAGCATCAGATGCTAGTGATCTCTGCTTCTGCATTCATGGATATTCTGTGCTCCCTGACTCATAACTCAGCTTCTTTCAGTTGGCAGAGAGAGGGAAGGAGAGTTGTATATATTTTTCATATGGAAGTTTTTGTGGCCAGCAATTCTCAGTGATGATAACCTGTGCAGCTGTTAGTAATCAATAACACACTTTCAGTCTAGGCAGCACAGTTAGACTAACCTCCTTTCACTTTTCATGGGCTCCAGAATACATCTTTAAATGAGAAATGGTGAGGGGATCGACTGCCCCCACAGTCAGTTCACAGGCAACACCAAGTTGGGCAGGAGTATTGATCTGCTGGAAGGTAAGGAGGCTCTGCAGAGTGAACTGGAGAGGCTCTATTCCCAAGCAACAAGGACAAGAGAAAATGGCCTTAGATTGTGTCAGAGAATGATTAGATTGCATATTAGAAAAATTTCTTCACCAGAAAGGGTTGCCAGGTAGAGTCACCATCCATCTCTGAAGGTATTTCAAAGATGTGTAGATGTGACATTTAGGGACATGGTTCAGTGGTGGGCTTGGCAGTGCTGAGTTAACAATTGGACTCAATGATCTTAAAGGTAATTGCTGACCAAAAGTATTTTATTGTCTATGGACAACATTGTAATAAATATTGTTACAGTAATCTTATTTTGATAGTAAATATGCACAGGTACTAATAGAAATACACTATGTATTTCAAACATTTTAAATGTTCTGAAGATGATTAAAAAACATGCTGTGGAGGATGATGGCTATGAATCCTTTCTTTTATGTTAAATTTTTAATATCCCATCAAGTCCAACAATTGCTATACAGTAAATTGATTACAGTAAATTGAACAAAAAGGTAGTTAGGAAATATGAGTTTCTTCAGAAACAAAATTATTTTATAAGTATTTTGAGTGGAAATAAATCAGATTTCCATCCTTCATGAGACTAGGTATCTGCTAAGAATATTTGTAAAAATTATGATTTTTGCATTCATATATATTTCACAATAAGTATGCCTCTGCTATGCAAGAAAGAAAAAAAGAGAAGTAAAGTTTAGTAGTGCTAAGGCTAAAAAGTTGGGCCAAGCTGATCCTTTTTGCAGAAGTGGTGCAATTTGTATTATTTATCATTACAATCATTGTTATTAATATATGAGAGCACTTAAAATATACTCTTTGCCTGACAAAGATTATGCAAGGGCACAGTCCAGCAGGTTGGCTATGGAGAGTAATGGCTCTCTGCTGTGATTTATGGAACAGAGTTTCCTAGCACTAGCTTCCTTGAAAACAAGTGTATTTAAAATACATGGTTTATCCCATAGAATTTAGGGTGCTGGGGTATAAAATGCAATATATGATTCTGCTGTTGCTAAACTTTATTTATGTTGCATGCTATGAAAAGACGACAAAAGGGAATGGTGTGTTTTGTAGTGACAACTTTCCTATTCAGACATCATAGGATAAGAGCTGCTGTGATAAAGGAGACTATTATGTATCAAAAAAATCAAGTCCCACAGATATTGAGTCATTGCTTACTGTTTGTCTCACTCTCTCATCTTTACTACCTGAGCCTTTGATGGATGAGTGTACTTGAACTATAGTCAGCTCTATGTTATCATGCAGGCAAACTTGAGCTGTCTAGAAATAAGTGTCTCCTTAAAAAGAGTAAAGAACTGTTCCTGTGCTCTTCTTATGCCTTGAGTGCTAGATTGATGAAATTTTACTTATAGCCCATCTCTTTTAGATGCTCTTTTTTAGGGCAAGTCCTCATACTTATTGAGTCCAAGTCCTCATCAGTCTCTCAGTGCAAGATTCATCACCATAAAAAGTGTATTGGCTGCTTCATTATCCCTAAAGAAATCAAGTCAACTTTCTTTATTAATCTACAAGATGCATCTTCCCCTTTTGCCAATAAATTTCTTACTTTAAATTTATAAATTATGTCTAAATTTCCTGGTTGCACACCACCAATTCAAGCATCAAAGCTGACAGAAAAGAGCCAAACCTCTGATCCGACAAAAATGGTGAAAACAGCTTTTGTGGAGGTATGCACAACTTGGTCCTGCTGCTGTTCTTTCATTAAATCCCACATAGGAAAGTTTTGCCCTCAAATGGAACTCACTGTTGTTACTCTAGAGTAACATACTCTGTATTTGTTACTCCAGAGAAACAAATCTGTTTGAGGCCACTTGTTTAGTGGCACGTGCAGTATGAAACTCCTGAGAGCAAAGCCAGGGATGTTGCTGCCTTCTGGGCAAAGTGCAGAGAAGTGTGGTTGAAGGTGCAGATCAGTGTGCAGATCTGCATCTGCCTGTGAGCAAATTACTGAATGCTTTTGTGTCTCCAAGCTCATATACAAAATGAAAATAATAATTCTGTCTTGCTTTTTTTTTAAAATTTAAATTGTTGTTAATAAATGTACTTATGGTGGTCCAGGAGCAGCAGAAAAAAAACCACAGAATTTAGCAAAACATTTCCTCTGAAGTGTGTGTCCCTCAGAGTTAAAGGTACTACCTACAATTATTGTCATTAAAATATATCACTCAAAATAGAAATAATAATACCTTTAAAGAACAAACAAAGCACTCAACAAACCTTAGCTACTCTATTTACCCATCCTTTTTCTCCATAAGCTCACATCTTCACTTGAGAAAACAGTTGAAGAAACAGTCCCATGTCAAGATGGCATAAACAGAATAAGCAAAATAACTGGGCTAGCCAACAGGTTGGTTAAGTGACCTGAGGTAAGATTTTGCCTGAATGTTCATCCTAGTGTGAGTTTTTAAATGGTTGAAATTTTTTGTTGAACAGGAGGATAAGCCTGAATTTTTGAAGATTGTGTGGGGAAAATAGGTAGAGGGGGAGGACATAGGTGACAGGATGACAGTTATTAGAAATCCTTTAACCTAAAAAAACAAGACCCAATCAAACAACCTCAAAATACAAATAAACTCTCAATAAAATTGTGTGAAGTAAAATGTGCTGCGTCACAATTGTATTTCCTAAAAATCAAGTATTGCTGAGAAACTGACATTGGCATGATTGCTGGAGAGAAATCTCAATAACGAAGTCACCACATTTATACACAACTGTGAACACATTGTGACAGCCTGGGCAGCCTCTGGTTAATGAGCAGAAAGACTGAATAATCCTCTAGGTCAGGATGGAGCCGCCCTGCATCTGCCCTTGTTGCACTTTGGATTGCAAATAAGTGGAAGGCACCCATCAGATATTTGCTATTTGCTTTTGGTTTTTTCAGAAACTAATAATTTTTAAATAAGAATGAAATGTATTTATGTTAAAATTATATATATTTCAGTGTGATTATTAACTTTATTTGCAGACAAATATCATTAAAGCTACTGCATGCCTATTTAACAGAACCATTGGAGTCAGCTGCAGCATTGCTGAGCAGTCTCTCGAGGTCTTTACAGAAAATGTTCTGTCTCCATTCATCATCTAGAATTTCAACAACTCCTTTTTTTGACAAATAAGTGTATATCACTGGAAATAGAAGGTACAAGGAATATTTACACTAGGACATGAGTTCCCAAGGTGGTCTAGTCTGAATAAATAGTTTAGGTTGCATTTCTTAAAATCCCTGTGACCTTGGTTTCTAAGATCAGTACGGATACATTTGTTTCTGCAAATATCTCAGCAGAGACTAGCAATCAATATTAAATCAGTTTGGAAAAAAAATTTTAAAAATGTAACAGCATAAAACTAATCAAAAAACCCCAGTGCAATTAAAACAGAAGATATTTTTTCATCTGATTCTGAAATTACTATGCTAGAAATGTAAAATACGTAAATAATCTTTCCTTTGGTAGAAAAGCAGTGAAGTTGATGTTATGGTCTGCATATGACAACTTTTGTTTGCCTCAAGACACCTGAAATGGTCCCTATTGGCCTGGCCTTGCAGCCCTCCAAAGCCTTTGGAAGCTCTGTGCAAATCCATGGCCTTAGCCCATAGTTAGTCTCCCTCTCTTGAAGATTTACACATAGCTAAAAGAAGTTTATCTCCAAAATTTGAGGTTTTATTAGTGATCTTATTGTGTAAGTTAAGGGGGAAAATATTGGAAAGGATTAATTGAGAATGTCAAGCCTTTTCCTCTGAGAATAAATTCTTTTTGACTAGAACAGGAGACAGTTAACTTCTGAAAAGCATCAAGACTGATGATTTTGTCTATATAGCATTGACCTGGAAGCTCAGCCATTCCGACTAATAAATCAGGCAATTTATATTTAATCATTAACTAACTCCCGAGCTGAACAGCTGTTCAAAATTAGAAATGGGTCACCCCAGCCAGGATGACATTACAGGCAATCTATAATGCATTAGAATAAAATTATAGTGATTTTTAACTGTCTGAAAATTTATTACACTGCATGTTCCAACTTTTAAACCCTTGTTAGCCAATGTCACTAATGATTTATGGTGCTTGGCTGATATGGTAAAATTACTGAAGATTTAAATAGACAATCATTCTATGTTTAGCAAATCTTCAAATCTCAAAGCTATTTTGGAGAATGAGGTGGGTGCTCTTTATTGTTTATGACTTACCCGTCAGTGACAACAAGAAGAGAGAACGGATAAATCAAAAAGCCCTCTTGTGAATTAATGGATTTATTGTCTTGTTGCCCTCATTTAATGATTTATAGAAAAATCCAATGGCTTCTGTAGGCAAAAATGGTTGTCTAAAGTACTTCAAAGCAAAACTGCTACATAGCAAAGATTGCTGTTAGAACCTTTAACAGGAATGGTCCTTTACTTGCCGGTTGTTGGGAATCTTTTATGGATGGAACTGGGGCTTAAGAGGCCTTCACACACCAAAAAACAGTGAAACCTATACATGCTAGCTTTTTTAAGCTGCATACTTTGATTAAAGATACTTTTATTTTCTTAGTGGATCTTCTATATTCCTCTATATTCCTCTTTGTAGACATTTGCTTTGTGCTAGAGTTTAACAGTCACTAGTTTGTCTAGAGCTTTGCTTTCCCTGGAACCTTTCCCTGTCCTTTTCCACCAAAAATTTGCTTGCAGATAAAATCCTTTTCCAGAAACCTCCTTCTACCTTGCAGCCTAGGTAGAAAAAATTGCCCCATGTATTTTCAGTGGTATGACTCTGGAAATAAATGTTGTTCTTAACTCTTTTAAGACTCCTCTGAAATGGGTTGAACATTTTTATGAATAAAAATAAACCATACTGTGATGTTTTATTTTTAAGATGCTTTCATTGAACAGTAGTGAGACAAAATACCTCATTTCAGTTTTGATAGTTTTCCTTCAAGTGAGGAAGGGTGGAAAATAAGAGACAAATACACTTGAAAAGTTATATTAAAATAGATATTTATTAATAGTCCTCTACAGAAGAAACAGCAAGGAGTTCTATGTCATTAGGTTCTATGTCATCAGCTTTGTGTAGATACAGTGACAATAGATGTACCTATATGTTCAGATATTTTTTGTGCATTGTGTGAAAATTAATATTAGGAACCCTGATAATAGCCTTGTTTTTTCACAAGGAACTATTTCAGCTCATGGAAATTATTGTATTGGTTGTCTTACAGTCAGAGATAAATCGTGTTTACAGTCTTTTGATATATTTAGATGAATGTGTTACACATGGGAGATAGATACGTCGCATGCTTGCAGAGGGGAGTGTATTCCTGCTGGGACCTTTGTGTTTTCAGCGCATTTATCAAAAGTTAGGCTTATTTTGGGCTCAGAGTTTAGAACCAAGAGTTAGACAATTTAAGGTGGTAATGTGTTCTGTAATACTATTGTAACCATTATACTGTGCCACAGAAGCTGCATTAGAGGTATGGTGCCATTCTTATTACTACTAATTGTGCAAATTTGACTCAACTTAAATATATATAATTCTTTTTATTATAAATAACTGTCAGATATACATGGGGGTTGATTTTTGTTTCAGTGCACACTTTTGAAAAGAAGCTTCAGTCTTAAAGCCGGCAATGAGGACTAGACATGTTCAGGGAGAAGGAAAACTTTGATGGAAGAGTTTTTAAGATACTTCTGAATGGGGGAGGAGATAGTTCAGGCTAAATAGTGATGATGCAGTGCTTTCCTTTATTTATGGCTTTTGAATTCAATCCAAAAATCACTAATAAGGAAGCCTGGAACAACACCATGAAGGAATTGGTGGGGGTTTGCCCTTTGCTTCAGTAAGGAAAAAAATTAATTCCAGGCATCTGGCATAACTCTTCTATTATGCTTCAACCAGCCCCTGCTGTTTGTTCCAAACAACTTATTTATTCACTCTCTCTTATTCTGTTGTGCTGGGTTAGGCATTTCTCTTCCCAGCCCATACCTGTTTGGGAAGCATTTCTATTTTATTTCATCTCCTTGCAAGTGCCTGTGAGAAGCTGGCACCCAGCAAGGGCGGCTGTGATATGGCTGCTCTGTGACAGCCCCCTCCTCAGTGAAGGGGCACTCAACACGAGTTTTGCTGCAGCTGGTGCCCCATAGGGAGCTGCATGGCTGCCTCTGCTCCCAGAGATGGCCCCATTCTCTGGCTTTTGAGGGTAACTGGACTATATTAATAAGATGTCATGGGAATCCTGCTTTTATAATTTCTTTGTGGACAAATACTGATTTATGTTTCAGAAATAGGTGCTCAAGAGCATACATAAGCATTGAATTTGCAATATCAGAATACACTGAATTTTATAATATATGATGCATTTTTAACTTTATTGGACTATAAATATTTTTATGAAGTAAATGTCTTAAGAGAAAACACTTTTATAAAATCTGTTATAAATATGATAAACTGCTTCTCGTCACTTTCTTTTCATCTGAAACTCCACTGGGATCCTCCTTACCTTTCTGCCTTACTTTAATTTATATCTCCCCAGTTATCCTGTGCGTTGCACTGAGTCATGTCTTGCTACTTGGTAACCTTGCTGGATGATTATATTCCACTCTGATTCTAAGGCTCCTTTTCCTGTGACAGAGGGCCTGGACCCAATTGCCACATTGACAGATGATGCCATGGCTGTGGCGTGGAGCAACGAGGGTGATAGGATGTCAACAGAAAATGCCACTGTTCTAACAAACTGTGAGTGCTGACCTCTGATGATGGATCCCCAGCAACAGGGAATTAAATGGATAAAGAATAAATATGGAGCTGACCTTAAAGTCGTATGTCTAGGGCAGAAAGGATATGCGCGTGCTGAAGAATTGGCTCTCGCCTTTACTGCCTTTAAGTTCCCCTAATTTTCATAAGGGATGTTTGTTGGAATGCACTTACTTAAAGAATTGAAATATTACAACAGTTCTGCTCATCTATCCATTGTATCATTTTCCTTTTAAAACTGTGCTTGAAAAGGTGCCCTTCTTATGTTGCTTTCAAGTGATGAGGAGGGAATGAAGTGGAGGTTGAGGTCCACTTCTTGTGAGGGTCAAATCACTTTTTCAACAGTAAGGTAAGGTGCAAAGCCTGATAAGACCTTACTTGCACTTTACAGTTTAGTCAGAAGAGCACAGCATGTGCACCTCAGATGCATGTGCAGCATTCAAGGCAAAAGCCAATATTGGGTCATTTCCTGGTAAACAAACATGGTTTTAATTCTTATTACTGAATTATATGTCAGCTGATAGCACTAGCATGTAACTGAATTTTTCATATATTTTCTTATCTTTACTTAGATTTAGGGAAGCAATGCTCCATTTCAAAGGATTTTCAGAAGTTTTTTTACTAAATTCCAGATATAACATGCAATTACACAACAGAGTAAATGGTCATAGTAATGCCTGATTTCTAAAATAGGTCTTAATCATCTAGCCTGTCTGCTCATTTGAATCAGCTCTTTTCTCTCATCTGTCCTGGTTTGCTTTTCATTCTTTTTCCAACCCTCACAAATAATCATGATTTTTCATTCACACTCAGTAGTACCCTGCTTTGTGAAGCTATATTGTCTGATTACTTATCTTTTCATTATTATCTACTCCTTTTTCCATGCCCATTGGAACAGATTTCTGCCAAGTCATTCAGATTCTAAATGTTCTTGAAGTCCTTCAACAAAGTGTTTATAATTTAAATGAGGATATACCAAAAGCTGTAACACAAGAATATATATAGATAGATATAGATATGGATTAGCTATAGATAGATATAGATATATGCTCCCCCAACATTTCTATGTCAATTCCAGTGTCCTTCATGTAGGGCTGTACCATCATATTTGCTTTATGAGCAAAAATCCCCAGCAATATATATATATATATATATATGTATATGAGGAATAGCAAAAGCATAGGTAGAAAGATGTTGAACTCAAAACTGTCAAACTCTTAAACACTGGGCAAATATTTGTGAACAGTTTTCCATGGTTTAACCACTTGCTTTTAGAAAAACTTCACTATTTATATTATATAAAGGAAATCTTTCTATATCCAGCATTTATCTAATATTGGAGGGGGGGAGTTTATTTTTCAGATAAAGTTTTTTTGAATACCATTGAAAGACCTTTAGCTTTTGATGAGACTACTAATTGAAAACATGTGTGACTGATCCCACACTTGATCCTCTGCTTGGAAGACATACAGTTAAAAAGGGAAGGTATGTATGCTTGAGTAATCAAAATTTTTCCATGACAACTGGATCTATATTGTTTTGATTGCCACCTTTTGTGTAGTGCTTCAACTCCTCATGTAACAAATGATTTCTTTTTAAAATGCAATGGCTAAAATCTGGAGATGAGTGGATATTAAAATGTTAGTATCTGCATCTGATTAGATAGCAAAATTATGTTCTCAGTTTCCAAATCGAATACAAAATACTAACTATATAGATGTGTTTCTAAAATTTGACTGGAATTCTTTACCTTTTTTCTTCAAAAAAAGGAGTAAAATAAGGAGTAGCATATATTATAATTCAGCTCAAAAGAAGGGAAAGTATTTCCTTTCCATGTTAGACATCTATAGGAAGGGGTAGGGCATTGGAAATGTCAGGCTAGATTTGGATTTAACAATAGAGGGTTTTCCAGCTGCAATATCAGCTTAAGAAAATGATGCCTTCCCTATGCCATAATTGGTTTTTCGGCCACCTCATGAAATAATGAAGCAGTTTAAAAAGGAAAAATGCAAATAAGCAAAAAAAAACACAAACAAAAACCTGGAAAGGAAGACAAATGAAGAAAATCTGATATGGTAGGACACAGGGCAGAAATAAGTAAGCCAGAGATGGGGACTGTTTACATTGTTATTGCTGCCAACCTCCCACACATCAAAGCACTCCAGCTGATCCTGGCCATGAATTCATCAAGGCAGATGTCACAGTGGTGTTAATGCCTGCTCAGTTCTCCCCCCAAACCTGGTCTGCTACCACCAAAACTCTCACACCCCGTTTTTCATGCAAGTGCTCAGAATACTCGAATTCAGGGCCTGTTCTGGGCTCTCCCTCCCAAGGAAAGGCTGCAGCTCCACCCCAGAGGTCTGCAGCTGGGCATTCCAGTAGGAGACTCAAACTGGGTGACACAAGGCTGAGCTAATGAGTTTCCTCTGTTCTGACACAGCAGTGGCAGAAGTGGTAGATGGTACAAGGGAAGGTAACCTTATGTTCTGACACTTGTGGGGTGATGTCTGTGAATCTCATCTTTCATTCCCATGCCTCCTTTCTTCTCTGTAGTTTGAAAAATTGTCAAACTTAAAAAATACCAATAAGAATATTTAAGATCGTATTTAGATACCATTTAGATACACATTTTCATGATGATAATAGGGAAAATAAAGGAGTTTGTACTTGGTACAAAGAGAATTTCAGTCTGTAATGTCTTCCATAATTTTTCACAAAAACTTTGCATGAAATTTTGAGTCCTCAATGCAGATATCAGCTAAAAGAATAATGTTGATTTGTGGTTGCTTGAGAGTAAGCTTATTTAATCTCATTAAATATTTCATCTGACAAACAGAAATGCCATGTCATTGTTTCTGCTCATATGTGAATTTATTTTTAAGTCTGAAATTGTTCCTTATTTCTATTCTTGTTTGCAAGCAACAAAATTAATGAGCTAGATTTTTCATGTTGGAGAATGTGATGTTTATTCTGATAAAAAGCCAGACGTACTCCTGGGGTATTTCTGGATGGATCTCAAATGTTAGTCAGAGTGGTTAGAGTGCTTGCACAGCTTCACATTGTTGAAAGTGAAAATATGAAGGAAATTGTAAATAAAGAAATTATTTTATTTTGGACAGATTACCCAAGATTTTTCTCCCTCCTTCTCACCCTATATTTTAGGCATTGGTGCCTGCACAGTAAATCTAAGCAGTAAAAAGCAGCTCAAATCTCCTTGTATACATGAAGCTCCTGGAAGATGTACTCTTGCCCTGCACTGTGAGACCTTGAAATGATCCCCCTTTGTTGCATTTCTCTATAGCTGTATTTGAAGTACTTCAGAGTAAGAGCATACAGCTGGCTTTTCAGAATCCATAGTGAAGAAACTTTACTGAAAATTAGTACTATACTGGTCTAAAAGAGAAATCAGAATTTTCACAAGGTAACAGGCTTTTAAGGCATGGGAGGATGTGAGGGGATGTGAAACAACAGAAAGAAGTTGGATTGAAAAGGACAAGGGTCACAGCAATATAGTTTTGCATTTATTTAGGAAAGGCTTCCATGTAGCACAATGAAGCTGAGTATGTGGACACAAAAGCAAATATATGAAGCTATTCAAAAATAGGTTCTTCTGCCAAATATTTTAGGCTGCATAACATGACCTGACATTCTGTGCCTGATTGAAGATGCACAAGTCACCTTTGAGGGGCACATGTGTGTATGTGTGTGTAATTATATATATATATATACACCACAATATACATATACCTCAAAATATGTACCCCTTTATTTCCAAATAAGCAGAGTTTGCCTCATTCTTGATTAATTTCTGTTATTTTTTTATTTTAGTACTTCTGCCAGGTACTTTGAACTTTTTTTTCCTAATAAAGAAAGACTAGAAAGGTATTTGTGATAGATATGGTACAGTCCAGCAGTTGAAGTTCATTAATAATTGGAATGTTGCAGAGTATGAAGTAATGAATACTAATTACTCCTTTCATGTCTGACAGCACCCCACGGACCAATACATCAGCCCAGACTTTAATTTGGTTCTAGTAATGGTTTCATCAATAGTACATTAATTCTGTGTTTGAAAAGATGTACAGTTGAACCTGACCCACACAGTAGATACCACTGTCATAAAATGGCCACATACTGACAACAACTGGATAATTACAAATAATTAAATCCACTGAGCTTCAGACAATCCTAATTTTAAGTAAAATATATCTTATCATATCAATCGACAGAAAGCATAGCAAGGGAGATTTATCAACTTGTACTCCTTCCAAAACAAATTTACTAGCCTGTTTATTAGAGAACTTGCTGATCTGTGAACCACTTCATAAAAGTACCTCTCCCCTTCCTTCTTTGCAAGATGGTTCTTATGTTGCACTCCTGGGTATTCTGCCACACCAGTGCTTGGTATTGTTTCTGAATGAAGCCTGCAAAAGAAATTCTCAGCCTTGGAGAACTTCAAATGGATAAATTTATGTTTTCCTCAAAACCAGGTCACAATAGGGTGAACTAAAGGTACTTGTTATCTCTGAAAAGCAGACTTCATGCTTAAGTGCCTTAGTATGTATTTAGAAGCGAGACAAATTTTGAGTGTTCAAATTTGGATACATTTTTATTTTTAACTTTGGAACTGCAAAACTGCTCAGTTTTTTCTAATGCACTTTAGACTGTGGCCTTATATTCAAAATGACTTTAAAATGCTAAGACTTTTGTTCAAATGTTTCAAGGTATCTGCTTTGAGAAGGAGGAGAAAAAATAATGAAATATTTTTAAGAAAATATCAGTTGTAATACATAGCTTTATGTAAGCATGGAACACACAAGACAAAAAGTAAGAAATTTGGGTGCAATGTCTTAGAAATGTACGCAAAAATTATTCAAGATGCAAATACTTAGGTTTTTTTGGAGCAGATAAACCAAGGCATAAAATTAAATAGGTACCAACTCTATATGGTGCTGGGTTTTGGCCTTCACCTGCTCTAAGAGAAACTGTGCCATTGAATGAATTTGATGTGGATGGCCCTTAATATTTGAATTTTTACCTGTGCCTGTCCTATCCTGTTTCCCCAGCATCTCTCTTTTGGAAATCACTGACTGTGAGCATTAACTATAACAGATCAATGTTATTTTGGCTCCTGGAGAGCAGACAGAAGAATAAACTCATTGTTCAGAGGCCCCTGTTTACATTTGCATGGGCTGTTACACTTCCTGAACTCCTCTGCACAGTCACAAGGAGGTAGTCATGTCTGTTGAGCTGCAAGAATAGGTTATTAAGAGATTTTTTTAAGATGTCTTGAAATTTGATTTATGTGCAAACGTAGCTTGTATGAACAAGTTTCCATTCTTATGAGGCATGACTATTATTCGTGAAACAGCAAGAGAATTTGCTCAATTTCTCCACAGGGAGAAGCTTTCCTTGCCTTGAACATCTTGTCATCTGTGCAGCTTCAAGGCAGTGCTTTTCCCACTGAGCTAGTTTGACCAACTTGCACAGTTTGCCTACTGAGATTGCCTAGTAACAGCTCCATTCTGTGCTTGTTTTCACCTGATTTATTCAACTTTGTTCTCTACATTACTTGTTGGGGTTTGCAATTCGGTTCCAGAAGCTTTTAATTTTAAGCAGCGGGAACTTAACGAGAGCTCCTCTGGAAAATGTGTTTATCCCTCTTTCTTCCCACTGAAAAATATTGTTTCCCTTTACTTTCCTGTCCAAAAATTTATCACTTATTTCATTCTTGCTGAGCTGATCCAAAACGTCTCTACAGGAAGCTATCCTGCCATTCCAGCATTTAGAGTTATGGTGTGTTTTGGAGAACATCTGCCCTGAAAGGTATGCTTTAATTTTATGTTGCATGAAAGTGTCCAATAAGAAAAGATGTTGCATAAGCTCTTGAGTCATTTCATCACATGAAGTCATGTTCCTATATCCAAAATTTCTCACCTTCATGAGTTCCTGTCTTTGAAAGACCTTTGTTACCTTAGGTAGAACATACACAAGGGAATAGAAGGTTTTTGTGTCAATCAATCAAGTTTGACAGGTCAGACAAAACGTTACACAAGTCTAGTCTTCTCATAGCTGAGTGCTCGTGTTACCTCCAGGAATTTATTTGTTTTTATATT
Organism: Trochalopteron elliotii; assembly: GCA_024734555.1. NCBI lineage: Eukaryota > Metazoa > Chordata > Aves > Passeriformes > Leiothrichidae > Trochalopteron > Trochalopteron elliotii. The sequence continues at coordinate 377,577 of JANPWX010000172.1, forward strand.
TGCTTTGGTTAAAAAAAAATTATGCTCAAGCCATACACAGCTTTTAAAATCATTTTTGAATCCCTTAATCTATTTTCTTTCAAAATATATGAGAATTTCAACAGGAAAAAAAACACCAGTGGGGAACAATCTCTTTTTAATTTACTTTGTTTGTTCTTAAATACCAGGGAGCTGGGACTCACATGAAAGATGCTATGTCTATTCCTGGGTAGAGTGGTGGATTAGTTCCATCCATTCTGTCTGCCTCACCTGAGGGAATAGGAGATTATGAAGAAAACATTGCCAAAATGGGAACTGGTCTTTAGAAATTTCTTTGGTGACTATTTTTTTTGTATTCATTCTATTATGGACTTCCATTATCTGTACCTATTTTGCTGCATTTCTTCATAATCCAGAATTAATCTCTAATCAGATATATTTTACTGAAAAAAATAAGATTTCCTGCTGGGCTCCCCACCTCTCTGTTTATCATTGTTGCTTATACTCTTACACTATGCAAGAGCAAGAGCAAAACATTTCTTTTTCCCAAATCTGTAATTAACAGAAAACCTACAACACCTGCAGTAATAAAACCCACCAAGTCATTATGTAGGTTTTGCCTTTCATAGGTGATAATCACAGAAATTGGTTTATTGCTTCTGTGAATTGAGAACTCCTAAAGGAAATATTTTAATCCAGAGCTTTAAAACTTGTTATATTGCCTCATAGATGTTCTGAAGCATAGTGTGACTCCCTTAACAAAGGTTTTTCTTCTGATAAAGCAAACTGAAGAACTTGCCTTTTGTCAGATCTCTTGTTTGGTCTGTTTGTGTGTGTGTGTGTGTCTTGAAAGCAAAGCAAGATTGTTTTCTCTGTGTCAAGCTCTACAGTTTTGCTCCCTCCAGCTGCAGCCAGTTTTGAAGGCTGTGGAGAGACCATGTTGCAGAACTGGACAGTGAATTCATGTCCACCTGAGAGAGGCTGTATAATCTGAAGGACATGACCATATGGCTAAATTATTGCGGTATTATATGATCATAAGCCTGGAAAAGCCATTTCCAATTGTTTGCATGGCAATATTATACATTATATTTCTGATGTTGAGTTTTGTAGAATCATGGGTTTCCCAGCACTAGACATAGTAGGTTTCCTTAAGAAATTCACTTAAAGTATATCATAAGCAGCTCTCTGTTCTTTCTTCTCCCTAGTGAAATGCAGAAGGGTCTCAGCACACCATTTCATTTAGACTGTGTCTTATAGCTAAGGGCATTTCAGAAGCAGGCAAGAGTCTTAAGAGCTGAAACCTACGTTCCTGCCTCTGACAATGCCCTGTGATAGCCTTGAAAGAAAGCAATGTTAAAATTTCTACAGAAGGTAATTGTTTCACTCATGTTCTGATGTGACTTTCACAAATCACATTTTAAGTGTTTAGGATCTATGCTAATGCAATCACTTTGGAAACTGAGTTAACAAATGCCAATTCGAATTTTATGAAAAGAGTTCATGTCTACCTATGTTCCATGTTATAAATGTTCTATTGGCCCTTTTTTAAACAGAGTTTTATTACTAATATTTGAATCACCTTTCTTGGCAGAGAACATTCAAAACCATTGCTGTACAGAAAATACTGGTTTTGTGCTCATGTGGGGCAAATGAATCCTGAAAATTGACTAACTGTTCACTGGGCAAGTCAATGACAAAAAAGTGTCACTGGGTCACACCAGACCAGACACATGGCACACACTGTAGCCCACAAGTAATCTTTCAAATTTTTTTGGTGCTATGCACAGAAGTAGGAAGGTGAACTTCATGTTGCCTCGCTGCTAGGCTCCAAAATGGTAGCTCAGCAGTAGCAGAGTGGCTGTATAGGACAGGCTTCACCCCTCACTGAAGATAAGGGATCAGGACATGACAGTTCTTCAGTAAGGGATTTCAGTAAATAAAAGGTGAACCTAGGATAATTCATACTTTCATCCAACAAATAATTATTCTGGAATGAAACATTAAGTAAATTACCTTTAAAAACCATTATATTTGTTGTTTCAGTTAACAGCCATTTCCTCTCCTCTAGTCTATCCATTTGTTATAAATATATGTCCCTGCTTAGTTTTTTAGGCTATATATTTAAGGAAATTATAGTAAAAACTAACAACGATCTCGTTGGCATTTTTTTGAAAACTTTCCTAAGTTTCTGGTAAGTAATGATAGTAGACATTTATCCCTAAGCCACAGACTCCTCGGTATAGCAGTGAATAATCCCCTGTGTCTGCTGTATATACAAATGAAACTACAACAATTAAGAAATACTCTGTGTATTCCTCATATACTTTTGGTGTGTTCAATCATACTCATTTTGTTTCTCAAGTTGCAAGCACCTAAAATTTGGCTTGTATGCATTTGGTATACTGCTAAGATCATACAGAACCCATTTGTTCTGTAAACCTATCTGAGATACCTATGAGGTTTTAATATAGTGAGATCCCCATTCTTGTGCATTTTATTCTTTCCCAGATGTACCAAGATTGAAGACAAAAAATGTGAGTTCAACAAGAATTTTCATCTCATCCTTCACACTAAACTGGCTAACCCTCACTTACAAGCCAGAACTGCAGGCTCAGACCACCTTCATTAATTTCACTGTCACCAGGGAGAGGCTGGAAGACCAGCTGTTGGCTGAGGTTGTTTATGCTGAAAGGCAAGACTCACAAAAAACATAATGTAAGGACTATATTTTGATTTGTCTGCTGCCTGTTCTGAAATTTTAAGTCTAGAATTAATATGCCTGTTTGAATCCAGTGTACTGTAATTGTTAGTAGCTGATATTAGAAAGATTTTAGAAGTCTGGAAAGTGTAGAAAGTTCTTTTACCGATCTGTTCAAACATGTGCTCCCAAAGAGATTGTCTTGACCTAAAGCTCTGCTAGAAATTAAATTTATTGTGATATTATTCCCACACTTCTCTCTACTGCTTGGTTTGCTCTGTGCATTGCATTTAATTTATAGTGCAGGATTAAAGCCCTCTGCAGAGCTTTGTGCTTCAGCGATCTTGAATCAATGACTGTAAATAAAATTCCATGCCAGTCTGTACAAGGATATAATGGCACTGTTAGGAGCTAGGGCATTTGGTTAATAAATCACAATTTATTTCTGCCAGATGCTGTTCTGTGGCTTCTGCAGTCATACCAATATATAGTATGAGGAGAAATGCTTTTATAAGTGGTTATAGGAAGGACCTTGGGCAGACTGTAATCTATGAGATAGAACATGAAAAATAAAATACTTAGGGGTGTGAAATTAATTACAAGAATACCTCATATTTCTCTCGTGTGTCTTTCCAGTCATTCCATGTAAATAACTAACTTTATCCACAAAATTTGCTCTACCTGTTTGAGGTACTCCTGCTTCATGCAAGGGCAAACTGGGTCAGGAGGTTTAATTACCCCTTGAAGAGTGAAAGCCATATACTTGGGAATGAGGTCTGAAAACAGCTGTCCATTTACTTCTGCATCTGCACATTGTTCCACCTGGGACTGCATGCTTACAAGGCCTGTATCACCCAGGGTTTTGGTGTGAGTCAGTCTGACTGACTGAGAACTCCCCATAAGATGAGTCGAGCTCTTGCACTGTCTGGTCAGTCCAGCAGAGCAGACTATGATGATGTTTTTCCACTCTGTGGCCAAAGTGAGGTTCTTCAGCCTTGTGCTATCCTCTGGTTTTCTCAGCTGCCACATAGATTACCACTTGCCACCCCTGGCAAGATCACAGTCCTTTTGTGTAGTCTCAGGAGGAAGGGCACTAGGAGAGAGATAAAGTTTTAGTCCATGACGACCTAAACCTTCTTACTTTTGGTGTTGAGCACCTTAGATCTAGTATACTGGTACAGAAAGTAAACTGGCCTTTCAGAAATTAAATCAAATCATCTGATGTAATTAAACCAAAAATATAGCTCACAAATGCTATGAAACTTTATTACTTGCTGAGGTTGTTTGAACACAGTGTTTTTGTTCTCTGCTAGTCAGTCCTCACCAAAAAGCAGAACAGTGTCACGATTGAGCTCAGGCAGCTGGAGGGTGACAGGCTGCTCAGCCTGTCAGCTGCCCAGGGCAGTCTCCTAGACAACAGTGAACTTGTAAAGAAAATCAAATCAGCAAAGTCAACTGCAACAGAAATTCAACACTAGGCAGTTGCAATTGAACTGTTTCTAACAACTTAAAGTCACCTGTAAAATGTTTATTCTTATTATCCTATTATTTTAAGTGCAACATTTCTATGAGCTAGAATAGGAATAGTCAAATTGCTGTCTTTCCGAAAAGGGCTGTACTCCCCATATTCACATTTTCATATCTATATGTAGTTGTCACACATTTGATTTTTTTTAGGTGTTTGAATTAGTACTCATAAAATTAATAAATACCAACATGAAATTAGAACAAATGTATTAATATATGATTGCCATGTTTTCACAGGTAAACAGGCATATTTCTGCAGAGGACAGTTATTCCCTAAAGTTTGTCTAAGATAAGAAGCTTGCTTACTTTAAATATTTGCTACTGTCAGAAATAAAGTCAATTTTCTAGAGTATATCTATATTTTTTTCTATATGGATAGGAATATTTTGGAAATTGTGCGGGATAATCGTGGCACATTAAAAAATAAACAGGACACCTGTCATCATTCAAGTAGCTGAAGCCAAAGAAAATGAAGCTCAGGATAACAGAACAAGAGAGCATTACAGACTGACAACCACAAGAGCATGCATTCCTTACTCCGGGAGTGTCAGCCTGGGCAGTGTCAACACCATCTACCACTTTCTACTGAAGGTAAAAATGTCTCTTGCTGACTTTTTTTCAAAGTGCGAGAAAAAGAATTCTGCCTCCAGCAGTGATGCCTGATGCATTACTTATTACTTGTTCCAGATGTTTACATTGGCAGAGCTGCATGTCTGAGGAGAGAGAACACGATGTGATCTCCTGCTGATCTGTAACATGGTACATCCTCACGGGTCTCTTTGTTGGCTGCCTCCATTCTGACAGTGCTTTCTGACTCTGCTTGCAAAAATTTACCTTCCTTCTGTTAAGCCATCCCACAGGGCCAGGAAGGAAGAGTTTGGAGGAATTCTGTATAAACAATTCCCTGTCGTAAATCTACCAAATGATCTAATGCTGTGAGCAAGGGAGATCACCCACTGCAAAATTACCAGCTTGCTCAAGTGAGAGAGTCTCCATGCTGAGTTAAATAAGGAAGCAGAATAGTATTGCTGTTTGCAGCCCTCACCCCTGGTTTGCTGGAAGTTTCCTTTAAAAGCCTCTTTTCAGCCTCTTGCGTTTTACACTGCTTAGGTCATCTCTTTATAGGAGCCTACAGTAGGAAACCAATTATCTTATGAGTAATAAAGCAAAAAAAGCAAAATTCAAATAAATAAAAATAATTGTACTAACTTTCAGGCCTTCAATGCATCTTCCACAAAGCAATTAAACAGGCTGAAAAATCAGAAGATATTCAGTATTGTATCTCTAACCTGAAAGAAGCTGTCACATGTTCAACCTGTATTTTCACATGCCAAGGATTTTTGAAAATTATAAGCTCATTTTTCTGGCCCAAACAGCTTTTCAGATGAGGAAAAATTTTGATATTTGTGATGATGAACATTTACCGAATTTACTGTTTCTTCTGTGGAAGGTGATGCCTGTGCCCAAACCCTGTGGTTGTGCAGTTTCTCACACAGGGTGACTGCTGCTTCAGTATCAATAATAATTGCAGAAATTCCAGAGATGCTATCATGTAATTCTTTTCATTTAAAATGCTGCAATGACTTCATGAAGCTAAGTTCAGGATAAACATCATGATTTACTGTTTGCATTTGGATAATTAGAGTTGAAATTGATCTGATATATGAAGTTAGAAGTAAATAATGCATATCCCAATAACATTCAGGCTGTTGCTTTTCCTTGTAATTTTAGTAACTGTATGCCCTGGAAAAAATCAGGACTCAGATGTACTGGGAGGCAGAGGTCTGAAGCAAGTCTGATGACCTTTTTCAATTTTGTGTGCTGTCAAGGTTCTTCTGAGTAGTAAAGAGATAGAGCTCCTTGAATTGTATTTCCTTTTTCAGTTCAGAGTTGAACACAAAAGAGTCCAGTTGACTTTTTAACTACTCAGCCATGGAGTACCATTAGAGTAGTTTGGAGAAATTGCTTTTCAGTTCTGAATCTTTTTTGTTATTATTTCTGGTCACATGCCTCAACTAGACAATTTCAGATAAAGTCAAACATTCTACCATAATTGTTTTAGTAGAACTATTGATGTTTTCAAAGTGGAGTTTTGTTCACTATTTGAGTGCCTTCCTCCTTAGACATCACATACTATATCTTGTGAAGAAGCTCTGTTTTACCGTAAGTTGTCCACTCCCCTAAAAATAGAATTTTAGCTCCATGCCAACTCCTTACTGCAGTAAATGTCCCATACAGGGTTTTCAATTTGTGATATCTAGATGTTTCACAGTAAGCAAACAATGTCAATACCAAGCAAAGTAACCCTTTATCAAAAATACTGGGGTTTTTTTATGTGTGCTTGTGTGTATAGATATGTATCTTTGTATTTTAAGGCAAGTCCTGAGTCCCTTGGTTGCACTGGGGTTTTTTACATACCTCAGAAATTATCAGTGTCATCCTGTTTCAGTCATCATGCAAAAGGCACATCTGTATTTGGCATGCTTCCAGGCTATGGCAGTGATGGATGTGTTCAGAGGGGTAGATAAAGATATTTAAAGATCCATCAAGAAATGGAAGAAGTGGGTGGACTCAATATATCCAGAAAAGGAGAAGTTCCCCTGGGAGTAGACAAAAAAAAAGCTCTTTGTAGAAACTAATAATAATGTCCATCAGGACAGAATGTCGTATGCCCTGAGGTAGGAAATCTGAGGGTTCATTTTTCATGGCAAGTGTGTGTGAGGGTGGTGCCTTGCATGGGTCTGAAAAATTCAGAACTTAAGAAGCAAGAAAATAACTTCTAGAACTGGGTGGTCAACCAGAATTTGAGATCAATTACTTGGTCCTTCACAGTCTGTTCTCCTGGTGAAAAGTTTACGAAGAGGTAGTGTGGTAAGACATGAGTCACAGCATATTTGGAGAGCTGTGATTCTGGTTTCTTTTAGACTGAATATAGGTACCTGAGGAGAGCAGTCATTGATAAATAGACATACAGCAAGCTATCCTGTTAATAGTTAAAAATGTATTTTACAGTGTTATTTCTCATTATGGTTTTAGAGCTGGTAGGTAACCCCACAGCATGACAATTATTCAGGTCTCTCTTTTGAAAATGCTATGATACTAAGCAAGATTTTGTAAGTCTTCAGCTGTGGATCCTGACACATTTGTTTTCCAGTTGTACTGCTTTTGTCTTTTGATCCCAAGTGATGGTCCTATAGACCTGTCCACACCCCACAATCACCATTTTTACCCATTTTTAAATGACTTCTGAGAATGCAAGCTTGGTTCTGGGTATTTATTTTGCCAAGCTGCCCTGGCTTTATGTGACAGTATTGCCTGCATGTAATGATGTTCTTTTCATTCAGAAGTTGCTGTTTTCTGTCATATGGCCACTATCCTGCAGGGAAATGGGAAAGATCATCTTCTCTCTTGCTTCCCCACCTGCTTCCCTTCTTGCCTTCAGTTCACTCTCCTGATCATTTCTCTGATGAAATGACCATCGGTGTCAGATGCTCAAGTCTGAGAATGGTGCAGACCTGAAGTACTTATCAAGGCACATCTTTTGTGTTCAGCGGATGTTTTGTCATGTATAGGAACTTTGTGGAGAAAAATCTTGGCTCAAGATATGTGAAAAGCACAAGGATGGATTTAGCAAAATGCTAAGAGGAGGGCAGTCCAGCCACTCCTGTGTTTTTCATCCTGTCTTCATGACTAGACCCACTTGAAGATCATGAGACAATATGTAAGCCTCCTATTTGTTTCTGGTTCAAGGACCACTTAACTCTGCTCCTGTTAAAGAAAGGACAGTTGAGCTCAAAAGTGAAATGGGGCATGCAGGGCTAGAAATGTGCATAAATTTGTTACATGCTTGTGTGTATTTGCTTCTACACATGTATGTGTAGATGTATTTTTTTTTACTGAACAGAACAAAGCCTTCTGGATTCATCTATCACTGGGATGTAATATGCCTTACTGTGGGATTCAAGTTCCAAAGTTTCTTCCACCCCCACCATATTCATGGCAATGGGGTGGATGAAAAGTGTAAGGCCATAAGCACTACAGTATAAAGAAATTTTTAGAGCATTCCTCTGCTTGGCATAATGCAGGTTTCCTTTGTGCTGTTTTCTACCTTTTGACTAGATGAGGGCCAGAGGGCAATTTTCTCCATGCTCATGTAATCTTGTGCCCCCTGTGACTAAATAATGGTCATTATACAAACTATATTCAATTGTATGGGGCTCTGTGGCTTTATACTTAGGATTACTATTCCCCACAGACAATAGTGAGAATACCGGGTTAATACAGCTGTGACCTCACTGTGCTCAATTTAAGCTCAGGCCCCACAAGGTGAGAGGCTTGTGCATTTACCCACTGAATCAATCAGTTAAAAAACTGATGCGATATCTACCACATGTTGCTCCCTTTTTCATGAGGGAATTGCTCTGTACCCCCCATAAGAGTTTCTAAAGCTCAGTAACAATGCTGAGCATCTATCAAAATGTCAAAAGGTTCATTATCTTAAAACCAAGGGAACAGATTTCTGCAGGCTTTTTCTAATACCAGCAATAAGGCTGCTGTTGAGAGCTCGCAATTTTGCTTGTTGAAATTGTAAGGGTTTAGTGAAGTGCTTCAGAGGAAGTAATATGCATTGCACAAGTGATAGTGAAATTAATGGGGGCATTTTCATTCTTTTTCCTTTCTACTCTGCTAATTTTCCCATCTCCTCCCCCTCCATCACTCACCCTTCCCCAATTATTTCTATTGTAGGCAAAAAGTTTGGGCTCACTATAGACTCTGGAAGATTTCATAACATCTCTCTAGGACAAAAGCAGGAGATGGTTGCAAAGGAGGCACTCAAGAAAGCTGCCCCACATGGCCATTGGGTTCTTTTCCAAGTGAGTGTCAAACTGCCTCTGATGGGGGAATACCTCCTCAGCTGGAGGGATGTTCCCAGAACACAAAATATGCGATGGATTACAGAAAAAGTTCTAAACAGCTAATAATCTTGTTCCATTTGCTTTTGGTTTTGGTTGTAACGGGATAAACGTCATATTAATAGGATGTATGTCACGTTTTGCTGAACAGTGCACTCTCCCAGAAGGAACAGGAGAGATAAAACAGAAAGCCCCTGATGGGTGGGTAGGACTGCCCTCAGGCACACCCTTCCCCCACCTAATTAAGAGCTCCTATCCATTCAGCGGGCCATAATGGAGACTTTAATGAAAAGGGTCTGACTCTCCCTGGGGCAGCTGTGTAATTAGTCCTGGAGTGCTGCTTTTCTGAGATAGCAGCCACGGCTTTGGCCAGCTTTGTATGGACCAAGAACCCACTCTGCTGTGGACAAAGGGATCCGTGGGATGCCCTGGCAAGCTGTGGTTTCCCAGCACAGGAACAGAGTGAACAGGAGCACTGTAACCATAAATGCCACTGACAAAAAGATGCTCCCTCCCCAGTGTTTTATGCTAAATAGCCAATGTTTATACGTGACAACCTGTCAGCCCTGAAGCCAAACGACAAATGCATGTTCCAGGCCTTGACATTAAGGTGGTTGTGGGAATGGGGTGATTCTCTCCTCTCCTGGTTTTAACCTCAGCAGCCTGCTTTGTCTGCCAACCAGGTCGTCTGCTACAAATGAAGAGAGAGGTTAAAGTCAGTGTTTTCTCTGAGATGAAACAAAACCATCATGGGATTAAGGAGAGGTCCTGGTGTGCTAGGCACTGTGAGAGCATGTACAAACTGTCCCCTTCCTCAGCAGTGAAACTGCAAGTGTGCTGAACCATATTTCATGTGAGTGAGCTAATTATGCCAGTCTGAAAACAATCCTGCATGGAAATGTTGTCAAGTTGGTTTTCAGGGGAATTTCAGGGTTCTCAGCTGCTCCGGGGGCAGAATGACAAAATGGGAGATGGCGGAGGCAGTGTTGTGTGTCTGAAGCCACAGGGATGTACGGGGAACATCAGAGAAGCTTGTGGTGTTACATGCCTGCTCCATTTTTCAACCTGTTATGACTGGATTTTGAGGGAGGAGAGAGACAACAATTTTGCTGTAAAGGTTTTTGACAGTGAAGGATTGTGGGAAGTCTGAAAGGAAACTTCATGAAGATGTTGGACCAAATCCCAAATGGTGTTAAGCTAGCTAGAACTATTGGGATTTGGATGCACTCAGTGCTTCTCAGGCTTTAGTGTTCTGCTTTTGGGCCCAAAAACCCTGTATTCAAAAAAAAATTTGGAGCAAAAAGATGAAGTATTTTAGTATGAATTTTATTGTAGGCTAGAGGGTATATAATCAGATATTAAAAAGAAAACAACAAACCAACCTACACCTGCTATTCTGACTGACCTGGGAAATACTTTAAAAATTACTTTGGCTTCAGATGTTGCAAAAGCAGTTGACACAGTGGTTGGCAACCTGGCAAGAAGAAAGACTGACTTCAATTTTTCAGGTGTCATGTTTAACTCTTCTGTCACTCATAATTAATGTCTCAAATTCAGATATCTGATATATTGAATGCTTATTTTGTTATTTTATTAAGGCTTGAATCACTTCCACTTTGCATTGGATGGATATAGCCTATATGAAGATTCAGGTGCCGCGAGGCTGCAACCATGTAATGGGATATGGAAGTCTCCCTCTCTTTCCATTCCCCTATTCCTTTTTCCATGTGGCAAGGGACAGTTTGGGAATATTCCCCCAGCAGACCTCATAATAAAGTGATGCAGCAGCCAGACTGAGATGTTGTATTCTTTGGCTCTAATTCCTCCTGCCCTGCATGGAGATTGCCAGTGCAATCAGGAGGTTCTGGCACATCAGTGAAGAGCCAAAGAAAAGCTCGTGGATGAGCTGCAATTTGAGTTGAAATGTTAGTACTGTAACAAAGAAATGTGGAATGTGGGCTAATGGTGTGGTTAAAACGTCTTTAGCCCAGCCACATTTTAAACTATTCTCTATATTCCTGTTTTTCACCAGAAAGTGCTTTGGAGGCAGATACTTTTCCATTATAACTCTCTCCTCTCATCTATCAGTGCCTTTCCACTGTCTTCGTGTGTTTAGAGCCTTAAACACAGTTACACTCTGAAGCAGTCTGAGACGTATTTCCTAAGCAGCAGGATAGCTGGAACCATTTTTCTGCCTACTGCTTCTGTCTTGTTCCTGGTATATCTTGGATGTGTTTTGTCCTAGTTCCAGTTCTACAAGGAACTTAAAGAGAGTCCAGGTGTCTTCTGAGCTGTGCTTGTTTTTGTATGTGATAGCACCCACAACCATAGATCACTTAACCCTGAGTTTATAATGTTTTCATTAGCTTCAGAATCAAGGCCTTAAATTCTAGAAGCTAATGGTGAAACCTCAAAGTGACAATGATGTAACTGTTACCACATTAAAAAGTCACAATGACAATGACTTAAGGACAACAAATTTATTTTGTTTTGTAAAATAACCATATTGACTGTTTATCAATGGAATATTTGTCTAAGTAGCTGAGTAGTTCAGAACCTTGGACAAACTCCTTGAGCAATACAATATGTCATTCTGGTTTCTGTGTCTTTATCAGTGCTAGCCAGCTCCAACAATAGAAGAGCAAATCGTTCCCCAAGGAATAATAGGAAATTCAATTAAAATTACTGGTGAACCTCCTACAAGGATGCTGGCTAATTTCCATGCTGCTCTCTATGGTTTTGACCAGGTAAAAGTAAGCTATATTTTTTTCTCTTTTGTTTGCTTTAATTACTCCTTCCCCTGTGGAGACAGGTGGTAGCACTGATGGCCATTCTGTGGGAGACCAGGACTTGGGACTGTTGTGATTCCAAACAACCCAACAGCTGCAGGGTGCCAGTCCTCTGTGGCCTGCACTACCTCTGTGTTTCCCATCAGTGTTGGGCAGGAGGAAAGGTGTGGCAATAACACAAACATTTGTACTATTCAACAGAGTCATCCACAGGTATGCTGACAAAGATGGAAAGAGCATTTATTGCACCAGCTTTAGCCAGTGGTGCACTTATGAAAAAGACCTATACATGCTTTAAAGTTAGAGCTCTTTCATTCAATGGTACTCACATATTTTTTGCTCTGCTCTAAATTTGGATTGACCAAATGCATAGTCATGACCATTCTCTCACAGAGAGGATTTACATACCTGTGTGTTCAGGCAATGGCTCAGTACCCTGTGTATGGGTTCCTGTGGTCAGGCATAAAGAAAGGAATTAAAGAGCAAGGGTTATGTGCTGTTTGTTTTGTCTTTTGCTCTTTCCCTGTGTAAGGTTCTGCTTGGTGGGTGGAAAGAAGAAGGAGGAGAAAGAAGAAGACATGAGAATGTGGAGAGCACGCGCATCACAGGTCGTGTGTAGCCTCCTTCCCTCCAGATCTCCAGTTATCCCTGTCTGCTACCCCAGGAACTTGTAGAAAGATCTTCAAGCCCAGTGTGAGTCAGCTTCCCTGCAGCAGTGGCAGTGCTGGAGCAGTCAGCTTGTTCACATCAGCAAAGCAGACCATGATGAAGGCAGCTGTAACTGCACACTCTCGCCTTCCAGCAAGGTATTCACATGTAGCTACTTGAGCACAGCACACATGAGGGCAGAGCTGGGATGTGGAAAGGGTAAGAGTTCCTTTAAAAAGGAATACTAGACAATACCGGGGGAAAAATAAAAAAAAGAAAAAAAAAATTTAAAAAAAAGCTGCGTCTGAGCTACAAATGGATTGATTTTGATAGCGTGGATGATTTGGAAAGATACTTGTGAGAAAGGAAAGAATAGAAAGAATAGCTGCAGTTTTGTAGCTGAGCAGCTGACTGTTAATACAGGATTTTGACCTTTTTTCAATTTTTTTATAACTTACTATTAGAATAGTTTAAATGGAAAGCCAAAAAATTTCAACAAAATTTTTAAGAAAGGTGGTTCATATACATTGTTGTCCTGCTTCAGTCTGTGTTTAGTGAAAGAATATATATGTATATATTTAAATTAACCAATTTATAAGCTTGATACTTTAGAGAACTCTCTTTTCTCACCCACTGTTCTGAGCCGTGGGTGTTTGTGACTTACCACAAATTCCTGTGCAGATACTGTCTTTAATGTATTTCTGGTTAAGGTATTTATGTTTTTTCTTTTTTAATTACAATAAGAAAATCAAACTATGCCTAATCCAGATGGAATACATTTCATATGTTTGTGGTTTTATTGAGGGTAGAAACTTGTGTTGTATTTTTCATGGTCAAACTCAGCATTCTGATTTAAGGACTTTTTTTTGTCAGACATAAAATCCTTCACCTTTGCCCAGATTCTGCTACATGTTGTTCAGCTCAGGATGATCTATTTCCTTTTGAAAGACAAGAGTTTATCCCTCTGATGTTTCCTCCACACATCATTATTTTCAAGGGTATCAAAATTAATTTTGTTAAGTTTATTACTTCTTAAACTAAAGGATAAAATATAGAAAAATGTCAGAGACATAAAGATTAATTTCTGCAAGTTTTACAGGCAAATGCCAAATAATTTAAAAACCAGCTGAAGCCCTGTGCTGAATATCATCTTGCTGAAATTCTCTACTAACTCTATAAATAATGGAGGCAAAAACAAAAATATTAAACTTCAATTTCAAGCATGACTCTTTGAGAAATGGTGTAAAACTTCAGTGAGTTTGAAGTGTTAACCTAGTAAATTTCCTACTTGGGGTAAAGTTTATGGATGATTTAGCTAAGAAACTATAGTGGTTATCTGAGTACTATTTATAGACTTCTAGGTAAAGACCCTGTTTTTCTTGGTTTCTGCAGCACAACAGTTCTCCTTTCCTAAGGGACATTTGGGAATTAAAATGTCACTATCAACAACTTTGCATCTGGGAATTACTGCAAAAAATACTGCCAGTAGCCTCTGTTTCTTTAGAAACCTGTTTCTTTCTCACCCTCCATCCGACTCTGGCCTTGTGAGCTCGCCCTTTCGGCAGCCGAGGCCGGCACGGCTCCCGACAGCACTGCCTGTTGTTAGTGCATGAGTTACTCCTTGTCTCTTGGACAGGATACCCTTGAACTGCGTGCCACAGAAGGGGAATTTAAAAGCTTCCTTTTTCCTCTGTGCAGCTTTCACACTTGCGCTCCTGGGAGACTGAAGTTTGGCCCTCGGGGCTGGAAGGGAAGGTGCCCGATCCTTGTCACAGTCCTCAGCAACTCTTCAGAGGCCCACAAGAAGGTAAGAAGTGGTCAGGTAACCACACATCAAGGTCATTTCCACTCAGTCGCATGTTTATACTGAATAAGGGGGACAAAGTTCTTTCCCTGAAGCTGTGATTTAAGTAGCTGGCGTTTTATGATGCTGTTGGTGAGTATGGAAATAAACCAGATCAAAGGTAGTGGGGAGTTGTGGGGTTTTTTTCTGGCAGTGGGTGCTTGAACTTTGTAATACAGGTCAAACCAGTTCCACATCAGTAGCTAAGGGGGAAAAAAATGCCCTTCATTATGTTAACAAAAACAGGGGTTTACATGTGCATATATGCCAAATTCATTAGGCAGGTAATGAAGCATTTGCACAAATGTAATTACAAACAGCAATTCTGACAGTTCATAACACTGCATTAATAATCACTACAATTAGTTCTGATGATGGAAGCAATTTACAGCACGTCACATGTATAAATAATGGTGCATTTCCTGAATGTGTCATTATTATGTATTAAGGATGCCACCTTGTTGTGACTTTCTCAGTAATGTTCCCCTTGAGTCAAAGTTAAGGATATGAGAGTGATTTTTTTCGGAGCTACAGCATATTTCATACTTGTATAGTTTAAATACTGAGTTGAGTCTGTGTAAGTTCTGTATGTGAAAATGTGAAATGCCTAAATAAAAGACAGTAATTATTTGTTACTGAATGATATAGGATATTATTGAATAGATCCTCCCATTTTAGTAATTTAAATAAATTTCAGAGATATTTATAAAGAAAAAAGGAGACAGAAGTGTCACTCCTTGATGATATGGTTTTCTCCATATCTCCCAGCTTGTATTTACTCTGAGAAATTAATTTTCTCTTTGTCTTCATAACCCTACTCGCCTTCATTTAGTTAGTAGGACATCAAGCTGTTTTTCCTTTTTGTGGTACTTGGTGTCATAGTGAAATAATTGCTTAATTTTATTATGATGATTTAATAATGCTTCCCATTTAAAAAACAGTCTATGAAATCAGCTTATTCCAACCCTTAGTTTTCTTTGCTAATAAATCTTGTTGCTTTAAGCTATTCTTTTCAAACCACAATTCATAAGCTGGATAATTCATTTTTCTAATTAATGAGAGGGAGGATTCTGATGGCAGGGAATACTAGAAAGGTCTGTAAGAGCAAGAATTATTTCTTCTCTCCTCCTGGTAATATTGCTTATTGGCCTTTCTCATTGTACTGCTTAGTGATTCATTACCCTGTGGCTTCATAAGGATTTTTTTAACGTAGATATTGGAGACAGAAATAAGACAAGAGTTTTTTTTTTTAATGTGAGTTCCTATGTATATATGTCTATGACCTTGTGTTTATATACATACATATATACATACATATATACATACATATATATATAAAATCATATGTATATAATCTTCCAAATTATTGTCTTTTGGGAACAACTTCCTGAAGACAATTAAGCATTGACCAGAAAGCAGAAAGCATAAACTGGGCAACTTGAGCTAGCCATCAGCTAGTGGAAATTGCCATAACTCCGTTATAACTTCCACCAGTTTATAGTGTTTTCCTGAAAATATTTAATCTTGTATCTCAGTTTTTCCTGCTGCTAAGACAAACTCCAGCACACCAACCTGCAATAGTTAAGGTCTCTTCATGTGAAGTACAAGATGTCTGATCCTCCCTCACTGTTCCACTCTTGCCCTCCAGCTTCTGACCCCTGCCCACATGTACAAGGTGCTGTCATTGGATGTTGTTGTGGGGGGGGAAGTAGATTCTGTCCTCTCCATTATCCACCCACTCAGCAACGGCTCTGTGGGTTTTTGGGTACAACAGACCAGTTTTGCATAGAGTACAATGGCAATTATGTGAACCTGACAGCCCAAAATATTTCTAATGCAAACTCCGCAGTTTTCTCACACTCGCAAAAATGTCCCTTTTATATCACCAGCTTTGATTGTCCCAGTATAATCAATGTACCAGAAGTGTGCAGCTGAACGAGCTTGTACTGCAGTAGAATATTGATATACTCTTCCAAAAGACAAAGGAAAAAGCAATTTCTTGAGATAAATATATATGAAATTAGAAAAACATTAAATGAGTTTTTGTTGCTGACAAAGAGAAAAGCAGGTTTATTCTGACTGCAAGAACGTTTCGTTCTAAATCCAAGTTGCTGGAATTTTTCACAGGGATTCTCTTCTCAGCCTTCTCATCACAAGCATGCAGCACTGCATATTATATTCCAGTGGCTTTTTTAAAAATTCTTTTTTCATTTTCTTTGAACCAATTTAAAATAAAGATGGATTAGCATTTCACATAAGCAAATTGCTGCATACAAGTTTATGTAGCAAGCAGGCTGGAATATTTTACTTGTTCTGTTCTGTCACATCATGCAATATTTAAAGCCTATAATTAAGTTTTTACTCAAACTGTTGGGAGGCAAATACTGCCCCCAAGGGTGTAAAGGTTCCTGTCTGCAAAGGTTTCATCACAAACTGGCATATTTTGCAAACCTAAGGGGAGCAAAAAGAAGCTTCAAATGCTGTGAAGCCAAATAAAAGAGAGAGACAGTAGTTCCTTGAATAAAATGTTTTATCACCCTTAACCACATGCTTTCTCTGTGGCATTATGACTAGAATTCTACAATAAGCTTACTGCTTATATGATGTATCAGTAATGGGATTAATATTAATTCCATTTTTACCAAAGTTCTTGAATACTTCCCAATTTCAAATAATGCAGAATTTCAGTAACTAAATGTTCCCTAGTGAGGAGATATAAAAGACTGCAATCAGATACAAGTTTTTTATTTCTTCTCCAAGAAAGGCACAGTAGGTTACCTTCCTGTCACTCATGAAGATTATATCTTTAAAGATCTGTATGGGAAAATACATGCACATATTCACAAAGTTATATTCTCTCATATCATGTGGTGTTTTGAAAATGTGGTTTTCTCTAAAGTTTTTTTATAAGGGCTAAGGTAGAAAACAGAAAGCTTGGATAATATATTTTACACCATTACTGAATTTTAGTCAACAATTTGCTATTTTTGCTCAGATACCTCTCACTGGACTGAAATAAAAGAAATCTGATTTTAATGTTATTTGCTGAGCAAACCAAACCCAGCAATGCAAATGTATAACCATGAAGCTTCCTGAAAGGAAGCAGCTGGATTTCTCTTATGTCTCTTAACCGCATCTATTCTGAACAGCCTTGGTTTGTTCTTTAAGCAGGTGACTTGTTTTATTCAGTGATGCACTCTATATTCCTCAGGTGGGTTCCACAGGAAGACTTGCATAACCTCCTCAGTGAGATCATGTAAGGTGGCCACATCAGGGGTGCCTGGGACTGCAGCCTCTGCTGGATCTGTCTGCAAGAATTCCTCAGCCCAGTCCTGCTGAGAACTTTCACACATGCCTAAAGCTCTTGAACAGGTACAGAGTGTGTTTAATCCAAGAGAAAGTGAAGACCACGCTCTTTCTCATCCAGGCAGCCCCACCTGCAGCAAGGTCTTGTCTGGCTGTGGGGAAATAAATTTGTTGATGATTTATCATGAGCAGATTTTGGCTGAAGGGGTTTGTGAGTTGGCAGACTGCTTGTCTACTTTTGCAAGTACCATTAATTGGTAACTTGAATTCAGTACTTCACAACACTGCTTGTACAGTGAGCTTAATGACATTGGATACACTTAGGTTTCCATTTTCCTAGGAAAACTATTTTAAGGTGCTTCCATTTAGAAAGTTTTGGGTAGGCATGGGAAAGCATCTCTTATGGAACTGCACTTTAATCAATGTAACTTATAGACTCACCAGTTTCAGCAGTCCAGAATGACACTATTCTCAGAACTTACTCTTAGTCTTTGCACATTTTCTTCCTCAAAAAAAAAAAAAAAAAAAATTATACATTTCCTTGCATCTCACTCTTTCTAAAATAGGGAAAATAGCTTGTAAGACTGTTTTTAATTTTCCACTACCCTCTCACACGTCTGTTTCTGTAGCTTTGTCAGGTTATCACCAGCTGACATATACTGAATTATTCAAATTTCATTATTGAGTTTTCATCCTGGACAGCAGTGTATGTGGAGCATCCGTGACTCCAAAGGGCCAGATTGCCAAAGTTGCTTCTAATCAGCAACAAATACTAAAATTTTTGAGGCTATGAAAAGAAAATGCTGCTTTAACTTTAGTTGTAAGAAGTTTTGCATGGAAACTGCTTTAATCTATTTTCATATACACAGTCATAACAAATGTGGATGTTTATACAGGGGTGTGTGTATATATGTACACACATATATAATACAGATATGTAATATATGTATTATATATATGTATTTTTTTATATATGTATATATAAATATTAAAAAACTCTGTCTGCTTCTCCTTAGCTGCTGAAGAAGCCACTTTAGAGAACTGATTGTACACAATTTGCTAAAAAACAGCCAAGAGATTTTTTCAAGTGCCCTTTCCAGATTTATGTTTCATTCTCTAAAGGTAAAAAGCTCATTTATGAGGGGAAAAAAATTATCATGTTACATGTGAGCAGGCCATTTGTGGAGCCAGGCTAAGCTTGGAAAAGTGCCCCTGTTGCCCCTGGCAGTGGGTTGAAGCCTGCCTTTTGGCTGGGAGAGAGAGGAGCAAGCTGGTGTCTCCTTGGTCCCAAAGAAGTGGGATTTCATATGTCAAAGAGCCACACTCAGCTGAAGGCAATTGGAAGTAACTGCTCAGAAGAAGATGCCCAAGAGTAAGTTGCCATGGAGATGGAAAGGCTAAACACCACTGTACTCCTGACCTCGAAAGAGGCTGATTTCTCCACATGACAGTTGAGGTCATGGGGGCATGGTGGGAAGCTCATCCTGCCGGCTCCAGCTCTGCCTCTAGCCTATGGATAAGTAAAGAATTACTGCTTTACTACTTTAGGTAGTCCATTAACCTTCACAAGCCTGAACTTTCATTCAAATAATTGCAAAATAAGTATAGGTGGTGAAACCTGAACAGAATCACTGCTATTTGTATGCCCTTTGGAAAGTTTAGGGACCCAACCCTTAGCGTGGATCCACTGGTATTTTAAACAGTGAGGTAGGTATCTTTCCTAGCTTCTTGCTGTAATTGGAAAAAGCTAAAGCCCAGAATTACCAGCAAAACCAGAAAATCATTCAGTGACTGGCAGCCAAATGAATGTAAACAGGATGGTCCTTCAGCAGTGGTGGGGCTTTGTATTCACTGGGGAGATTTCCTTCTCTTTTTAACTTCTTTCCTTATGGTGAGTTCTTTTAGCTACATATTCATTCCACAGGGTCCATAAGAATAACCCACTATGTATCAGCTCTGATAGACCTCACCTGGGAACAGTGGTAAAGACAGAAGGGCGGCAAGTTCCTGCTCCATACCCCAGAAACCCACAGCCTCCCTCTGTGCACATGACTCCCACAGATGCAGTAAAATCTGATTTAAGTGCCAGCAGAGAGACTGGTAAGTACAGATTGTCTGACAGAATTGATCTTCCACTCGAGGTAAATAACAGGGCTTTTTTTCAAAACCTCAGCACTACTTCAAAGTGGCGTCTTAAGATACAGCTTATTGTGGGTGAGGTTAGTGGTGCAAGTTCAGGCACAGGTAAATGGCTGGTTGCAGAACCAAAATGACTTCAGAAATAAGTGCTTGCTGGTGTTATTTTGAGCAGTAGCTTGTTGTAGACTGTTCTAAATGCCAGAAGCTCTTAAATGTTATTGTGATTTTGTGGAGTGGACCCTGCATTAGGAAGAAATAGCTTTTGTGAAAAGTACCACTTAGAGCTAGAAATATTTTTCAGCAAAAACAACTTCAAGCCTCGTTTAAATTGCAGACAACTCTATGACAATAAGTTCAGAGAAATTCTTTGAATTCAGTGAAGTTCTTACAGCACAGGAGATGGGGAAGTCTAGAAAATAAATGTGACAGCTACAGCTTTTATTCTTATTTTATTTATTACTTTTTATTTTATTTAGGAGGTCAGCCCACTGAGAGTACATCTCACCAAAGTCCTGTCTATATAAATCTTGATATGCTCCAAAGTCCCAAGTCTTATCTTAAATATCCTTACAGAGTTAGGGTCTTCCTGCTCTATAGGAACAGTGCAGTTAATAGTACTTGACTCAGTATTGAGCTGATTGAGACCTTAATTATTTTTCCTGTTAAAATTATCACCATTGTCTATCTCACTGAGGCCAAAGCAGCAGTACAAAACCCCAAGACTCCCACACTTAGAGAGATGCAGTGGAGTAGAAAAATGGCATACAAATCCTTGCTTGATTGCTGAGGTGATGCAGACTCTCAGTACTCAAAATACACTTGCCACAGTAGTGACAGTCCTTAAAATAAATGCAAAGCATCCTCATAAAGTAAGAAGCAACCCTGCAGAAAATGGAAGTATCTGGAAATTATGCAAATAGTAACTATGCTGGGAATACTTTGGCAACCCTGTTCCATTGTATCAGAACATGCAGGTGTCATGTCCATAAACTTCAAATAAATTTCTGAAACTTTGTAGAAGGTTTCCTGGAGTCAGCATTACCAATAACATTATTGACTCTTTTCCTACAGCTTGAAGGGGACCTTGGCACCATGTTTCTTGGCCCCACCAAATCTGGATTATGATGAATACCATAAATACATAGATGAAATGCTTTCATCTGAAAGCTCTGTACTATGGACTGCACACTAATGATGAGATGGGATTCTTGTTAACATCAGATAATCTCTTCAAAACTCCTTTGGAAAAGCAACCCATGTATACATGGGAGGGGGATCAGGCCAGTCTGCAGTGAAAGAGGTGAAGTTCTTCATCCAGGGTGTTGTCAGTGCTGTTAATGACAGGTGGAATACACATCTTACTGTGTTTTTTCAGCAATAGACTGAATTTCTGGGGGAGAAAAAAGGTGTCAAATTAGAAAAGATCAGATGAGCGTTAATGGTTGTGATAATCCACCAGCCTGGCCAAGGGGTAATGCACTAGAAGGACATTTGGACCAATTTCTTTTTCACATTGAGTTTATTGTGGAGTGGGAAACAGTATGGATCTATCTCACTTTTTTTTTTTGCTTGGTTTTTTTTGTTGTTTTTTTTGTTTGTTTGTTTGTTTGTTTTGTTTTTGTTTTGGTTTGGTTTTTTGTTTGGTTGGTTGGTTGGTTGGTTGGTTGGTTGGGGTTTTTTTGTGGTTTTTTTTGGTTTTTTAATACTTTTATAAGCAAGTACAGCAACAGTAACTTACTAGAAAAAAGGTATGGTTGGTTGAGTTGGTGGGTCTAGTCTTGGCCTCTGTCTTTTGTTTCCATCTCCTGTGTGAGAAAACTCCTTAGGGTAGCTTTCCTATGCCTTCCCATTTGTGCCAAGCATAAGAAGTCCCTCCCAGCCTGCAGTCATGACTTTTTCTGCTGCATTCACTGCACAGCCTAGCAGTGGAGTGAAGGCTTTCCGTGCCAGAAAGAGCAGCCCAAGCACAGGCTCTGCCACTGCTTCCCCTCCTGGGCACTTGATCTGAGCAGGAGCCTTGTGGCTGCTCCAAGACTTCCCTTGCAAGGAGTAGAGGAAGGGGAGGTTTTCAGGGAGTTTTAGTTTTTGGGTAGTCTGAAGAGGTAAATCCTGGCCAAGGAGGGTGCCTGACCATCTCTTAGCCTCAGCACCTTACCACAGAACCTGGAGTCTAGCAGAACAGTACCATTAATACTGATAAACTATCAGATGCTGGGTTAAAGGGACCAACCCTAACACCAGGATAAGCTTTGTCACTTAATATGGAGTAGACTGGGACACTGTCGTTCTGTTCATAGTCAAGATATGTCAGAAACACAGATACATTAGTGTAGCCAAACTCATTCCAGAAAAATTTAAAAGGATGGGTTTTAAGCATAGAACATCACTGGTGCTGTACTTAAGAGATTAAATGAATAAAGGAGCAGGAAGGAAAATGTAATCACAAATCTCAGCTAGTTCTGTTTTCAGATCTTGCCATCTTCTGCATCTTCATTTCTGAGTGTAGATCTGAGAAACTATGTCCAGATGCCCCAAACCCTGGCATATGATAAGACTGAGCCTTCAGCTCCTTATCCTTACCAGAGTTAATTGAAGTCCCTTGTGACTGCCACTCTGGTTCTGCATTTCTCCATCCCTTTCTGTACTCCCTCCTGTTCCTCTGAGCACTCTTTTTTTTTCCTCTTATCACTATCAGATCATGGAGGTTTTGCAGGAGGAAATGTGACAGCTCTGCATGCAAATAGCCAAACATTGCTTCATCTCCTGGGGGGAGCTTGTGCTTTTCACGCTCAGTTCCCATCCACTTTAGGGAGTCTGGACTGTAACATATGGCATTCATCATTAAGTCTGCCAAAGCTAGGGCTGAAACAGAGGCTGAGCTGCATTAATGCTGTGATTTCAATTCCTGCTCATTAGCACTGTTATGAATTGTTCTTCATTTGTGTTCTGTCTCAGTTCCAGAGCAGGCCTGCAAGGAGAGAGGCTCTTTTGGGGGGTAAGGCATGTGTGTGCCTGTGCTGTGTTTTGCCTAATGCCTAAGACAGCAAGAACTGTGGGTGGTGGAGGCGGTGATGGAAGCTATTAGGTATTAGAGGAATACAAACTACTGATCACACTTGACTGAAAATCAACACAATTCCAGGGTGTATCCTAGTAACAGCAGACATCCCAAGTCCAGAGACAATGTGTTAGTAGGCCTCAAGGGTCAATGTTACCTGAAAATGTAAAGCTAAATAGAAGCTGCTAAGTGTTAATTGGTTTGCAGTCATTCCTCTCAGTACTGTAGCCAAGAAAACGGCAAAGGTGATGGAGGGAGCATCTCTGTTTTTTATCTAAGAAAATGAGATATTTGTGCTCTTCTGAAGAAATAAGACTTGAAAGTAGGTGAGTCAGAAAGAGTTGATTGGTGGGATTTCTATTGGCTCTGTTGTATTGTCCTGGACAGGTTAAGAATGTTCTGGATGATATTCTGGAAATATTTCCTGAGCAAAAATCATACAGGAAGACTATTGTCTGGAGATCCTATGTTCTTGTTTGCCTGAACCTTTTCCTTTCAGAGATCTGTAGGTGTTTTAAACAGCTGGACCTCAGTCTGAAGGCAAATTACTTATTTCAGGGCTTTTTGTAGCTTCTTTTGGAAATGAAAGAATAGTTATTCTTTATCTATGCTTTTTATTTTTCTCCAAAGGGGGAACTGATGTTTTCTGCTCAAATGGAAGTGCTGCAATACACACTCTTCTGTGATGTTGTGCCAGACACATAGACTAAACCAACATATCCATCCACACACAGCTTTGTCCTCTGGTAAGTACCCCACAGTTGACAGGGTTTAGCTACTATGTAGAGCTATTACGGTGTTTTAAGCCCAGCAGCCTTGTCCCATTCGTATTTCTTCCAAATTTTGTCCTAACGTAAGTCAGTATTCCTTTGAAGTGGGTTTTGTAGAAACGAAGGCTCTGTCATCTCCCTGTCCCAAAGGCACGCTCAGCATCTCGTGGGATTCCTTTCTCTTAGCCTGCCACCAGCAGTGGTTAGACATGGATGAAACAGGCATTGTTTTTGGAAATTCTTCTGATACCTCATGGTAATGTATGCTGCATTATGCTATTATTCAGAGCCCCTGCCCGAATCCCTTACATTCTTGATTTGCACTTTGCTCTGGCTCATTGGAAGTTTAAATACAAAATTTAAATACCAATGAAGATGGTATCAGACAATTTGCATTTAAGAAGTCATCAGCTGTTTTGGAATCCTGGTAGTTTCTCATGGTGATGTTCAGGTTTCTTCCCAAGACAGCAGATTTAACATGACTGAGCAAACTCACATTCTCTGCTGCCATCATCCCATGCTGATCACCTTCTTACAACTGATTTCAGACATACTCACATGAGGGAAACAACAAATTCCAGTGAAACAATCACCTTATACTCACATAAGCTTATAGTTTCTGGTGACTTCAGCAATGTACTTTCTCTGAAGACAAAAAGACTCTACACTTGAAGTCTGTAGTTTATTTTATCTAAAAAAGCAGTTCACATACAGTTAAGGCAGGAGCTATTGATGCTTCTCTTTTAGGGTTACTGATTTTCTTATGAGGTGCTGAGAACTTGACATCTAGACACAGGACCTTGTGCTGCCAGCAGTGGTGAGGCTTTCTGGCTTGTTCCATCCTCAGTATTTTCTGACAGGTTAGCAGTGATGGGTGTAGGGCACCAAGCATATGGTTTCAATGCCAGACATTTTTTCTTTAACTGTTGGTGTTAGCTATGTTTGTGATGCTGTTTGAAGAGTTAATCACAGCTTAAACAAAAAGATAAAAATCACCTTAACATCAGAATAATCCTTTCCTGAAAGCAGGGGTAACAATCCAAACTTGTCTTCAGGCTACTCAGAAGTGTGAAGACAAAACAGTTGAAGAAATAAAAGCTTGAATTTTATAGTTTAAAAAAGGTTTAAGAGTGCAAGTTTTTCTACCATTGTTATTTAACTAATTCAGTGCATATATCATGGTATCATTCTATTTTCTTCTATAGAAGAGTTATAGGGCTAAGGAAAAAAATAAATCAAGTCTCTCAATTATCTTTGAGTAGTTGTTGCCACAGTACAGGATGGAAAACTTTCAGCAGTGTAGTAAGCAGTACATTTCATTTCTTGTCACAATCACAGCATATTAGCTGAGTTGGTTAGAGCATGGTGCTTATAACACCAAGGTTTGTGGGTTCAATCTCTCCATATGGATCATTCATCTAAGAGTTGGACTCAATGATCCTTGTTGGTCCCTTTCCACTCGGAATATTCTGTGAGTTGGGGAATGTATGTTTGCATTTATTCTGACCACCACAGGAGTGCTTGTTAACAATGTAGCTCAAATTCTGCATGGTCACCAATGGCATTGAGCTAAATGCCTCAGAATGCCTGGCTAGCAGAAAGGTGGCCAGGAGCTCCTCAAAAGACACTGGCTGGGCTGCTGCCATCATTCTCTGGAGAAGGGGAGACCCCGCACAGTCTCAGGTTTCAGCACAATGGCCCAAGAGGTTGACTGTTCTGACATTAAAATTACTGTCTGGATATTGAATTATTGAAAGCATTTATTTTTATTTTTATTTTTTAAAGCTGTAATGCAGACCAAGAACAACTGGCTTTTGGATAAAGTGTGCTCGACTGCAGATGTTAGCAAAAAGACCAAAGAGGAGTATGACCATCCAGCAAGGAAAGGAGCCTGTATCTCTGTGCCTTCCATGCAAGGTAAAAAATAAAGTGAAATTGCTTGATCTCCTAGTTCAGGGACTCCATTAGGCAGTTAAGTTGCATCAAGAGTTGCACTAAAGCATTGTAACTCTATGAACAGCACCAAGCTTAGGCATGGTGCTAGATTGCTGGCCTTGGTCACTGTGACTTTAAATTTCATACCAGCATGGTGTTCTAATCATTAAATACACTTCCTGCACTTAAATAACTGTTAACTATGTCTGAACAAGGTCTGCATTGTAGTAAAGCAGCAGCTCTGTTCCAACTGAGGTTCTGAAGTTTAAAGACTTTTCCAGAAACTATAAATTTCACAAAAATGAACTTCTAGAATTTTTTTTGCAGCTCTCAGAGGCGCAGAATAGGGTTAGTAGTTACCACATGCTGGCAACCTGGATCAAGTAATCTACAAAACTGCAATTTGAAAAAAACCCCTCACAACCTAAGCCCCACAAAAACCCACCAACCAACCTACCAACAAAACACCCAAACCCACAAACCAACAAACAAATCTCACAAAATTTGTCTATCCTGTTTTTTTTCCTCTACCTTGACTGAATATTGCCAATTCTAAATAAGCAGATATAAAGAATTATGAATGTTTTATTTGCTGGGTCATAATGCTTTTAAAGCTTTTGGGGAGACATACCAAGAATAAAGGAAGTACTTGAGAACATCTGTATTGTAGGTCGCTTCCAACTCAGAATACTCAGTGCTTCTGTGATTAGCAAGAGGTATAATGAGGGATAACTAGGTGGGCAAAGTGTAATTAAAAGATTTTTTCATCTGTATTTTCAAGCAGACAGTTATTGCAGTAGCTGTAACATAGTTGTAGGCTGTCCCTGAATGGAAACCATGTTCACCTTTTGAGCTGCAACCCCTCTTTTAACAACCTTCATATGATAAACACTGTATTTTGTTCTTTTGAATCTGTATCTTCCTGAGACTGAAGATAAAAATCTAGTTCAGGAACAACAATTCAGGCCTGCTGTCAACACGAGATTTTAGTTTTAACTTGGAAAAGCTGTCAACAAAGTTACAGCTCATTAGAGAAAGGTGAGTGATTCATACTCTTCACCAGACCCAACTATAATAAAAGGAAAGCCATCCTATTGGAAAAGAGTTGCTACTACAGCAGGTAAACCCCAAGGGGAAAGTTAGGGTGGGGGAATGGAGCAATGGCAAGGATATTATTTGAATGTTGCTTTTTGAAATGGGGGCATCAACTTTTCACAGGGTTTTTTTTTTTCAGACATCTGTCAGTCCAAGGGCAATACAGTTCATTCCTCCTCTGGAGATGAGGAAAGTATCAAGGAGTGAGTGTGGTTTGGGATTGTGTTGTTTTGCGTATGTACAGTCCAGACAGATGCTATGTACTCATCTCTGCATTCCTACAAAGAGATGATGCACAGCATGCCAACAAAATCTAACTAAATCAACCAACTCTAAAGTCTACACTACATCTGTATGTTCAAACATAGCCTTAACTATTTAGCAACTGTTTAAACACAAATGATTCTGATCTTGCATGACAGAACATCATGTAAAGCAGGTGCTACTATTACAGCAGGCACCACACAGGACACCCAGTGGGGCCTGTAGCAGAAGCATGGTTCAGGAACCGACTTCGGCAGTGCCAGACATTTTTTTTTTAAAGGCTATTCCACAGATCAAAGGGAAACTAAGAATGTTTATGACTGTCCAGCTTATAAAAGCAAAAGCAGGAGGACAACTTATGTTTTGACTTTCAAGCCGAAAATCCAGAAGTCAGGTAAATGGGTTCTGGCAGGAATAACTTTACTCCTGGCAGTTTTGTACTAAGCTTTCAATAAAACATGCTGCTTTCTCTATCTGCCTGATAGTAAAAGGAGGCAAGTGTTTTTCACAGTCAGCTGGAGCAAGAGATTTGTCTCAAAACCACCATCCTTAATGTAACACTTAGGTGGTCTATGTTGTTATTTCCTCATCTGTCAATGTTGTGTTCATGTGTTTCTCCACATGATTACTGATCTCCAAGCACCATTACACCTGCTATGGGAATGTAAATGGAAAACATTAGCATCAGATGTAGTTTGAATCACAAAATACTCCTCTTTAGATCAGTCTTTATTCTCTCTACATAAAATGAAATGTGTATCTTACACGAATTTTAACATACTTTAACATGCAATACAAATACGTTGCATTTAAACAAAGTTGTTTGAAAGTCTGGTTGTACAAATGGGAAAAAATCTAAGTATGAACTGTAAGAAAAAAAAATTAATCCTGAACTCTGATATAGACCAGTTACAACAGCTGGGTAGATGCTTCAGGTAGCAGGTGCACTACACAAAAATTGCTGGTGAGTTTTCCTTTTTTTTTTTTTTAACTGGGATATTTTTAAATTTATTTTTAAAACACTCTTCTACTTAATTGCACTTTGGAATAAAATTTTAAAAAACCATCCTCCCACTGGTCAATTGCATCAGCTTTGGCTGGAATATAATGGCATTCAGATAAAAGTACCTTTTCCTTCTGTGCAAGGACAAGTTCCATAAACTACAGGTGGTGGAACAGGTTCAGAAAGCAGAGCTGGAAGAATGGATCTTTATGGTCAAGCTGGTAGACAAGGGTGTTTTGTTTCTTTGAAGCCAGGATGCTTTGAAGGTAGTTGTTAAACACCCTTTCTGCAAACTTGCACAATTATATAAATAAAAATATTGCTCATTTTGACCAAGCTCTCCATCATGTGGTCGTGTAGCTCTATTAAAAATTAACCACTCAAGGTTCAAGAGTGCCAGTTCACTTAACATATAGGTCTGTGCATGTAGATTTCTCTACCAAAACATTTTCCTGAGAGATCTTTTGCATAAGACCATATCAATCAAAAAATTCCCAATACAGAAATGAATATGCTATAAACTAAAACTCTATTTTATATAAAACATAGTAATAAACTTCTGAAGTCAAATTGTTAACATATTAACCAGTTGCAGGCACGGCTTGACTTCGATGTCCTCAATTGTCATCTGCCAGTTGTTTTTGTAAACTAGAAAATATGAGAAAACAGTGTTAGTCCTTTTTAGGAACCTCAGCTTGCCCAGAAATTTCCATTGCTGAAGATGATAACTTCCAAAACAGCACTTCTATACGCTTCAGCCAACCAACAGGGATTTCAAAATAGGCAAAAGTCTTTCAATTTTTAAATCAAATTAGTTGTTTACACAGACAACATACCTCACTTTAAATAAGCTGATTTCAGCCAAGGAAAAAATCTGAAACCCAAGAAACTTCTTTTGCACAGGTGCAGGATTTGCCCCAGGGCACAAGAAGTCAAATGTTATTTAAAGAGCTCTAAGAGTTTTAAAAAGGAATGGCCAGAGGGCAGAACTCTCACCTTTCCAGGTACTCCTTGACATTGTTGTAGCCATAAAACTTGGCCAGGTGGATGAGCATGCCGGTGGCGCAGCGCCCGTCCCGCCGCCGGCAGTAGCTGCAGTTACACACCCCGCGACAAGGAGGACAGATCCAGGCCTGCAGGGCCATGAACAAGGGAGGGGGGTAAAAACAAGTTATGGAAAATGTTATATTGGCCTTCCTGTTGCTCAGAGAAACACGAGTATGGCTTCCCCACCATGTGACTGTTCAGGGCAAGGTTTTACAAGCCTCTATCAGCCAGCCAGCCAACCTTATTAGGATTTTCCAAATTCTGCAGGATTAGAGAAACTATTAAGTGCTTCAATACTTCTTACTCTGAAGCCTCAGGTTCTCTGATGTGCTCATTATTGATTTTCAAATAAACTGAAATAATCTGTAATGCCTAACATGCATTCCATGTTAGGCTGACTGTAGTTAACTCCCTAGAAAGTACCCACTGTGACAAGTTCCTTTGACTCTCTCTGCCTGCTGGTACACGACAATTCCTGGGACTGAACTAACCAGCTGGTACCTCAAGTCAGACATCTCCAAGCTGCTCAGCAACTGCACATAAAAGCACATGTGCTAACAGAGCAGCCGTTGTCACACTGGGCCAGCACATCAGAGCCATTAGTTAGTACTACAGATCTGCTCTTGGCAAAAAAGTTTGAACACCGTGTTCCCATGGGCATATTCTTAACATCAGAGATTACCAACAAAACTCTATTCATTGCACTTTCATTCCAGGCTCAAGAATGATACTCACTGGATCAAGCAGAGCTGACTTGACATCTTCCCCATATCGATTCCGAAGGCATGGCCCACAGAACTGCCCCCTCACTCCTCCACAGCCCTGGTTGCGACAGATTGTCTTCGTATCGGTCGTCTTCTGTCGGCACTGGTGGCAAGTACTGCCCTAAAGGGGGAATGGAAGAGAAAACCATTTGTATGAAGGACATCTTAAACGCCCATTGATGAGCTTTCCTAATAATAATAATAATAATAAGCACAAACTTCAAACCAAAGTCAAATTAAACAATGAAGAGCAAGTTCTGTTACTATAATAAATCATATAGCAATGCTAGGAATTTTACAGAGACAGTGCCAAGTTTCAGTTGCATTGGAAGTCTCAAATTACATGAAAACTTCATATCACAATTCTCTTCCTTTCTTCTCTCTAGCAAAAACCTGAAACTATTGAGAAAATGATCTTGTGACTCATTCCTGCCAATACCATGAAGCATGACATACATGGTAAGATGAGCTTTATGATAATCAGTAATAGCCAAATCCAGTGAAAGCAAGGAAGGAGGAGTTCTGTTAAGAACACAGGACACTACACAATCTGTCCAGAAATGTCATTTCCAGGGGTACAAAGAAAAGCAGGGATCACTATTATTTAATGATACAACAAGCATTTTTATTAGTGAGAAGGACAAAAAGGATGCCAATTCTTACCAATGGCAAGTAATAGCTATAGGAAACTAAACTTAGTATCTCTATGGCACAAAAACACTTTTCAGGGGCAAAAAGCCAGTGGGGAGTATCGACCACCACAGCCAAGCCCAGAGAAGTCTGGCAAAGCTTTCAAAGCTGTACTTGTGTGACAGAATAACGATGAGCTGAACTCCCCAGAGCCTGAGGAAAGGATACCTCTTAGCAAACACCAGTGAAATAGTGGGAGACTTTTCATTTCAAGCACAAAGACACACTGAAGAATATGGCAAACACTTACTAGAACTTTGTCATAGATTTTGTCTCTAACAGTGATTGCAATGTTGTCCAAGTCCTCCTCAGTTATGTCTTCTACCGGACGATGAGACGAATACTTGGATGATCTCCTTCTCTTGCGTACTCCACAATCCCCCTGCTAAACAAACTCATCTCAGTACCTTTTGTCTGATGTCACGATGCCTCTGTCACCACACTTGGTGACTAATTCCTTCATTTACAATGAGTATGCAATCCACAGCTGGGAAACTACAGGTTCATGCACCACTGGAAGAACAGGGAATAGTTTCCAAATCATCCCTCTCTCTTTCTCTCCCTCTCCTCCATAATCTTTTCTCTACTACACTTTGTATTCATTTTATTTCCTTTTCATCATTACTACTTTTATTTGAACAAATCCTTGACATGTTTTACTGCTAACTTTTCTTTGCATTCCCTGTCCTCCTCCACTGTAACTCTTCATACTCCATTTCTTCCCTCTCAAAATTAGGGACTGTGATCATTTGACTTCCCACGCTTTCCTCCTTCTATTTCCTTGTATGTTCTCTAGTTGCTTTCTGCAATGACAATCTCTAATGTCCTACAAAAAAAACCCCTACTGAAGTTTTAGGTTAGTCCTGCCATACCCAGCCCTTTCTTATTAACTTGTTATTTGGAAAAAAGTACTCCACTCATGATTAGGTGATGTTTTTTTTTTCTAAATATCATTCTCTCTGACCCCTATTAATGAATAAATCTCATCTGATTCTTAGCCTTCCCCATACCTGTCTCTGAAGACCTTATTTGTCCTTCACTCTAGATCAGTTCTGTCCAAAATAGTAATTTACCAGCCCAGGTTCTCATTTGGTGCTACTCCTTCTAATAGCCAGGTTCCCTCTATAATGCTCTCACTATGCCCAGCACTTGTTCCTACAAGCAGGACTGGGATCCAGCCTGTAAGGACTCTAATTTAAAGGGCTTTCCTCATAAGGGCTGTACAGAAAATGTAAGCAAGACAAGTGACCACCATAAGCTAGAGAAGGAAAACACCAAATCTTTAAAAATAGGAAAGAGTAAAACCTGCAACTTTTCAATTACTAGCCTGCATATTAGCAGTTGGGTGGTGCAGATTCCCTTAATTCATTCTCAGTTCAGCCATAAAACTAACATCTTCCCTCTGCTATTTCCAGTGAAGGATTTTTGCCTTTTTTTTCCCTAAATCTGGTAACACAGATGATCTGCTTTGCCACCTGCACTACCCCACTGCCCTTCTACTCCAAGGCTTTGTACATTAGGGGTTCTAGTAATTTCCAGATGAAGAATTAATAACAGAGCATAAATTAACTGCCTTATGTCTGAATAACAGTGGCCACAAATAGAGCCCACTTAACAGGTGAAAGATGAGACAGAAAGGCCTGGAGATAACTTCTTCTGTAGCTAATCCCAAACAAAGATTTTCAATAACTCTGTGTAGGATGTGACATCTGGTGTAAGTGCTGGCCAACAATTTAAATGTTTCCTAGTTCCTGACTACTGGGGATATCAAAATCTGGCAAATACCACACTGAGTCTCTTCAAGAGGTTTTGTTGCCTGTAGCTACGGATGTGTTCTGCAAATTTGACAGCTGACATAGTGAACTTTTCCAAGGCAAATTTTTCTGGTGGACGAGCATTTCTAGTTGGGTTCATTCGACGTTCTATCTGGCCTTCAGAAAATGTCCTCCTTGGGGTTTTCTTCTGTTTCTAGAAAGAGAAGAAAATTCCAGTAACTGTCTTTTCAGTTATGTTTGTAGTGCTAAACACTAGAAACAACCTAAAAATGTCTGTACCAGACTTGTACTATCATCAATTGATCTACTGTTCTCCTACTCCTTGGTAAGCCAAATGCCACCAAATACAGCCCTACACACTATACCTTTTTGCTGCTTTTAAAACATCACACCTTCACGTCAAATTCCATTCCCATCAACATCACAGAACTATACCAAAATTTAACATGTGGCATATTAAGGTGGAAGCTAGTTCTCACTGTTCTTTGATAGCTAAATATACAGATTTTCCCACAATCTGAATACAGTATTGAGGAATACAGAATTGAGGAATACAAGCTGAATTCTAGTTAATTTTATTTTAAACTTTTTAAACTGAAAGGGCATTAAGAAGCTTCATTTAGTTCAAGATTCCTAATTTTGGAGATTCTTGAGAGGTGCAAGATACCCTCTCCACACTGTCACACCTGCCAATTACTGTGTGATCGAATTCATGCAACAGAAGTCCTGCATGGACATGTATCAAAGACATGGCCCTTCAAGGTTTCCTCAAATCTTTTCAGTTTATAATATTCATGGAAAAATGCTACTCCTACAGAGAAAGAAGGGTTGACACTCCTCTGTTTAAAGCTGACAAAAGTCAACTGAAATAACTACTGTATCATTTCTGTTAGTGTTGAATTGTTAAACTTCATGAGCATTGTTCTACTGGGAACATGGATTTTAGAAGAAAAGCCTACAAGAGGGAAATTAACAGGATCTAAACCCAAAGGAAAGCAACTGCTCTTCCTTATTCCCACATACACAGACGTTTGTCTAAGATTTCAACAGTATTTCTGGAGCAAAAATGATAAAGTAGCATCTCATCTTGATCTTTGTATTTTGTCATAAACTATCTTATAAAATTCCATTTCCTCACATAATCTCTGGCACTTCCGGACCAATAGCAAGTCTATACAAATGAAGTGACCAAACTCAAAGAAAACCAGAACAAACTTGCTGAAAGTTTCTGATAAAACACATTAATCCCAGGTCTAACAAAAATTACTGTCACCACCAACCAGTACTGGGAACTTACTGAAGGAGTCGAGGTGGGCGTTTTCACTGGGAACAGGTCCGGTATGGAATTCAGTTCTGCCAGCAGCTGGGCAAGCTGGAAGCAAGTGATGGCACATTGAAAACTCACTGCAACTTGCAAAAAAAGCAACACCCGCCTACCATCCATTCTTCACATGCAATTCAAATTATAGCTAAACATGTGCAAGGTACCTTTATGGAAGCACTTAAATAAAGTGCTAAATAATAAATACTAACTTCATAGCTCCCACTAATTCTTACTGGAATCAGAACTAGCCAGATTTACATAGTATCTTGTCAAAAGAGCACAAAAGGAGTGCATTACAACATGGTAATTGATAATGAGATTATAATGATTGATTGATAATGAGAAATTAAGTTCATATGATAGGAGGGAGAAAAGAAAGACAGGGTGCCAGAAGACAGTAAGATGTTCCCAGTGAGCTTTTTTTACTGACTGCAGATATATCTGTGCTCTTTGCCAGGGAGCTCAACATCCCCTTAAGGAGTGCAGACACTGGGTACACAGACATTACAAAGTCAGAGAGCAACTAAGCCCCAGTGGCAGTTCTCCCAATGCATGCATGTTCTGATCATGTACAATATCAGAAGTACTTCAGCAGGAGGATGATTTCTTGCACCATGTACAAGATGTCGTGGAGGTACATTTCCACAGAAGCAGTGGCTGATAGGTACAAAAAAAGACCAAAAAACTGACCTGTTCTGGAATTCCAGAATGAGGCCAACTTCTGAAAAGCCAGTGGTAGTGGGGATGAGCCAAGCTGCTAGCTCTCTGAGATTGCCACAGCCATCAGAGATTAAAAGCTGAATACAGTATTTCTCAGTAAATACTTCAGTGTGGCATTTATTAAGAGCTATTTAATGCCATTACAGTACTGCTCCTAGGATGCCAGTGAATTTCACAGTGGTTGAACTGCAAGGAAGAGTGGAAGGTGAGAAGGACCAAGGAGCAGCAAGACCAACACAACAGCAGTGGGGACACATGACAGATTAGAGGTGCAGGTACAAAGCTGAAGCAAGTTTTTACACAGGAGCTGCTGGCCCACACCAAGAGGTATTGCTTGAGCCTCAAGACTGCTTGGAAGCTGCAACTTTCTCTGAAACACAGTAAAACTGAAGGAGCTACTAAAAACTGAACATCAGCTCAGATTGCATAGCAGCATGATAATTAAAGAGAGCTGGTGGCAGGTTGGATAACAGAAATAAAAAACATTAGGAAATGATCAGTTGCTCTTTTCCGCACCTACACACACACATATGCACATGTTCAGCAGTTATAGAGTAAAGCATTACCGTAAAAAATCACATCCCACACACCTGAAAAATTACATTTATCATCCTCAGCAGTTTTTAGCTGGCTTTCCAATCAGTAACTGCAGCAGATCTGTCACACACAAACAAAAAGTAGAAACACTATAGTGCAAATGACAGCATAAACTACCTGAAAGGACCAGCTGGTTTTCTGACATGAAGGCTGCAAAACTTGGTCATTTGTAACTTTGTTCACAACCACATTAAAAATTCTTAGTTCTACTCTGGTTTTCAACTTGACCAGGCTAGTCCCTGCTTGAGGTTATTTCAGGGGTAAAGGTCTGAGTGCTGAGGGTCCTCTGATTTTCCCAGGTAGAAAAAATCACCATAAGATTCTCCCAAACTTCCAGCACAGCACCAGCAGGGACCCTAAAATTCAAGTACACTAAAGCTAAGTAATTGGATGAATGTCAGAGAACAAAACTACTCCTAAGTCTTACCATGGCTTTATTTTCTTTAATATTTATGGCTCTCTTAAGCAGTACACTGGAACTTTCCTCCTGTGTTTCTTTAATGTCTTCCTCAGACTCTGAAGCAGAGCCTTCTACTTCGTCTGACCGCTTGAGGCTTATTTCTTTTGAAACAGGTGTGAGAGACTCACTGTCCTTTAGAGGTAAATCAGACAAAGGCTGTTCAGGCACTTTTTTCTCAGCTGACTTCCTGGTGGGAAACTGTAAAGCAACACGAAGGCCAAAGCTTCTTCTCTTGGGGGAAGCCTTCTTCTTCACCTCTTCCTCCTCTTCTTTCTCATTTCCCAACAAATTATTACATTCTTCATCACTCAAGTCTGACTCCACCATCTAGAGGCAAGAAAAATCCCATGTTAGATTATTGGCTCTGACACAAGAGAGGTCATTTTTAAAACACTAGCTCTAGACAGCAGTCTTTCCACCCAAAGGCACCACCATAAGTTCACCTAAATTAACATCTTTTTACAAGTTCACAGTATGCAACTTCTGCATGTGCAGAGATCAACAAAACATCTACATAATAGTATTGTCTGGGATACAGACATGGCTGTCTCCAGAGGAACACTCTTGGCCAGTACAATCTACAAGCAGTGGAAGTAGTTCTCATTTCTAATATGAGATGCTACATTACATAAAGCATTCTTTCTCTCTTAAGACAGCACATTTTAATTCAGCATGAAAAAAGAGCATCACAGTGTATCAGAAAAATTCCTACAAGAACAGTAGGTGTACATGGAAGAGACAGAAAAAAAAAAGAAGTCGACATATACATTCACATGTAGGTGTGACTGCCTTTACCAGCACTTCTTTCTTGTTCACATGCACCTCGTTTGCAGCGAAGCCCTCAAACACTTCAGTTTCAGAGTCAGTGTCCTCAGTGAAAATCCTCCGCAGCTCTTCAGTGAGGTATGGGGACTGAAACCGGAGCCCCTGCGAAAACACCACTCAGTAGCTGTGAGGGACAGTCAGATACAGAGTATTCACACAGCCACAATAAACAGGTTTGGAGGGTCAAGACAGTGCCAACTAAATAGCACACTGTGAAAGCACTTTG
Organism: Trochalopteron elliotii; assembly: GCA_024734555.1. NCBI lineage: Eukaryota > Metazoa > Chordata > Aves > Passeriformes > Leiothrichidae > Trochalopteron > Trochalopteron elliotii. Next base: position 413,975 of record JANPWX010000172.1, read on the forward strand.
CAGGCAAAGGCTGTCAAAAGAAACAAGCAACAAGAAGACGGCATTCAAAGTTTCAATATTGAGTTATTTCAACTCTGCAAGATTTTTTTTCCTTCATTTTGAGGACAGGACTTTAACTGAGCTACTTCTTGTGGGGGAAACTTTCTTTTTCATCTATTCCCTTCTTCATTACTACCCAATAAAAATTAAACTATCAGTTTTCTTGTATGTTAACTATAATGTTGTTTTATGTATTTTCTTCTGGATGGAGAAAACAGGCCTTGAATAGAAAATACAAATGAGAGATGGGGTCTGCTCCTCATGCTGTTACACCATTCACTGAACTGACTGATACCAACATAAATGATCACAGCTTTAAACAACCTGACTAATATCCCTCCACCTTTCAACTTCTCAACCCTTTGGTTTTTTGGTGCAGTTTATCATTCACATGTGTTCTAGGGCAGAAAGCTCTTCAGTTTCAGCCTATAGACCACGAAGTGAAAAGATCCCATTAAAACACTCTTCACGATATGTACATTACATCCCAATTAAACACAAAACTTTTACTAAATAGAAATGTATTTCCATACTTCCATCAAGAACAAGTAGAAAACCATTTAGTCAATTTGTTCCTACTAATCTCTTGAAAGACTTGTTCTTGGTAGGCATATAATCCATGCTCACATCACACCTACCTCTTCAAAGTCAGCAACGTATAAGTTTCTTTCCCCAGTTTTCCTATGTTACTTCGTCTTCCCACACAAGAAACAAAAATTACCTTTAATACAATGCATTTGCTAAATATCTTTATTCTTCCTTTCAATTTCCTCCCTTCCCTGACTTTAATTATACACTTCTTTATTTTAAGATAATATCTGGTGAAAAAAAGATACAATAGATGAGTGGAAAAAGTTAAGAGGGGAATGGGAGGGGGGAGCCACTGCATATGCTGTTTCTTTACACTTAAACATCTACAAATTATTATGGGTAATTGTAATGAGTTTTCTCTGAAGAAAATTACTTTATTCTTTTGTTGATAGCTGCAGTACAGCTGCTTAAGAAAGGAACAAACACAATAGGGAAGTTACTTCAAAGTTAAACTGCATTTCTTGGAGGAAACTGAAGTTTTTATGTATTCTGTGTTTTTATGAAATTCCACAATGAAGGTTGATGGGGGAAATATGCTACTTGTTAGCTAAAGTAACTAAAAATAACACACCTAGAGCTATGCTGTTCATCTACGAAGAACAGTCTACACTAGGTAAAATCCACATCACGGATATGTATTGTGGGAACTCAGCAGAAGCACAGCAGAGATTATCAGAGCAGGGCTGCAGAAAGCCCTGAGGAAAAAGCAGGCACACAGAGGTCACTGCTTGTCATCTCATTTGCCCCTCAGCATCCAAGGGAAAGCCTGATGCCCTAACGGCCCATTTGACACCCCAGCAGGGCAACTACTTTGCCGCCTTTCTTAAGAACTGCTGAATTTTTCTGAACTTCCCATCATTTCGCCCTTTGCACCGAAACCCTTTTGTTTCCTGCACAAGCATCAATGGCCTTTTGCAGCAGTAGTGGTGTTTGGCATCATCAGCACTGGATGATGCTCATCCTGATGCAGGGCCCTGATGTGCAAGGACTGCAGTTCTGGATGGAACTCAGAGTAATTTTATTGTACTATTTAGTGGTAAGGAAATTCAATTCAATACTGATCAAGATTTAAAATAATTCTCATCCCAAGGGAAACATGGGAATGGTAAGGAAGGTTGCAGTGCCAGCTGTAAATCTGGAACAAGTCTCACTGGGATTCTCAGCAATGCATGTTAAACTAACAGTACCTATCTCTTCCACTGCATTTTTCATCAGAGGATTTTAAAAGGCTTTGCAGAAGAGATCATTCCCATAAACTCTATTTCACAAGTTGGGAAATCAAGGGAGAGAAAAGTACAGTCAGGTGTCTGCAGCCCCCAAGCAGGCAGAAGCAGAAGCTCCCACACAAGGCTTCCCCTCCACCACCACTACCGGTCCTCACTGACCCTTGATACTCCCCACAAAAACACAAATGCAAGAGAAAGCTACCTCCTGGTTTTCTAAAGTTGCCAGTACTGCTGTATAGCAACAAGATTACAAACCAATTTAGAGCCTAGTACATTTAATTACATTTTAGACACTATCTTTCTCCACAGCACAGACTGCGGCTCCACCCCTAAAAGGTTTCTGCACTCTCATGGGGTCATTTGCCTATAAAGGTTCAGAGACACTACATACTTGTACCAACCTTATTTTGTTTCTTTCTTTGGCTAACACTAATCATCTTCCTAGTCATCAGCACCTCTTAACCGGGTGCTGACTTGATGGATTAGGAAAATAAAAGAAAAAAAATTCAATTATCTTATTAATGAAACAGAGGGACCTTTGCAAGAGTACAAATGACAAAGGCATCTTATAATACATTAGCCCATGGTTACCAAGCATGTAATTATAATTTTCTAAAAGACTAAAAACTAAAGGTTTTGCCACCCAAGACAGCACACCAATTTTATTCTTTTCTTGTAAGTTCAGCTGGTATCTCCAGCTACCAAATCAGAGAAGAAAAAACATGAAATCATTGTGCTGATCCAAGCCACTTCATCATCAAGAGCACTAAGAACCAGCAAATCACACTACTGCAGCAGGAGCTGATGGTTTCTCTGGGTTACAACTATTAAAACACAAGTTTAGTGCAGGGACAGCACAGAGATATTCCTGGAAGAAATACTTTGAAGTCTACATACTCACAAATGCCCATCTAATATCATGTATTTGCACTGTCTTATGTATGCAGCAACAGATTTCCAGGATGGTAATTCCCTTTTTCCTATTTGCTACACTTACCTATTTCACTTAAACTCACCTTCCAACAAAACACATTTTCTTTTTTTTATTATGACGGAGTTTTCAAAAGCAACCACTAGACCCTAAAAAGGATACCAAGTTTGTTTACATTTACGTTTAATATGGGGACTGCAAATTACGGGTTAAGGTGCGAGTTATAATCTGACACAGACTCAGAGTATTACTGCATCCCAAGACCATAACTGGACTATGCCAATCTGATCCTACCTGTTTTCCAGACTCCAGGGAATCAAAACTAGCAGAGTTGTTCTCTGACAAGAAGCTCTGTTTGGAAGCATCATCTTGGAATCCTGGAAAATCTTCATTGTCATTGGCAGCATTAAAAATGTTGGCCACATTCTTGGGTACCTGTTTCTAATTCAAAACAAGACAGAAAACACGAGTCACACAGACACCAACTTAACAGGAAAACTCAAATTAGCAACAGTACAACTTATTTTTATATTCCTTTGCAAGTACAAGTCTGTAGCACCAAATATGCTATGTGTAAATTGTACCTTATTTAGCTAAACTCCAGGTAAATCCTGTACAGACTGTTTTAATCCCTGAATACAGACTCAGTATCTGGGATTAGGGAGAGGATGTGATACACAGGGTGGTCAACTCCACAGGAAAGAACTTCAGAGACCTAAAAATACATGAGTGCCTCATCTTTGCAAACAGGAGCTCAGGGCACCTTTACCCATGAGGAAATCCACGACCCCTCCTGCTCTTTCAGAGCAATGATGGCTCAGAGGCGAGGAAAACAACTTCAAATACAACACAATGCTAAAGCACAAAGAAACCTGACCTTTAGATCCCACAGTACCATTATGGATTTCAGCAGACACTTAGCTAACTCAAAAAATAAAACCAATGCAACTCGTTCTCCTTGGTCAGTTCTGTCACAGAGCTTCTCCTGTGATACCTGGTAAGAGAGTGAAAATGTGCTAACCAAGAACACTTCTCCTTCGCTTGAAGCCCATGATGTGGCCCACCAGGAGAGGAGGAAGCACATCCAAGGGCAGGCAGCAGCCTTCCCGAGGTGACCAAGGTCACAGCTTCAGAGTCCAGAAGTCCAGTCCCAGCCTAGGAGACTCATAACACCACATCCAACCATTCCACAGGGCCATATACTTCACAGCAAACACTCTGGAATAAGGCTCTGCACGTACCAGGATAGTAAGGAAGCCTTCAGACAGTTCCCATGTGACAGCCCAGCCGCTTTAGGATCTGGTGTGTGTAAAGATAGGATGAACAGATCAAGCCTTAAAAATCAAGGAAGAAGGCATTTTGCCAAGTTTCAGAACACATTTTTACACATCCCAGTATCACCTGCAAAACCATTCTGCTAATCACAAGAATGCTCTGAGAGAAAAGTGTCTGCACCAACCTCCAGACACTCATCTCCCACATCCCCTGGACCACATATGCACCTCATACACACCACTCTAACTTGAAACAAGCCTCTCTGCTGTTTGCTAAAGCCACACTCTCATTAACTCTCAGGAACACAAAATCAGTAACTGCCTGGTCAGAGGCCAATCCCTCACCTGAAAGTGCTGTTTTCCAGCCCTAAATATTCACCAGTACATCTCAGAGAGAAGGTTCAGAATCGAGAGCAGATTGCCCTTTTTCACTGTCACAGAAAACCAAGGTTGCTCACACAGGGCATATAATGATTTATTTTTTTTTTTAAGTTTACTTGTGTCGAGGCAAGCGACCCAAAGGATGCTCATTCTCCAAAAAGTAATGCTGCTGAAAAAGTTCCACTTCATTAAAAGAGTAAACAGTACCTTCACCGAAGCATCACTCTCTGAAATAAGGTACAGTAAAGGGTGAACATGAGCCTAATTTTAATCTTGTTCTGCTCTTATAAAGCTGATATAAGATGATGCAAAACCAACTTACTGTTGTGGAGCAAGAATAGAATTCACCTCTGAAAAACTGACCCTCTCAGGCCTATAACAGCATGATCCAAAGTAGGGTTGCTAAAGTCATGCTGTCCATATCCAAACCCCTTTGGACATTACCTCACTCCCACCTCCTACAGTGAACATCCAGAATCCACTTCTGCTGCTGTGATGGAATTCACCCAGTACAGAGCAGTGTTAAAAATGAAGCATTATGCATTTTAATGGAAAAACATACAAGGAGCTGAGAGCCCCACTGCTATGAATAAATTGCTTCCAGGAGTCACTGCATTAGTTCTTGTGCTAATGTACAGCTGAGTTAGCCACGGCTGTGATTAATGTATGCCTGATTTCTTATCTATTGCTTCTGCATCTGCACCAGAGGAGTCATTATGAGGCTGTAATTACTGATTTTGAAAAACAACAAAAAAAATTCTTTCCTGGTAGGAGACTTAATTTTTTTGCATTCCCAAATTTTCTAAAGTACCGACACTGATTTAAGTAACTTACTGCAGAGATTCAAGGATTTTTAGTTTGCAACTTGCTCCCCATAGCCTGACTACAAAGAACCTCAATTTGGTCACTGATGAGTCCCCATTTTACCAGAAGGGCTTACATCAGTAACAGATAACACCTGACACGTACAAGGTGGACATACTCCACCATCATACTTCCATCAGAAGTTTAGAAAGGGAAGCCTCATGATGAACCCTGATTAGCAACACTATTTTTGCACCTGAAATTGTAAGCCAAGTTTATGTCCAAGAAAAATCCACTGGCATAAAAAACAAGCTTGCAGCAAACATCTCTGTAGTGATGAGTTCATTCACTGTCATTTATCGTGTAGTCCTGAAAGTCACAGACATTGCCATCTTCAACTTTCAATTAAAATACATTCTGAAACTGATTTACAATCAGCATCAGAGCCTACGATTTCAACTCATCTCAACAAATTATTACACACCAAGAAAATACATATTTGTCTAGACAGAAATGTCAAAATGTTAATTTATTCAAAATACCTGTAAAACAAGGTACTCCAGGAGAGGATCTTTTTGCCACTAAACCCTTAAAAAAGTCATGAAGGCAGGGATGTGATGAACATTCCAAGCTTGCTCAGGGAAAATATTTCAACATGAATAGACCACAATGGACTGCTGAAATGCTGCAGGTGTGAGAAATACTGCCTTTTAAATATACCTGTTACAAAGGCTAAACACCAAAAGTCTAGTAAAGGCTGGAAATAATTCACAGCTGCTGAAAAAGTCAGTCTTATATCTGGTATAAAAATTTCTATCTATTGAACTCATTGATTTTTGCACATAGAAGACACTTAGTTGTTTAAAACTCCTACAAGGTAGTATTCAAAAGCATCAGCAAACCTTCCCTGCTACAGATGGCACACAATCCAACAATTGCCAGAATAACAAATCCTATGTTTCTGCAGAAGTAATCAGAAGCTCAAGAGATCCACATCTCTCAGGCTTTCCTTCTCTAAATTAGACAAAATACCACCAGTACACCCATGACTACACTCTGATTGTTGGGCTGCATGGAGACCCCATTCCCACAGAACCAGGGGCAAGCAGCTCACATGTGCCTGTGGAGGCTGGCAGGCCTGTCACCAAGGGCAGAGGGTGACAGAGGCTACTAGGGTTGTCAAAACTGTTTCAGTAACATGAGCTATTGAAAAGTAAAGCACCCAAGGGCCCCAGCAGTCACAAGAACATTTTTCCAAGCACTATCCCATGAATTCCACCTTGTTAGGCAAGAAAAAAAAGGAAAGGCCTGAGCTGAGCTGTTTTGCTACCCACATCAACAGGAAGAATTTTAATGTTTCAGTTGAAAAAGCAACTTTCCTGACACCAAAGGCAGAAAAGATGCAACTTGCCCTGTAGGCTGTGAGGAAAGAACACTTGCCTGCATGCAAACCCATGGATTTGGTGGGAAGCATGTTATTTCTACACCACTGACTACCATGTTTAATTTTTTTAAGAGTTATTTGCTCACATCACTTTCCCTGCCAATTGTTACACTAGTGCATTCTTCTCCAACAGTGATGTATCAGGAGAACCTACAGCACGAGAAAGTAGGGCTAGATGTAATTCTCTATTTTTGCTCCTACCATGGGGAAAAAAAAAAACAATTGGGCTGTGTTCCCTTAATTCAATTTAGCACAATATATGGGCATTCCTACTCAAAGCAGAGGACAGACAAATTCAATCATGTTCAAACTCAGTCAAAACTGAAACAATCCAAGTTTAATCCCAAGCAGATACTCACACAAACCCAACCTGTCCAAAGTCACCTTCACCACATCCTGTAATACCTCTTGACTTGTCCCAGGTTCAGTCCAGAAGCCTAAGGCATGGCACCCAAGGGTTACAGGCACTGCATTTGGCTGGAACCTCAAAGGAACAACCGAACAGGGAAGCACTCCAAGGGCGACAATTGTGGGCAGCGCTACAAGAATAGAGGGGCCCAGCAAGAACATAAATAGGTGCCAGACCAATAAACCACAACTATTCAGAAGTCAAGATCCTGGTTTTTCCACTGGAGTCATAAAGGCGAACAGCACTCTAAAAGCTTAGTTTTAAGCATCATACAAATGTGTGAAAGACATGGAAAGCACAGAGATGCAAAGCCCCATAGAGCAGCGCAAAAAAATAACACAGACTGGATGCATGGTCAAAATGACTGTCAACCACACAGTCAGCCTGAGACTCATGGGCATCAACAAAATCTAGGAAGGCAAGGAAGATAGCAGGTAACCTCCAGAACTTACCAACATCATTAAGGCACAAGAAGTTGAAATCTCCTGGGCAGTGAAGTATATTCCTGGCATAAGGCAAGTGAGTGTTCTGAATGAAGGAATAACTGATAGAATGAGCAGTCATCACCCACTTTTATGATCTTCGCAGGAATGATTTGATTCTAAACTGAAGACTGATTATGCCTGAGCTTTCAATCTGTCACAGCAACAACTCCTGGGACTTTGAGGGTGCCTCCTCAAAAGGTTCTGACAATTTTCACATCAGTAAACCTATTGTGCCATAAAGTTTTGGTAAATTCTGCCATTTTCAGAACAGCCAAATATGGTTTCTATATTGCCTTATTTAGACTGATAATAAGCTAATGCCCATAAAGCTACTTTATCCTAAAACAAGGAATGCCTGAGTATCATAATTACATGGCAAATCATTTAAAATGTCACCTTCCATAGCCAGTGCCTTCCTGGAAACTATTTCCTACTCTTCAAAAATGCTGGTAGTACTGTCAATATCAGCATGCCACTGTATGAACACAATCCAAACACTGTCAACTGCTACTATTTCTTCCTTTGTACCTACCATCTAATCTCTCACCAATCCAAACAGTTGTAACAACTACTTCTGAAATAATTCTACGCAATTCAAGAGCATCCTTCTCATCTATGGTGATACCTAATTACTGTTCAAGCCCTGGAATTCCAGGGAAAACACTTTTGTACAACACCACAGGCATGCGATGACCCTTCGCTTTGTGCCTAGACTGCTCGAGGCTAGGACTAGAGTTCAGGCCTTGTGAGTACAAGCACTTTGTCACAGCCAGCGTCCCTTTAACAACCTCTGTGTACTGAAACTGCTGTGCCAGGACCTGGTAAATCAGACCCCAGGACAGGAAATGAAACTGCAGGTCTTGCGATTCAAAACAGTTTTGCACTGCTGACTTCTTTGGCAATTGTTTTCAAATGGGGCATGTACTCACAAGACAATCTGTCAGCAGTGACGATCTGTGACTTCAGAGGCAAAGAAACCTTTGCCACCACATCCTTCTGGCCCAGAACTCACTTCTCACCAATGTATCAGAAAGACAAGTCAGAGCCAGCAGAAGGCTTTGCTCAGACAAAAACAAACTCCCATGAGAAACAGGAAAGCACCATGAACAGACCTTGTCCTCCTCCCCTTTGCTGAGCCTTAAAAGAAACACGATGTGCAGCCTTTTAGCTGTATACCAGAAAGGGAACTAGAGGACAGTAAGAGCTGTGTTACAGCACCAGAGGTGAGAATCAAGCGTCATTTGTGTTTATTGTCAAACAGGGTTGTCCGAAATTGTTTTATAATGCCCTTATCTTCACACTGCTAATGGAGGACCTGAGGTCATACAGAGGTGAAAGGGCTACAAAGTGTCTGGGAGGACAGAGGTTCTAATAAATATTCCAGTGGTTCTATTACACTCCAGTTCCACAGAAACCCCTGTAAAGCTCTTAACATCAGCAAGAGCTGAATGAGATGATGAATTTCTCCTCGCTCCTTCCCACCACCTGGGAAGCTCACCGTGACTTAAAGAGCGTCAATTTAGACTACATATAAGGAGAATGGTAAAACACTAGGTTGTCTAGAGAGCTGGTGGATACTCCAGCTCTGAAAACATTCAAGGTCAGGTTGGTTGGGGCTCTGAGCAGCCTGATCTGGTTTAAGATGGTACTGATCATTCAAGGAGGTTGACTAGATGACGTCCCTTCCAATCCAAAGTATTCTACGATTCTATAGCCGTATCACCTCCCAAGATTTGAACCATATAATTAGCCTGATGCATCCAAGTATGCACCACCAGGCTTGGACCAGACCACAGCGGATGGAAGTATGCTTCTCAGGCGACTCAAATAGGTGTCTGCGTTGGCATTGCGGCATTTCAACAATTTAAAAAAACAAACCAAAACGAAAGACCCAAACAAACAAACAAACACCACAAAAACAAACAAACACGTGGCCAGAATTAAAAATAAATAAATGCATTAGCCATTTCTAAAGTGGCATACCCAGGTTCACAACTACTATCAATGATCCACTCCGTCAGCCTTTATTAGCGCCGCTAATAAAGTCCCAGCACAGCTGCACTTGCCCCACACCGCTGCTGAGCGCCTCAGGGCCGCCCCGAGGACGGCATCCACCTCATTCCCGGCCTTTTACAACCGCGGACCCGCCGCGCCACGTGGATGGCTCCCGGCGGGACCGCGGGCCGC